>JAEIFT010000802.1:0-75016 GCA_018904225.1 Lordiphosa mommai
TCAAATTGGTTTGGAAAGAAAGTAATGTCGAATTTGTTTTCCATTAAACATTAATCTATTTTTTTGCCACTTTTGTTTGACCACCTTTGTCCATCTATTAAGAACCAAAGTGATTCTGTCCTCGTAGAACTTCTCGTACTTCTCTGAAAATGAGGATGTAAACAAGCACTTGGTCTATGCTTGTTTACAACCTCAATAAAAGCAGAAGTTTTACCATTTTTAAAGAATTTTATGCGAGATCAAAACAAATGATAATCTAAAGGTGCAAGCGTCGGGGCTATATGGTGAAAGTGCACAGCTCACTTACCAAAATTCAACTCATTGAAACAAATTTTTTTACCATTTATAGAATTTTGAAGTGATTGAAAGTTTGAAGGTGCAAAATTATACGGCCCTGTTCTGAATTTCGGGTCGATTTTCATGTAAACGATAGTATTTTGCAATCGAATTTAATAGCGTTGTATAGAAGGTGACAAATAAACCAACGGTTACTAGATCTGATATTAGAAAAAGCTGAATACCGGCTGGTTAATACCATGTGAATTCAATTTGAGAGAAATCTAGTAACTTAGATTGGATTGTCACTTATATACTTTAATTCAACTTGAATCCGATGCAAACGTTTACAATAAAGTCGACTCGAAATTCGGAACAGGCCCATAGACTCAACGACTTAGTCAGCTTCTCGATGTCATTATCGCTCTCTGAGTTATAGTTTGACAATGTCCGTGTTCCTCTAACCACCGTATTTTCCTATCGCTTAACATTACTCAAAATTGAGAGGCAGCGCAAGTTTTATCTCTCTCTCTGGTGCAAGGTCGGGGCTATATGGTAGATGTGCCGCCAATTTTCAGCTACGAACATGCGATCGGCTAATTCGGGATGATTGTCTTTGACAAGACAGCATACTGATATATCTGGTGAAGATCAGGGATTAATAGAATTAATATAGTGTGAGCGGATCATCTCTCTTTCTCCATGATCGCTTTTGCTTGACGTTGTTGTAAATAACGCACTCTTCATCCACAGTTATGAATACATTTTTAAAATCGAATACTTAGGTTATGATTGAGCAACGAATCGCAGATATTGATACGTTTAGTATCAGGGCTGCAAACCCAAATACTTTTTGAGGAGGTCCGGTTCTTGGGCCCGAAAATTTGAGGGTTCAAGGTTATGTGCAAAGGTTTTGCTTCGAACCTTTGGTCTACCTCTTTAAGTTTTATGAAAGGTTCATAGAATAAATAATGTTTACTTGAAGATACGATATAATTTTTTCTCCTCGATCAGACCAAATATATATTAACACGCAAATAATTGCCTATATGTTAATGAAAAATTTGAAAACATCGGCCTTAATAGGTAATATTTCGGTACTATTTGAGCAAACTATTTACAAGTCCCGCAAAATCTTAAAAATGTCTATTAAGACAAAATCATCAAAAAATTTGTCAATTTATTTGCATATTGGACCTAAGCTTATGACTTGTTACTTTGTAAACGAACCGAAAGTTTTTGTTCCGGAACAGGTTCAGGTTAAACCCATTTTTCACAAGAGGTTTGGTTCAAGAGGTTCGGTTCCACGTAAATCAAAGTCAAATTCCGGGCTCAAACCGGATCAGTAAATCAGGTTTGCAGTATGGTGAAATTTCGCTTAAACATGTGAATCCTGTGATGTTTGAGGTGGGTTTCCGCTTAAGTTAAACATTTGGCTTCTCTGAAAATCTCTCAAGAATAACGAAGGTTTTCATAAATCATTGTCTTTGGATTTGATTGACATCAGCCTCCAAAAATCGGCGAGTGCTGCTAATGCGATTTTTACCTCAAAATCTTCAGGAACGGTAATTACAACCAACGTTGACATTTCGTTTATATACGTTGCTACTTTGATTCAACTTTCTGGTTCGCGTTCAATGTTATTATGAATACAAATCCTTTGAATGACGATCAACTTTTTGTTGATAGTATCTTAGACATTTCGCCATATTCTTTCCAACTTAAGTACATGCTGTAATATCCAATCGTTCAACGGTTTTCCATTAAAATTTTGGTATTCCTAGATTTTTTGGACCCCACGGAATCGTGAATAAAAACCCACTTTTTCCAGAGTTTTTCAAGCAACATGCAGTAAAATGGAAAATTTTCTGCCCTTTCTTTTATTTTTTTTTTTATTTTAACGTTTGGTCTTTCTATTCTTCCTGTTTTCAAATATATTTGGTTTTTTAAACGATATGCTTTTTATACTTTTTTGCTTCGGTGCATTTCCTTACACATTACTTTCCAACTTTTTGAACGGCTAAAATATTGAGAAAGATATTTAAGTTCTTAAAAAAGACGACTTTACCAGTCTTTGTTCTCTTTTAAAAAGTAATAACCCATCTAAAATCTACTCGGCGATTTGGGGCTGGGTGATTGGGCGTGATTTTATTTTCCACCACATTTTCCCTTTTTTGGTTAAATTTTTTTTAATTTTTTTATAATTGTTTTTTTTTTTAAATTTTTTTATTTATTTATTTAATAAAGAAACTGACCACCAAGTATATATATATTTCGTATATTCTCCTTCAAAAATTTCAAAGTCAATACGAGATTTGATAATTTTACTTGCCTGTCTAACAAATTTTAATTATAATCTGAATATATAGATTTTTTTCAATCTAAATTGAAATTATCATTGCACCAGGCAACTAAACATTTCAATGAGGATTTTTTTTTAATATATTTATAGCAAAGCTAACGATAATATTGGGTAGCTATAAGCTAGCAGGGGGCATAATAAATCGTATCGTTTGAGCTGCATTGAAATTTAACGTTTGATTATATATCAGCGACGACAGAATGTCTCCAAAACTGAGAAACTCAAGAATAACAAATAAGTATCTTCTATCCCCCCCATTCTGGTTGCAGTTAAGCAGAAATATTCTTTTATGTTCCGAAACGTAAACAAAGTCCTCAAGCGGCTTGAGAGATCGTGAGAAGAGACATGTGAAAACAAATTTCAATCAAAATATTGTGAATTCTTCACAAAAAAAGAAAGACAACAAATGCATAATATCAATATTGTCCCTGGGAATGGAAGAATTTTTAATTTATAATTTTTTTTTTTTTGGCAAAAAGCTGAGAATCAAAGGCTTACTTGGGTGGTTGGAAAATATTTGTATCTTGGTCAACTGCATTTAGTTTTGCTGACTCAGTTTTGACATTTAGTGCCATGTCAGCTCCAACTGGATCGTTGGCTACGTGCGCATGGTGACATGCTCCGGCCAGACGTTGCGTTGGTCACGCAGTCCAGTCCAGATCAGAGCGAGAGAGAGATTCATCGATGCAAACGAGTCGACAAGCGAAATCAATTTAAAGCCAATTAATAATCACATCGATATGTAATAAATTGCAATTTATTTAAACACAGCAAAAAAAAAAAAAAATGAGAAGAAAACTAAGCAAAAATCACAAGTAAAAGCGCCGCAGTCGAGTGCCTCGACTTTAAATTACCCTGGACGTAGCTGTCAATGTCGTTGCTTGCCCTCGAGCTTCACAGCTAACTTATATAAAATCTTTCTTAAAAACAGAAAAATATTTCTCAATTATTATTTTCGAAATAATCGGCCCTAAAATCTTAAGTATCCCAGCCAAAAAAGAAATCGTTCGCGATTTGGATAGGTTTTAACCCATTGTAAAATACTCAAAAACTATATAAGTTCTAAAACGCTCTAAAACAGTGGGGAACATATAGATCTGTTTAAGCTCTTCTCATATTAATTTTTTAAATATTAATCAAAACTAAAAGGAACGAATAGTTCTAATTTTAAGGCAAAATTTTATCAAAATAAAAAACTTCGTTTCAAAAATTTATATTAATATATTTTCTAACATTTCTATATTTAAGGAAAAATTTTCTAGAAATTATTTACATAATTATAGAGTTTATATTAACAAAAAATAGTCTTACCGCTTTCCAATAACTCATATATCCTAAAAAAATAGTTGATTTCTGATTTTTCTTCAAAAGCGAGTTTCTAAAATGTATGACTTTTTTTATGACGTTACGCTCGTTTCTCTGTACCAAACAAATCGCATAAATGCAGCGACTTGTAATTCTCAAGTCGATGTCTAACACATTGATCTTATAGAAGGGCGACTGACATTCAGAAAATCGGCAAGAAGGACTCAAATGACCAACCGTTTTTCAACCGTTTTCGCAACTTCAAAAAGCAGCCTAAAAAAGACCAAACATTTTACACAACAAATTTATAAAAAGCTAGTATCAAGCTAATACTGAAAAATTAATACAAAAAAATATTCTCCCAATACAAATTAGTATCAATTTAATATCCTGGTAAATATTATTTTTATACTTTCGAAAATTAAAAAGCACAGAGGTGCATCCTGCTTGCTTATTCCTATATTGTATTCACGGTTGCCACTTGAAAAAATTAAAATGCCCCAAAAAATTTAAAAAGGTTCCATTTCAGAATAAAAAGCTAAAAAAAAGGCTCCAATGCGTATAAAAACCACCCGAACTACATTATGTCAAAAGTAAAGGAAATTATTGTTTTATATTAATTTATATAAAATTCTTGAAAATTTGCTGTTGTAAGATTTTTCTAATTTTTCGTTTTTTTTAGGTTTTTTTTTTGTCAGTGGTTTCACATATTTGGCCATAGGTTCCATAACCCTACACCGATTTGAAAATGTAATAAACGAAATCACTGCCTAAATTAGCTCAAAACTTCGATTTATTTTTGGAATTTTCAACACAAAATTTTGACATAAAAACGGCTCTAAAATTTAAAAAAAAAGTAAAGTTTTTTTTTTCGTTGATCGTAGTAATACATCAATCGAGCGTCACACAAGCTATGTTGTGTTAAAATCTATGGATAAATGGCCGATATATACCCATCTGAGCAAGCCGCCTTCTGGGAGGCTAAATTACAAAACTCTGCAACAGTTCTCTGTTAAAACCTCCTGTATGACACGATATTAATCTTTTCATTAATTAAATGCGAGTGAACGGTACAGCTATATACGTTTTTTTTTTTTTTTCTGTCGCAAGTACGAACGGTCACACTTGCCGGCATTTTAACAAATTTAAATTTATGATTAGCACCAGCAATAGCTATACAAATTTAATAGTTGTCATCTTTTAAATTAAAATAGTAAGAACCGATTTTTGGCACCGCTCTTATCATGCAATGTTTGCTTGTTCAAATTTTCAATATAAATAGTTTTTTTTTTAAACAAAATATATATTTTAACACAATATGTTGTACAATAAATTTTGGAAATTCGTAAAATTTTTGGCATTCTTTTTCCATTCCATGTTCGAAGATGGAAATGCCAGGTACTTCTTGATATTCATCACATTGTCTCATTTAAAATTTTGGAAATGGTTGACTAGTGAATTCGAATGGACGATTGCAACGAGTTCTAACTTTCCCTTCAATATAGATTTCGAATTATGACAATATTTGTATAAAAAAGAATGTTGTCATTTACTGTAGCCAAATAAAGCAGTCTGATTAGTGGCCCATCTGTAGGACCAATGCAACTACGCATCACTGTGTTCTGCTTCTGAATATGCGACTTTATCATATTTTAAGTCAATTAAAATAAATGTGCGGTCATACGAGAAATAGTTTTCTTAATTTTCGTGTCCTCGCCCATGACCCGGCAACAATTTATGAGTGAAACCTGCAGTTAGTTTTCTTATTGTTATTCCCCACATTTTATTTATCATCAAAAATAAAGCAAAATACCTTCTTCCTCGCGTCGCAACAGCAAAGTAGCAAAAAAATTTTGTTATATTTTTTTTTAATAATATGTTCGTCGCATACAACTTCAATACCGCTCACTAAAGAAGCAAATTGGTCCCTGTCTTATCTATTTTGAGTGCTTTTCCACAAATTAATGACAAAATAATGAGTTTGAAAGTACGATTTAATGCATTAATCTATCGGCCAATGGCAATCGAAATTGGTATATTTTTTTTTTGAGATTCTGTTCAAGCTAGTATTTTTCCGATAACCGATAGTAACGCGTTAATGAGACATTAAGAACCTCATTAATTTCCTCATATATTTGTTCTCTCTCACTCACGCAAAACCAATATCAACTGAAATTAATGCATTATTAATACGTTCAATTAATGTCGTGTCATAAGGCCATAAGCGAGATATGGGCATTTCCGCAGAAAAGTCTACCAAGACCGAAAAATTAAAAAGTTCATTAAAAGTTGTTTCTTACTTGATTTAGAAAAAGTAAATATGCAAAATATTTTTAATTAATGAGTTTAAAGCTTCCCTTTGTACAGATAGCGATATATCGGGGCTAGAAAGTACAATTTTACGTTTTGGACAGTTTTTCAGTGCATTTTCTCTTTTCGATTTACAGCTCTCAGAGTCATTAAGCAATTCCACTCTTTTCGCAAAATTTTAGCTATAATTAAAAATGATTTTTTTGTTGCGTTGAATAATTTAGGAAAAATTTTCTTCACTTTGAAATTGCCAAATGAATTTTAAGTAACGTCACGTCAGTAACGTCACGTCAGATATAAAAAATGGAATAATAAAAGAACGAGAAATGATTTGTATATTTGATAAATTGGAAAATAAACTTATATTATTCTGAAAACTTCTGAAAAAGTTTCATACAAAAAGAGTTTTCTCAATTCGCAGAGTTTAGCAATTTTGTAGTCCGAGTCAAAACACACTTCCGTTTTAAGTAACGTCACGTCAGGGCATATTTTTACTGGTTTCTTTGAATCCTCTGGGTCGATTTTTTAATTTTTTTTCTAAATAAAGTGCTATTGAATTACTACCAAAAGATATAAAAAAATTTTTTTAACTTGTCTCTTCCATATTTTTTGTATATTTTATCTACGAATGTCACGTAGTCAGAAAAAAAATTCCCTTTTTTTAAAAAACTAACGAAAATATCCTGCATGGAACCGGAAATAATTTTTTTTTTTTCAAAAATAATTTTCACCCCAAGAACAGTGACTTTATATTTTTCAAATAAATTAGTTCTGGGAAAGCCCCTGGGAATGCAGTTCATATTGAATTTCCACAAAATTTATTCCAAAACGAGCCTTTAAATTGTTTTCTTATCCTGGTCAGTTAGTTGTTTCATGCTTTTATTGTGAAGCAACTGTTTCAGGATCTAAGTCAGAAAGGCAATTGAGTTGTTTAAGATTTTACAAAATATCATAAAGTGCATGAAGCTGAAAGCACTGCATAAATTCTTCTTTTACCTAATTCTTAGTTTCGATTACTTTTTAGGGTTTCATTTTTAGCAATATTTACTTATCTAAGTATTCTATACGTATTCGATCAATTTTAGTGCTGGTTAAGAGTTAATTTTGAAAATTTTGAACTTATAAAAAATGCTCAAAAATGCTTCATTTTGGAGAAAAAAGGCTCTAGGGCTCCAACGAGAACAAAAGTTCCATTTTGGGCGTTTGCTCCAAAAATGGCAACCGTGATTGTATTGTCTTAGAAAGCTATTTCAAAAACAAAAGTTTCGAATTTCGGAAATGGCATATATAGTTTTAAGAGCGCATCACTGAACGGAACTAAAAACACGGATTGATTAGCTACAAAAACCATTTTATAAACTGAACCGGTGATTGTTAATTTTAAAATCTTGGTGAATATATGTTTTTACGATCAATTTGAATCTAAATTTTATTCTGAATATCTTCTATTCGAACCTTGAGTAGAATATATACGATCAAACAAAATATTAATTAATTGTTCCTCATTATAATAAATAATAGTCCTTCTATTAAAAATGTATAATCCAATTATTAGGTTTGGGAAGCAATTTGCAAACGCTGTCATAGAAATGTGCTGTCTAAGTTGAAAGTACGCAAAATTTCGAATATATTTTTGGGTATAAGCTTTTGAGAATCCGTAGGAGAATTTTAAAATTTTCAGAATTTTTCCATTTAAACTAGCCTACTGATATTGGTGGCTTAATATCTTTAAGTCTTTGAAATCGACGGATATGGCTATATCGACTCGAGTGGAAAATGTTTCCCTATGTCTGTTACATAAATTCGCACAACTTCATAATACCCCTTTCAACCATTTTTAATGGGTACAGGGTATAATAAAATTGAAGGCAACTTTTCGCAATGGAATTAGCAAGGCAGAGCAACTTACTGGTGAAGCGCTGCGTAAGGCAGGGGGCTGGGGAGGGGAGGGCAGGAGTTCAAATGCGTCACAGATCGCAAGATACATTTTCAATTTCAGTTTTGCATTCAAATTCAACACATTTGCATGGCGATCAACAAAAAATAAAAAGAGAGTGAACAAGAGAGCCAAATCAAATTGAAAGAGCATATATAGTAGTAGGAGGGGGGGCCTACTCATATACATATATGTGTGTGTGAGCGTCGCTGCCAGCGAGAGACGAGCCCCCAAGTGGCCAAATGGGAAGAGGGCAATGCTTCGGCTGATGCTGTTTTGTCCATTATTCCGCGTGACGTTGTTTGCCATAATATGCCACACACACACACACATATTTATGAATATTGGATGATGATGACAATTAGGAGGAATTCTTAATTGGCGGCCCTGTCCTCGATATATACATACATATGTCTGTTTATTTGGTTGAATGGGTGTGCGTACGTGTGTGGGCAACGAGCCCCCTTTTATATTTTTTTTTTTTTTGCGTTCATAATTGTTTTTCAAGCTCTATTGAACTTGATGATAATAACAATAACCCAAGTTGAAAACATCTTTCACACACGTCATCCGACCATTTCTTGTTATTGTAGTATTTTTATACTGATTCAGTTAAATGGAATGATTTTAATTGAAATGAAATATCTAACGAGATAAGGAACCAAATGGGAATTTCATTGTGAAAGGTGAAATAGTGTATAGTTGAAAAGAAGCACGTT
The DNA here is from genome assembly GCA_018904225.1 of Lordiphosa mommai. Classification (NCBI taxonomy): domain Eukaryota; kingdom Metazoa; phylum Arthropoda; class Insecta; order Diptera; family Drosophilidae; genus Lordiphosa; species Lordiphosa mommai. The sequence goes on from JAEIFT010000802.1 coordinate 8,909, forward strand.
TCAAAATAAATTGGGTCAGGTATTTTGAGTAAGTTTTGCTGATACTAAAAATAAGCAAGTGTATGTGTGGTATATACATGAATTAATGTAGACTTATGAGATTAGAAAAAAATGTATACATTTGCTACTCGGAAATCCTCTAAAATTGTGCTGCCCGTTCGGACCGGAAGTTCGAGCTCGTTGTACAATCTTAAGGCCGGTTTCTAAACATATCGAATGTAAGATTTTGTTATAAGTAATTTCTTAGATCGCTGGAATATTTTGGCCTATATTATCGCTACAAATTAAGACCTGATCGGCTTTATTTTTGTTGAGGATAATGGAGAATGGATCACTGTCTTCGCTGTGATCATGCATACTTAGTGTTAGGGAGTACCTTGGTATTTGTGCCTAGATGGCAGCTTACTAACGAATTGACTAATGAACAGTAGAGAGGAAAATCGCTAGTACGTTCTTACAAAGAAAAGTTGTTAGTGAAATGCATAGGCTACCGGGGTCGCCTGGCAACATCCGAATATACGGCCTAGGAGTTAAGGCATTCGACTGATAGTAACAGGGTACTATAAGATATAGAACAAATCTATGGAAACATAATACCAAGCACTTTTATTTATTTTGCTGGCGAAATGGTTAACTCTTTTGAGATACCGAACCACAAATCCCTATTCGCTTAATTCCAAGGTATTTACCTAGATACAAATTTGGTGTACCTTTTACCTTTCCCTTAAAAAATTCGAGTACCTATTACCTTACCTAGGTCCAAATTTTCATTTTCCTTCTCAAAAGGTAAGGAATAGGTACTTAAATTTTAATGAGAATTTCGGACTCAGTCTCACCAGTCAAGATCATATGGTCAAAAGTTACTGAATGACAAATTCAACAAGACTTAAATTAAGGAATGCCAATCAAACGATATCCCTTTTTATAATAAGGTAGGGAAGGATCAGAAAGTGATTTTAAAATTTGTATACCCTTGCAGAGGGTATATTAAAATTGTCACGATGTTTGTAACGCAGTGAAGGAAGCATATCCGACCACATAAAGTATATATATTCTTGATCAGCATGACGAGCTGAGTTCATTTCCGTTTGTCCGTCTGTCCGTCCGTCCGTCCGTCCGTCCGTCTGTTTCTATGCTATCTCCTCCCTCAGTTTTGAAGCTATCTTGACCAAACTTTGCAAAAAGTCTTTTTATACAAATACGCTGCACATTTGTCGGAATCGGCTGGATCGGATGACTATATCATATAGCTGCCATAGGAACGATCGGTCCAAAAACTAGTTCTAATGAGAAAAACTTTTTTGTTTTCCATCGTAGCGTCACCAATCGTGGTATATATTAATTTTATATGATTCCACACAATTCTGGAAAAATTTATCAAAATCGGATGACTATAGCATATAGCTGCCATATAAACGGTCGGTACAAAAACTAGTTCTAGTGAGAAAAACTTTTTTGTTTTCCATCGTAGCATCACCAATCGTGGTATATATCAGTTTTATATACTTCCACACAATTCTGGAAAAATTTATCGGAATCGGATGATTATAGCATATAGCTGCCATAGGAACGATCGGTCTAAAAACTAATTCTAGTGAGAAAAACTTTTTTGTTATCAATGGTAGCGCCTTTCAAAAACTGCAAGGGTATTTAAAACATCGGCTACGCCGATGTTAGCCTTCTATTTTTTAATTTGAAATCCCAAAGGTTTATAAGAAATTACAAATTAATATCCAATTGAATAAACTTAAAATGTTATATACGGCCCTGTTCCGAATTCTGTTTTAGTTTTTTAAATTTATTTGTGGCTACTGGATCCCGTTGTCCTTTTTTCTCGAAATTAATCCATTTCAACTGATGGAACAATTCCGACTTTTCTCAAACCTTATAGTAGTAGTAGCCATAGATTTTCTTGTTTCCCTCTATATAAATACCAATATAAAATTTCCACTCGAAATATAACGGGCCGAAACCTTCTTTTTAGATTTAAGATAAAGCCATAGGAGCGTTTTCTTATCATCATGTTTTTGAAAACTACTTGCTTTTTTGAGAAAATTTATGTAACCTGCTTTAAGGCCGCTTATACATCATATCCGGGTCGTTGTATACACAACTGTAGATATTTTAACGGCGGCCTAAAAGTAGGCAGCATACATTTTCTCAAAAAGACGGAATCAAGCGAATTTAATATCGTCTCTCATTGAGCAACGTTGGAATAGCTCGGCTGAGTTGGTGCCGAACTAGGAAATTACCTCCTTTCAATCTAACTTCAATGCAATTAATTGTCGAATTTTATAGGTCGATGGTGTAGACATCGCTGGTGCAATGTTTATTGCTATTAAATACGATAAGGACATGCCAATTCGACTGTGTCGAAGTTTTAATACACTTGCAGAAGCTCCCTCCAATTGAATTAACCGATAGAATACATATGGGATACAGATGTCAGATATTTTTAAATTCAAAATCATTGGGCGCGTTCAGCAGAAACACTTGATCACTGATTAAGAATTTGATTGTTGACCTCAAAATTTGAGCAAGCTACCTCAAAAAAACCTATTTATTTTCTCAGTAAGACACATTTTTCGACCGATCGGTGCTATGGTAGCTATATTGTATACATTTTGCAAATCTGTTTTTTACTAAGCTTAAGAACGCTATCGTAGAAAACAAAAATGTTTTTTTTTACACTTAGACCCATTTTCTACACCGATCGGTTCTGTGGCAGCTATAGGACATAGTCATCCGATCTTAATAAAATTTTTGTAGAACTGTTTAAAAGCTTTGAAATCTAATAATTACTGAGATTAAGAAACAAAAAAAGAAACTGTACCAAGCTGTTAGCAGATCGGTTCAATGCTATGGGGTACTATATTGGGGATCAGCCTACTTTAAAGAAGTTGATAGAACAAAAAATTTCTTCATCAAGAAAATGTTAAGGCATACGAACTGCACCCCGAATTATTTCATATAACTAGATACAGGAATTACCTCTGCTCACATTTTCCCGCTTGAATAACATAACAGAAAGATTCTCCAAAATGCGTTTAAGGAAAAGGATAGGCATCTTAATTATTAACGTGTAATTTGACTTTGTTAGAATGACAGAATAAGACACAAGGGCTTAAAAAACTGCTACAAATTCAAGACTACCAAGCTAAGTGAGGTTCTATAGGTGCTTTAAGAGTAGCCTATCAGCCGAATGCATTAACCTTTAGCATGAAAAATTGGGCGTTTTCAGGGTGAACAACAACTTTTCGTTGTTGAAACGTACTAGAAATTTTCCTCTCTACTGTTCGTAAGTCAATTCTTAAGATACTACGACACAGACGCAACAAATAGGAAAGAAAGAAAATAGAATTACACCAGTCATAAAAAAGACAATGCCATTGTTATACATAATACATAAATATTTCTTTGACTGAATCAGTCCTACCCTAAAATAGCTTTCTAAGAAAAAAAAATGTATGTTTTAAGATGATTGAAAACGGCTCTTATATTCCAATTAACACATTGTATCAGACTTAACATAAATAAAGCACACGAATTTATCCCCTTTAAGACCTTTTATAATTCCTCCGGTATACCCATTATATCATTTGATATTTATTTTTCGTTTTTAGTAGAAAGTCCAATGGGTTGTCTGCTTTCAATGACTGTCAAACACAAACTTAATGATGCAACTTGCGCAAAATTTGACAGTATCCGACAATAGATATCACTTGGGATATTATCAAACTTATCAAACTGCACTCGTATATTTAAGTCTATGGTAAGAGGAAATTTGGACAAAATATTTAACAAAAATTTATCATACCCGTTATCATTTCCGAATGGTTTTGTTATTCTAATTCGGTTTTTTAAATGGTTCAAAGTCCAAAGCTAAACTTTTTTATCCTTGAAAAGTGTTTAATTGCCCAAGTTTGTAACGCATGAATATTCTTTCCACCCCTAACTTATATATTCTTCGACACTGCCGTGGTCTCTGCTCCCTCCGTCGTCCGTCTGTCTGTCTGTTTCTACGCGAACTAGTCTCTCAGTTTTAGCTATCGAGTAAATTTTGCCGAGTCTTCTTTTACTGACGCAACTAATATGTCGGACACTGGATCGGACGACTATATCTTAGTGCCATAGGAACGATAGGTCGGAAAATAAGTCTTAGTGGAAAACTTTTTATTTTCCTTGTAGCGTCACCAATCTTAATATATAGTTTTATGATTATACATATTTGTGGAAAAATTTATCAAATCGGATGAATATAAATAGCTGCATATAAACGGTCGGTCAAAAAACTAGTTCTAGTGGGAAAACTTTTTATTTTCCAACGTAGCGTCACTAATCTTGGATATATTAGTTTTATATGAGTCAACACAATTCTGGAAGATTTTATCAAATATTGGCTATAGCTGTCATGGACCGATCGGTCGAAAATGTGTTTTACTGGAAAAGTTTTTTTTATGGTATCAAATTTGTATTATCAATGATTTAAAAATTTTAAATATCTGATATCTATCTATATATATTTTACCGGTTAAATCAGTTGAGTAAAGTTTTTCTTGTATTAAAACTTCGGCACAGTCGAAGTTAGCTTTGCCTTCTCGTTTTATAACGTTTTGATGACAAATATTAAATGAAACGGGAAACGGATTTGGGGGAATCCTTACTTATCGAAACATATGCTTGTAGGATGTCTCATAAAAAAAACTTCCCCTGCTTCACTTGGTTTTTTCCTTTTTCATCACATTACATTGAATGTGCCCTAGTCTAATTATTAAGATTACGATTTGCTGTGACTCATCGACGACGCGTCGTTTGCCTCAATCACACGCTCTCGCACACATGACCGTGTACAATGTGTTCAGGGTTATGCTCAAAACTCGAGCTCGAGTTTCGAGCTCGGACTTACCATTTAACTCACTCAACTTCAAATGCACTGGATGAGCCAGCCATAATTTCCGAGGTTGAAAGAGAACCGACGAAATGGCTGATGCAATCGCACCATCAAATTGGGCGAGAGTCGGAATTTCTGCCGCTACGGTGGTGGTCGAAGATGGGTTTTTGGGTGCTCAGCTTGTTGCACAACAACAACAACAACAGCAACTATAACAATATAACAAATAGGTAATCGGAGTCGCACATTCATTCACATTAAGGCGAGAATTCATAAGAAGCGGAGGGGTAGGAGGAAGGGGGTGTGTCGGCAAGTGACCGTAAATCACTCGCCTCGCACGCTTCATAGGTTAATTGATAAATTACAATATGTGCATACTGGATGAACTCGTACTACTAAATATGCATATATGAATGTAACGATGAGGAAGTCCGATTCCGATGTAAATGCTGCCACCAGCTGCTGGTTCCAGACGTCGCTTAACAATTAGCGATAATTGCATCTGATTTCAATTTCTCGAAAAAAAAAAAAAATTTTCCACTTTTATGAAAAAAAAAAAAAAAATACAATAAATAAAACGTCAAAAATGTGGTTTCAAAAAATTTTCCATTCCCATTCGCTTGTTACTCTCCGCACATTACACACTTGTGTGTAATTTATGTTATATACATACATACATATGTACAATGTACATACACTTAGAAAAACCACGCTTGTCTGAGTTCTAGTATGAACGGAATAAAATTTATACCGTTATCTAATTGAAATTTAAAATGTTCTGTTTCTTAAGCTAAGTTCACACATGCAAATAAAATAGGGAATTCATCAGAACTTTTTAAGCAGATTATTTGCAGTTGGATCCAAAGCTTTACTTTTAGTTGCTACACAGACTAAGGTAATAGTTACTTAGACAAAATGTTTTAACAAAATTTTGACATCTTATTTGCCTGTGTCAACTTAGCTTTAGTTTGGAGTCGAAACTGTATTCAATGATTCAAAAAAGCAAGAAGCTTAATAACACGATTATTGACTTCAAAAAGACCTTCCATGACATCTATAGAAAACCGTCTTTCATCTGAGTTACACGTTATTTTTTTTTTGGTTTGCGAGCCGGAGATCTGAAAAAATTGATTGGATTTGCAGCATAGATTTTTTTCCGATTCAAATTGATCATTTTTAACTAGCAAGTTTTGACAGGCTCTATAAGTTATGTTTGCTCATACCTTTAAGTAACAAAGCACACACATGACCAAAAGGAATGCTGACTGTGTATACAGCTGATTCAAGAACCTCCCGGTTCTATCTTCAATAGACTTTTCAATACGACCGCCTTATCATGTTGAAATTTCTATAACTATTTGGGAACACCAAGCAATCATTAGTACGAAAACCGACACCATTAATCAACATATATTTTCGTATATGAAATTAAAAGATGAAGAATCAAACTGTTTCTTTTAGCATAAGCTCAAAATCTAATTCGGAACTCTATAGCTTTGCTTTCAAAAAACTTCTATCAAAACCAATCAATCATATACGTAGGTTGCTATATATATTTCTGGCCTAATAATGAAAACGCGAATATTTATGATCAAAAATGGTTTTATTGTTTTTCAAAGTATTCTCCAGCAAGATTTATACACTTTGCATGCGCTCAAACCAATTGTCGAAGCACTTTTTCCACTCCGATTGAGACACCTCCAAAACATGGTTTTTGAACACTTCAACAGCATCTTCTGGCGACGAAAATCGTTGACCACGCATTTTTTCCTTGATGTGCGGGAATAAAAAGAAGTCATTGGGTGCCAAGTCAGGGGCTGTACGGCGGATGACCCATCAATTCGACGTTTTGGGCGGTCAAAAAGGCGCTGGTGTGAGCTGATGTGTGAGGGCTCGTCTTCTCTTGTTCGTTTTTCGAACTTCTCCGAAGACTTCAGGCAAACAAATTGTGGTGTACCACTCAGAATTGACCGTCCTACGTTGCTCAAGCGGAACAGTCGCCACATGACCAGTTTTACCGAAGAAACAGGCGACCATTTGCTTCGAAGTGCTTCTTCCACGAACGACTTTCGTTGGATTTGGCTCGTCTTCAGACCCCCGGTCGATTGCTGTTTTGTTTCGGGCTCATAAGCATAGATCCATGATTGTCGATCTTATAAACGTCTTTTGAAACACCGCGATTATATTTTTTCAAAATTTTTTGCACCTATCCACACGAGCCTTTTTTGGCGTTGTCAAATTGTGCGGGATCCAACGAGAACAAACCTTTTTTACGCCCAGGTGTTCATGCAATATCGAATGTATGCTGGTGGAAGAAATGCCCAAGGATGCCTCTATCTCACGGTATGTCACATGACGATCTTGCATTATCAGTTCACGCACGGCATCAATGTTTTCTGGCACAACGACTGTTTTTGGACGACCTTCACGACCTTCGTCTTCGAGCGAGCGTCGCCCGCGATTGAATTCATTAAACCAATTTTTCACAGTGCTATAGGATGGTGCTTCATCGCCATACAAAGATTTAAGTTTATCGTTGCACTCTTGTCGTTATAATCCACGTCGAAAGTTGTGAAAAATGATTGCACGAAAATTTTCACGAGTTAATTCCATTTTTCTGCCGAGGTAAGTTTTTGATTAATCGTTAATCGATATCAAACGTGGTCACACATGAAAGAGTTGTATGGAGCTTTTATCGATAAAAGTCCAAACTTTTTTTGGGAAAAGGCCAATTGGTCCTAAAATGGCTAGAAGTGACCTAGGCCAGAAACTTAAATAGCAACCCACGTATTAACCTCACTTTATGCTTTCTGTCAGTTTTTACAATCGAATTAAGCTGAATCGCCATTGCTAGTTGTTCATTTCATTCAATAGTTGTCATCGATTCTGAATAAAAACGTTATAAATTTGAATACAAATTATATTTAATATCTTAATTTGGTATTTGAATCAAGTATTTAGTACTTAGCCTACCATTGACTTCGTTTGTACTCGATTCAAGTACAAAAGCTTGATTTTTTATATGATTATTCAAAATCTTCTATATGTATCCCGAACGGTTTAAAAATTAGTTTGAAAATTCGTACTTGATATATGAATTTTGTACTTGGGTGAAGTGTTTTCGTACTTAACCTACTATTGTCAGAGTTTGTACTGCATTTTTTTTTAGAGTGTATGCATTGTATGTAAAACCATTATGGAGAAGCAACTTGTGAAGATTTTAAGAAGACCTCGCTTCTTAATAAAAGTTTAAAAGCGAGAATTCAGTTCAAGTTCAACCTGTTTTTCCTCGTTGCCATTTTTTCCAAAACTTTCAACCTGTTTAGAGGGTTTTCACTTGAATTGACCTCTAACATTTGACACATTTCAAGGCAACACGAGCTCAAACTCTACCTCCAGCTCTAGCTCTTTTCCTTTTGTTCTAGGCCAAGCCAAGCCAAAGAGTCGAGATCTTGTTGCTAAGCCAAACTCGACTCAGCCAGTTGGACAGACGGCAGGTGGCGGGCAGCGGGGAAAGAGATAGCAACTAGCAACAAAAAAAAAAAAAAGAAGAAAAAAAAACCCATGAAAACGGCACAGAATTTGTGGCATGAACATGAATTTTCTCACGTCGTCACCAGCGTTCCACTCACACACCTGAACACAACCTGCAATTCAGTCCGACACGAGGTGTGAGTGTGTGTGACTGGTCTGGGTAGTTGTTGTTGTTGCTGCATGTTGCACTATCTTTTCCCCGAACTCGCTGTCTGTCGGTCTATCTGACTTTGAATGAGCCGTTTCCCCGGCCCCGTCGTGTGGTTCCGGTGGTGCTGGAACAAACTGGAGGCGTTGCTATCGTTGGCTGCTCGTTTGCACGACGTTAATTAGCAGAAAAGTGCAAACGATGCCGGTTAGAGGCAAAAAAAAAAATAATAAAAAAAAAGAGGCCCCCCATTACCCATTAGCGGAAGCGAGCCATGCATACCGTTTGTATCTACGTATACGTATCTATCTGCACGTTGCACCGCCATCATGATGCAATAATTTGTGCCATCAAATCACTGAACTGATCATACGATATGCACAGACCTCGACCTCTGTCTCTCCCTCTCTCAGAGAAACCGGACGACAGTTTCTAGGAAATGGTAAAATAAACGTTCCGAATAAAAGACTCAACCTAATTGACACAACGAACTATGACAACGATGGCGTCCATCACCCGAGATCAATGATAATCGCTACCTGTGCGATGCACAGTGGTTGAAATGGGGGAAACCCTATAACAATATATAAGCAATAAAAGAGCAATTATTTTGTTAATTGTTTAATTATTGCTTTAAGTACAAACTTGTGCACATTGTTGTGGTAGATTACTTACATTTCTTCTGTCTCAGTCATATGATATGTGTGTGCTTAGGTAATCAAAGTTTCTTTCGCTTAGTTTTGCGCTGAGTGCTTCATTTGTTGCACTACGTACACTATAAAAAGGTTGCCCAATTTACTGATCTACAACGGAACCGAACTCTTGAAAACCGGTTCAGTTCGGGTTTTTCGAAGTTTCCGAACCGGACCATAAACCGAATCTTTTACATTTTTGATACCTCGAACCTGATCCCGAACCAGACAACATATAATATTTAAAAAAATGTTCGGTTCTTAATTTTTTAACGAAAGAAAGGTTTATGAGAGCAATAGAAAGCAATGAACATGTATCAAATAAAAAATCTGTCAATGAAGTTGAAGATTTCTTCGAAAATTGTCGAACAAAACATACATGCATAGATCAATATTTTAAAATGTTTCAGTTTTTCTAGCGTTTCCAAAACTAAATATTGTTGTTTCTAATCTAAGAGCTAGTAGAGATGAATGCCACAACAAAATCTGAGATATCCTAACCGATGTAACCGATGAAGGAAGAACGATTATGATTTTTCTTTAACCAAGTACAAACGGATTGACTTAAGTAAGAATTTTCTAATCTCGGAATTCTTTTCTTGATAAAGCTAGAAATAGTCCCATTTCAAAAACAAGGATTACATTTTACTATTTTTTTTTTTTTTGCGCCCTTTAGTTTTGAGTGTGATGGTTATTCCAAAAGCGTAGCGTCAAATTATTTGTAACCTTATTTCTTAGCCGATCCCAGTGAACCGAGCTTCGAACCAAAACCTGGGGTTCTGGATTTATAGAAAACGGTCCGCGATTCCTCACAGATTCGAACCCCGAACCAAACCTCTTTCAATATTTAAGAGGTTTGCAGCTTTGAACGAAAAGACGCTTGGGTAAATTTTTTTATTTCGAGCATCTGGTTTAGCAACCATCTGAAAAAGAAATAAATTTATAATTTTCAATCTTAACACTATCTTTACCCTCATTATAAAGACTGACGCTAGTTTTCAGCACCATAATTTCACAAAACGGGGTTTAAACCAGGTATGCTAACCGATTCTGAACCGCATTGATCCGATATTTCAAGCTGCTAACTGCCCTTACGAAAATGCCGAACCGAGACGAAAATATCAAATAACAGTTTGGCTGAAGTGTTTGATACCATACGATCAAGATATTTGGAAAATGTTGAATTTATAAAATAATTGGAAAATAATAGCTCATTGTTATTTCTACTCAAAAATAAGTTGTATTCAGGACTGAAAACCTCTTTAAATTTGGATGGGTTTCGTTATGAAGTTTATAGGCTTGTGGAGGCAAACCGACATTACTTCGCCGAGTATATTTGATAACGAAATAATGTTGCTGTTTTTCTGTCGAAGCTAAGTTGTTTGAACGAATAATTACGCGCGAAAAATAGTGTTTTTTAATGAAAAATTTGTCGTCTTTGTAGTTCATATCCAACTATTCTTCGGCGCAAAATGTGCTTTTTCTGAATTATGTCGTTCATCCCTTGAGGATCGGGTCCAACCAATGTTCGTTCGACTTGGTTCGTTTCTTTTAACCCCCCCCTTTTAAATTTCTTTTTCTTCGAAGCTAAGTTAAGTTAAGTTTGAACGACATAATTACGCGCGAAAAAATAGTGTTTTTTTTAATGAAAAATTTGTCGTCTTGATAAGATAAGATTTCGATATCCCAACTAGAATTCTTCTTGACGCGCAAAATAATGATGCTTTTTTTTTTTCTGACGGAATAATGTCGTTCATCCCTTGAGGATCGGGTTCAAAAAGCCAATAAACCTAGGTTCAGATTCGAACTTTGGTTCAGGTTTCTTGTTTAAAAAGATATGGCGGAAAACCGGATTTCAAGTACATTTTGCCCTCAACGAATTTCTTGTGGTCACAATAGGCATAATTTTCTTGACTTATCTGGCCTATTCGACAGAGCACCTATCAATGCTTCTGTAAAAAATCAAACGCTCAGTTTTCATACATGCGAAAGTGTCCATATTGGCCACTGAAGTTAGACATTTCTCGAATTATTGTACTTTTTTTTTTAGAAATAAATAGCTTGTGAACAACTTTATAATGAAGAAATTTGTAATTTCTGTGAAAAAACTTGTAGACTCCGATTCCAGAGTGGTTCGACTCCGAATCGGTTTGCAGCACTGGTGACATCCCACTTTCGGTTACTAGTTTCTTAATAAGAGTTTCTAGAGAAGTTGGTACTAAAATCCTAACCTTTGTAAACCATTGAACCGAACCAACCCATCGACCTGTTTAGACCATTCAACCCGTAAGAAAAGAAGCATAGAAAAAGTAGTAGCTGATTTTTGTACACTACACGATTACAAGGAAGAAACAACTTTCGAAAATAAATGTTCGAAACTCGAAAATTAATCTGTGCCCGATTGACTCTTTCGCCCACTGTGCGCTATGCCGGTGCTGATGGTGATGGGTGAATGATGATGGTCCATGAATATGTATATGTCTTTTTCCTGGAAGCAGTGCGTTCTCCACTTTGATCTCGTTAAGAAGAATTGATATCTGGTGGCTATTACGTGTGTCTAATATGTAGAAAGTGTGCGCCATTTCAATTCAGTGCCCCTTACGTCAGCGTTACGTTATCGTCGCCGTTGCCACTTTGAGGTGTGCCGTCCCAGGCCCAGGCCCAGACCCAGGCACGAGACACAATTTCAAGCACCTGCAATTGAAATTGACGATGCCGCTTGCCAACTGACCAAAAGTGCTGGCCGGGAAGGGGGGGGGGGGGGCTACGGAGCGGTCTCTGTGGTCGGACGATTTGTGTAACGTGCAATAAATAAATTACTTGTAGAATTGAATCTGGTTGTCGTTTTCGCTGCCGCTCGTCGATAAAAAAAAAAAAAAAAAAAAAAACTAGTCAAACCGTGAGCCCCTCACCTCAATCCCAACCTGACATTTAGCTGCCGCCCGGCAACAGCCACAGCGGAAAGAGAACACGCGATAAGTTGAATTGGCTGCGGCTACTACGGCTGCTGCCAGTCTGTCTGCCAGTGTGCTGCACCGCCTGCCCGGCCGGCACCTCCATTACAATCTCAGTCAAGTTTGTGTTCCCCTCCCGCCACCGCCACCATCTCCTCCTCCTCCTCCTCCTCCCGCTTATGCCGCCGCCAGGCAATCTTCGTGGCGGCTACACACACAGAGTAGAGTGTGGTTTCTGCCCTCAACCGACCGATCGTCGCAGACAAACTGGCACTCACTTGATTGCATTGAACGACAGCCGCGATTTGGTCGCGGCTAATTAAACCTTACACTGCGAGGGTCATTCGATAAGTAAACAAAAATTTAAGTTACTTCTTAGTACTAAAAATTTCACTAAAGTGAAAAGAAAGAGCTGCTCGAGTATCGCACTTTCTCTTTTCTGGGCCTTTTTTCGGGGATTCCCAAAATCTAAAAATGTGATCCACCTCAATCTTCTTAATATTCTAATTTCAGTTAATATACTATATATATTTGAATTGACAAGTTAAAGATTTCAGAATTATATGGAGATGTAGGTGTAAGATTCGACTAAATTTTTTCTGATAAAAGAATTTTTTCAGCTTACATCATGAATTCCATTAAAAATATGCAACTATATCTTAGTTAAAAACTACTTTATTTGAAAATTTTATTAAATGAAATGTAGAAAGGTATCTTGGTCCATTAAGTTTTTACTGGGGTACAGTGCAAGGAAATATCAAGGTATAAAATTTGAATTTCTCAAAGGTTATATCCCAATTTTTTCAAAAATCACCTTGAGTCTTATTTGAGTCCTCTTGGTGATTAAAAAGAGAATAATTACATCTGCGATTAAAAGAAGACTCGAAAAATGTTCATCCATTTGCCTAAGATGTGATTAAACTAACAAAATCTAGAGCAATCGTAAAATGGTCATGCAGGGGATTGAAATGTGATTGTTTTGGCTGCTTCTAGATTCTTGTAGTCAGAGATCCAACACCCTTTTTTTTTACCACGACTTACCACATTTGGTGCTGTTTGGGACACTATTTCACATAGCTGCCTATATTTTCGACCAACATCAATTTGGTTTATAACTTTAAAAAATTCGATTTATGTCTTTGGGGTACAATTGTACCCCGGTACAAGCAGCAAGTACAGTATGGTGTTCAATGTCAGCGGCTACTGAAAAATTGAGAATCGATAAAAAGGCAATAGCTGCTGTCCGCATATTAACTTTACTTTGGAAAGAGGACTTACTGAAACCCATTTTGATATATTTAAGAAAATGTTGATGGCTACAAATGATAAAGCACAACTAGTGATGGCTTCAAATGAAGGAGTGTCAAATTAAAAATGAAAATTTGAACTTGGCAAGACCTAACTGTAAATGAATTGTATGCACTAACGGTCTATTACTTTAAGAAGTAGCGGCAAAATATACAATACATGAAATTTGGTTAGGAATATTTTAATATTGAAAATTCACATTTTTCTGTAATTTTACGTCAAATACATTAAATATTTAAAGGGCTGCAAAACCACAATTGTTTTACGAATCTCTGGTTCGCCTTTTCGAACCAAAATCTTCCACAGGTTAATGTTAAAAAATTTGATGTTTGAGGTTTTTGGGCGAAGGTTAGAAGAAAAGAAACCCATATAAATTGCTTTTAGAACAAAATAATATACCGAATTCCTTAATTTTTGTTAACTTAATCAAAGTATTTAGTTTAAATTTAAAAGAATAATAATTTCGAGTTATTGTTTGTTTTTCTTCTTTGATCAGACAATTTAAAGATGAAAAAGTAGTCCGTTCAACTTGGACATGGGTCGATGATCAGATCAAAGAACTCTTTGAAAATGAAGAGTATACGCTAAGAATAGCACCAAGGTTCAAAAATATATCCAACAAGGAAAATATGGCCTTAGGATGCTGAAAGGTCTCTCCAAGGTCCTGTACAAGATGGGAATAACTAACAGCCTATTATGCAGATTATGCAGTCTTCTGAGATGCTCTAACGAGGCGCAGATTCAGCAACTTTGGGAAACATAAACAACGTTTATGCCTTTTAAAAATCGTGTTTTTGCCCCTGAAAGTATGCAAACTTTATTTTCTTCAAATATTATTTTTTGAACCAGATAATTTAAAGTCAGTTATGGCAGCATCGTACATAATCCACCTTGTGCGTTCACTCAATAATAAGTGTTAAGCCTACAAAAAAATAAATATTTTCCCCTAATTATTTATATACATAAACATAGCATACTTTGAAGGGCAAAAATCATAATTTTTATTTTTGCATAATCGTAGTAATAGCTTACAACCAACAGCATAATGAACTTAGAACCTGCGAAAATCCTGACATTTGTACAGGATCTAAAAAACGGAGGCTACTATGGGTAGCAATTTTATTACTAACTGTATTAGTCTTTCTAGAACTTGTGTTAAGACTCTTTCTCATAATATCGAGAAGATAACACAAAAGTCGTTGGGCTATAGGTAAAATTTTGTAATGTCTTTAGTTTTTGTTGATCCGTACCGAAAGTGGTTAAGCAATGTGCTGAAAAACATGGATTATAATCGTATTGATCACTGAAGTGTGGTATCAAAACGTCGGACACATACAAGACTGAAATTTAAGTACTCAATGCAGCTCCCTGGTCTATATTATCCCAACAATAGCCAGAGTTGCATCTTTTTTTTTCAGCGGTGGGCAAACTTTTGACACAAAATCTCAAAAAATTTGTATAAAAAACATTTTAAGGTGTCCAAGGCCTACTCTTTCCGAAAAATATATCATCTTTGTCTTAAACCCCTTCCAGTAGAATTTTGGCTGTGACCTGATATAGTGGTTTGATAAGTTTTAGTTCCCGGAGTCTTACTGCGCTTCTAGCTGCTTCATACTTTAGGAAAGTGTCTACTGGTTTAAGGTTTCGAATTGATCGATCGCAGGATAACAGTTATTTCCAGGCAAGCTGCTCTTTGACAGGAGCTCGTTGGCCCATTGGGGCAGTAATAGCCAGATTTACTTTGCACTTGTACAGTTTTTTTGGTGGGATTTGGATTTGATTTGGTGTTTGTAAAAAACTTTGTATTTTCAATTGCCATTCCCACCCATTCCGTTTACCTAGAAATTGTAGAAATGTGAGTAAATGCAAGGCACCCATCTGTCAGCGAACTGAGTTTATTTCACAGCCTCAAGGCATGTTAAACAAATTAACCTATAGATCTTTCATTAGCATATCCAAGAATTTATTAACCATTTCCGGTATGGTGACCTCTTTTGACCGGCCCTGGGTTATCAATACTGAATGGATAGCCATAAACTTGACTAATCAAATCAGGTTTTCATATTTAATTTCATAAGTTTGTGAAATAATCGAAAAACTAAAATCTTAAAGGACCAACTGATCAGACAACCCTCTTCCAAGCCACTTGAATGAATTTCCCCCACACTAACCAGTTTGAAGGATAAAGCAAAAAAAAAAAACAAAAATGTAAAAGAAGTGCCAGACATTTGAATTCTTGGCTCTGTGGGGAATTGTATGACTAAAACGACAACCTGGATCATTCCATTGAAATCCAATTATAACCTGAAACTTTGGCCCCCACCCCCCACTGAATCTACCAATTTTCTTAGATTGTTATTAATTGGGATATATGTATATGCGGTCAGATAATTGCATTATCTTTGCTCTCTTTCGCTCGCTGTTCAAAAACGAAAGCCAGACGGGGGCATAGGCCGGTCGAATCCGTTTTGTTCCGGACAGATCGGTGGCTATGCAAGAACTACTCCACCATAGTGCTCGGGCCAACACACAGACAACAGAGAGGGAGAGAGCGAGAGAGAGGGAGAGAGAGGGCGAGAGAAAGATTATGTCGGATCGGCGGCGGTGGTGGTGGTGGTGTGAGCGAGCGTCGGGTGCCTTGCTCGCATATAAATTCAAGACCGTCGCCGTATTCAAGTCAGTTCTGTTACAGTTTTCAGCTGTGGAACACAACTTTAGTGCCAGTTGCCTTAATCCTCTCGGTCTTTCCCAATTGCCAATAACGCCGCAGTCTCAAAAATATTTTGACACACCTTGACTCTTGTGTAATGTCGATGAACCGTGCGTATACAAACGAGTGTCGCGCCAATCTAACCCACATTATCAACCAACAACCGATTAAAGCCAAGTTGCAAGCCTCCGACGATCACTGAATGTGCCAAAGTCGTCAGCTAGACATTCGCTACGCCGAATATCAGTGAATAACTCCACGCAAAAATTACCCATCCAAAAAATTCAGCTTTAACACCAAGCTCCCGCTGATCCTTTGCACTCAGGGCGTGATTTCATAAAGCACTCAAAATTCCGCCTACACTGAACCGCAAGTCCAACAAAACGGCATCCCTCGTCGGATCTATGTCAGTGTTAAGCCAATTGCTGTTGAATTTCAATCAGAAGGCCCAAACCCGAAGCCATCATAATCTTGAGCTGATAAACTCCTTCATAACATAACAACGAGCGAGTCGTTGTACCAACCGAAACAGCGAAGTGACCGAGCGAAACGAGTGTTCTATATTGAAACGTTAGGGAGAAATTTGCCAATATTTTTTACCGGAAGAAAAAAAAGAAATCAAATCAAAAGGTGAGTTAAAAAAAAAAAAAAAAAAAAATAAATAAGAAAAAAATAAAAAAATTATAAAAAAAATAAAAAAAAAATAAAAAAAAATATAAAAAAAAAAAAAAAAACCCCTTCGTTGAAGGGCAAATTGTATCAAAATTTTCTGATGCAACATTTAACGCATAACCAATCATCTGACTAGACAGTCTCATTGGCCCTTGATCTCGTGATGAAGCATAGACGTGGGTGTTCCACAGGAACTGACGTCACTTTAAATCAAATAAATTAACATTTCTTGTCTCTCCTCTCTCTTTTTCTCTAAGAAATACGTTTAATCTATTTTTGTGTCAACCGCGTGGCATTGTGAAATTGAAAAGTTCTTTTGTAGCACTTAGCGGCTGGCATCATCTAAGGATGCCTCTTTAGGCTATTTCACAAGTAAAGGTAATCAGGCCCAAAAGGTTGGTCTTCAGCCTGGTTTCATTTTGTTAAAAATGCTGATTTTTTTTTCCTTGGATTTGGAAGCCACGAGGGCTTAATCAGCGTTTTTTTGAAAGCGTAAAACAATTGAATTTGGAAATGAAATGAAATTAAATTACATGCATTTTTATTTAGGCCTGTTCTCGGTTCCTAAGTCGGTCCATGGGAATTAGAAAAGGTTTTTATTTCCATTATTTAGATCTGCTCTAGTTTCCTAAGTCTATCGATCGGAATTGGTTTCTAATTCCAAGAAATTATAAGACAATTGGGTTCAAAATTCTGAAACATATTTGAAACTTTTTTTTAAACTTTTTCGGCGAATAACACAATCGGTTTTTGAAAACGTAAACATTTTCTAATACTGATATGATCAAATGGCGGAATCAAAAATGGAAACAGTCCCAATTACGTCTTGTTATTAAGAAATTGTACTAATCAAACTTCACAATTCTCAATTCAGCGATCATAGTAGCTAGTTTGAACGATTTTCAAAAAAAAATGAAATTTCTGGAGTTTGAAAAGTTTTGGAACTATGATTAACACCCAAAGAAAATATATAGAATTTCACACTAGAATCAATAATTTTCCATGTCAAAACGGCTTTAAGAATAAAAATTGTTTATAAATTTTGTTATACCAACTTTCTTGATCCAAGCATTTTGAACTCTTTAAATTTTCTAGCTAATTCCGTTCAGTTACTTCTGCTCAGATAATTGCTTAATTAAATCAGAGACTTAAATAAAAATTCTTGATTTTAGCATACATTTTCTATCTCCAATTTCTGAATCCAAGAGTTTTGAATTTAATTACTTTTAATTTTTGACTTAGTTACTTTTGCTCTAATTTTATACTTTTTTGAAAAAAAGGGTTGGTAAGAGTAAAATTCTTAATTCAAATAAACGTTTTCGATCCCAAATTTCTGGATCCAAAAGATTTGAAAGCTTTACTCTAAAATTTTGTCTGTTGTCTTTCTTCTGTACAGATAATTTTAAACTTGAATCAAGAATTTTTTAAGTAAAAATTATGGAAAGATTTAAAACTCTTCTTCAAAGATCGAATTTCTTGATTCACGTATACATTTTTTATCTCGAATTTTTTTAACCATGAGTTTTGAAAGCTTTGTAATTTAACTTCGCTTGCTTTCTTTCTTCAGTTACTTCTAAGATAATTTCACACTGTAATTGACGCATTGTGACATGACAATAGTATGCCCTTATTTTCTCTTGTTTTCATTGAAAATAGCTTGTCATGATCCCATTCAAATCAATACGAACATGATGGTTTACTGGATTATCGTGTCTCATACGTCGAACACTTTGTGAACTCAGCCTTTCCTTCTACTCAGATTTATTTCATACTTTGTCAAAAATTGTTATAAAGTACGGGTACAAATTTCTCTTTCTTGACAATTTAAGTGATTTTCTGATCCATTTGAAAGAGCATTTCACCCCTCCCACCCTTTGCTTTGTCATTTTTAACCGTTTAAAGATGCTGTCAGAATTTTTGTAAAAATGAAGAAGTTAAATTTTTCTTAAATCGAATAATCTTCTTTAAAATCGATTTCTTGATTCAGTATTAATTTTTGAACCCGATTTCTTGATCGAGTTTTGAAATTTCTTCAACTTTGTTGCTTTCTATTCAGTTACTTCATTTACTTCAGCTCAGATTATTTCATACTGATGTCAAAAAAGTTTCCACCTCAAAAGTACGGTACGAAACAAAGTTCTTGAATGTTCCAAACATCTTTGATCCCTAATCTCTACATCCAACAGATTTCCACTGCCAAACTCTCCAACTTTGCTTGCTTAATCTATTTAGTTAATTCCGCTCGGATAATTTTTTAACAAAAATCAATCATTTTCGATATAAAAATTATGAAAAGAATACAAATTCTTGGATCCAAGAGCAAATTTTGTTGATTCTGGTATAAATCTTTGAACCCGAATTTCTAAATCCAAGCGTTTTGAATGCGTTTCCCTTTAATAATGCCTAGACTGGGTTTACATTGCCGCATTTTGTGTCATTTTGAGTCAAATTCCTGTCATTTTTAAGGCAAAACATTTGTCATTTTGTGTCATTTTGTGTCATTTGGTGTCATTTGTCATTTTGTGTCATTTGTCATTTTATGACCTAATTTAAACCAAGCATTACTTATTCCATTCAGTTACTTCTGCTCAGATAATTTTATACTTAAACTCAAAGTTTTCGAGTTAAAAAGTATGATAAAAATACAAAGTTATTTTAGTTCATTTTATTAAATAAACGACTTTCCCAGCCTGATAGCTAAAGTTTGTTCATTCATTCTTTGCAATAGTTTCGTAAATATTTTAATAAAAAGTAAATTTCTGAATTAAATATACTCGAAAGAAATATATCCAATGTTCTTCCATTCGATCAAAAAGACCAATTGATGAGATTTGGGATAAGAAAGTTTACTTTGACTCGTGATATCTCTTTTTGTCATAATCATATAGAGCATTTACTCGTTAAAATATTTGAAATCTGTTGTTCAATGACCAAGTTATATAGTTTTGTTCTCAATTCCAATTTGCCAAAAGTTTTATGATTCAGAAACAATTTCTGTTCCAAAACTGGTTCGGTTGTGTGTTGTTCCCTGGTGAGGTGGCTGATCTATGCGCTCTCTTCTGAGTTGACATATCTTCAGTGTGCAGCTGACACTTGAAGCGAAAGGTTGTTACCATGCTGCTTCTTTACAAGCTTAATTCGAATTACCAACTACATACAAAATTTGTGTGCTTCGCTCTTACTCTTGAGCTCTCAGCAAAAGCTCTCAATTGATAACAAAGAGCAAGCGCATCACCCGATATAATTTCACCATGCTAAACCGCCGGACCTGGTGGCAATCGAGCTGTCGTAATCTGTATGGAGAAGGCCTTGGTGGCGGCAAGTCGTACGTTATCACACAGCCAAAGCGAGGAGGTCCACACTGAGAATTTATGATTCGTAGCTGTCATGTTGATAATCCCCAGAATGACTAGCTGAACTTAATAGCTGTCAAGTCATCGAGAGTTTATTAACCTATATTATATTATAAATCCGAAACGGATGACTGAAATGGGAATGGACTAATAACCTTGTGTTTTTTTTTTGCTCTTGCTCTTTTTTGCAGAAAATGAATTTACATCTGTGCGCCATAGCGCTGCTGCTGTTCGGTAGCCTTGCAGGCGTCCACAGTCGCGCCGTGGACATTGTGGATGAAAGCTATGACAGTGAGAACGATGTGGACAACTCCATTGAGGCGGAGGAGAAGCCGTCACCGATTCGGCCCTTCGAGGCGGATTGGTTGAAATTCATTAATACCCCGCCCACCAAGCTGCAGCAGACGGCTGGTTCCACTGTGGAGATTGCCTGTGAAATGATGGGCTCTCAGGTGCCCAGTATACAGTGGATAGTTGGTCATATGCCACTCTCGGAGGTAAGTCCCCCTTACCCACTTTAGTCTGTGATCCTAGCTGATTGTTAATATTTCAGATTGATAACCTAGAGTCGAATCGCGTGTCTGAGAATGCTCCCAGTGCCATTGTTCGTGTCAGATCGGTGCATATCATTGATCATACATTGAGTGAACCCCGCATCTATACCTGCATAGGACGTACCGGCTCGAAAACCATTTATGCCAGCACCGTGGTGCATCCCCCGCACTCGAATGTGGGTGTGCGTGAGAAACAGTATCCTGGACCACAAAAACCTCGTATTATCTATACCGAAAAGACCCATCTGGATTTGGTTGGCTCAAATGTTTTGCTACCCTGCAAGGTACATGCTCGTCCCCGTGCTGAGATCACCTGGGAGAATAACGAGAATAAAGTGATCAAGCAGAGTCATCGCTATAAGGTTTTGCCCACGGGCGATCTTCTAATCTCCGACCTGAAATGGGAGGATATGGGCACCTACAAGTGTATAGCGCGTAATGCCGCTGGCCGAGATTCAGTCGACACCTTCGTTTATCCCGTACTTGTAAGTATACTAAAAAAAATATGATTCCTTAAGGATCTTAACTAACTAACAACTCTTTGCAGAAGGAGCAAGACTAAAGATTCCACCTAAAAGGCTATTGGATTGACAGCGAAATTCATCTAGTTAGTTAGATAGATCAAATGCCTTCGAAGATGCGTGAAAACAAAAATTAAATATGTTAAGAAAAAAATAAAAAGAACAAAAAAAAAAAAACACCATACATTTTAAGCTTAAGTTAAACTTATTCCGTATCTAATGCCGGCTTAGACTTTAAACTACTTTAATCCACTCTCGAATAGTTTTGCTTTCCATTTCTTCAATGTTTTTTTTTAGTTTTAGTCAATTGATTGTTCCTAACGATTCAGGCAAACTCTAGTTAACGTATTTAACGTAATTGGCCCGTTTACTTAAGGGGTGGCCCACAAACCACCAACCACAAACCCACAATCCCACATTCACCCAGCTCGTATTCTCGTATTTATCTCGTGCACCGATTCATTTCAACAATTAATTTATTATAGCATCGTCCATTTGTCCATCTATCAAATAGTATTCACTGAATGAATGAACAGTCTTTAAATTATGTTTACTTGGATAAAGAAACTACATTTTATATATAATAATAATAATATATCATACACAAATATGTTTTATTTTGTAAGCTAATTGCTGAACTGAGGTATGTTTTTTCCCCCAACTTCCAATAAATTCAACAAGAAAATACAAAAAAAAAACAGAATCTTTTAATTATTGGGTGTGGGAACAGATTTTAATACGAGGGACACCATTTGTGTTGTAACGTTATTAAGCGCTTGCCTAAGCCTTCTTTTCTGGATTATCGCATACGACAGAGTAAGATATTACTATGAAGCAAACTTCGAAGTTTTCTTATAGGCGAGATTTAAATGTAATTCCTTACTATTCGTTTAAAAGGTCTGAAAGATTTCCTCTAAATTCCACGCCTACTAAGAAAACTTCATGAAGTTTGCTTCATGGTGTAAATCCCGACTTAGACAGAAATAGGACCAACATACGAAAGCTACATCAACATCTTTTCGTGGCACTAAAGTGCTACCAGTTGACATTTCCAGTGGTAAGTCTGACATTTTGGAACATTGAAAGAGCAAAAAAAAAAATAATAACCCAAATGGTAATTGAAAATTAGCTAAACCAAGCATTTAATTGTCCTTCGCCTAATGTTCGCCAAATGTTCGCTAAATGTTCGCCAAATGTTCGCCAAATTTTCGACAAATTTTCGACAAATTTTCGAAAAAATTTGGCCAAATGTTCACCACATGTTCGCTAAATGTTCGCCAAATGTTCGCTAAATGTTCGCCTAATGTTCGCCAAATTTTCGCAAAAATTTTCGACAAATTTTGGCCAAATGTTCACTAAATGTTCGCCAAATGTTCGCCAAATGTTCGCATAATGTTCCCAAAAATTTTCGCAAAATTTTCGACAAATTTTGGCCAAATGTTCTTACATGTTCACCACATGTTCACTACATGTTCACCATGTTCCTGTACATGTTCGCTAAATGTTTGCCAAATGTTCGCCAGCTGTTCGTGAAACTAGCTGTTAAAAATTAACTATTCTCAAATAAACAGATTCCCAAAATGTTAGCGAACGAATTGAAATACAAACGTTACGCTCAGGAACCGTGAATAACTATTTTTTTGATCAAGTAAGAAATACACCAATAGAATACTATAAAGCATTTCTTTAATCATTTCCACCAATATTTTTAAATTTTCGACGAATAATTTTTACCTTTATTTTAAAACTTAATAAAAAACGATTATTCTTTGAGCAGAAACATACAAATCTTTAATATGAGTTAAGGGGTTCTTCTACCTTTGAACTGGGCTTTTTTTAGTGGTTTTAAAAAAAAATTCTATAAAGAAGTTTCTTCAATTTGGATTTTTGATTTGTGTTATTTTTTAACTAAATAAAAATATAAAAAAAAGAATTTTTGGAATTCGAGGGTTGTGCAAAAAGTTCTCGGACTGCCAATTTAGGTCTCCGAAAAAAGTGTAGAAGTGTTGGCCATGATTCCGGGACTCAGGTTATTGGAAATTAAAACGGTAAATAAGGTTTTGATCGGAATTTATGTAATTCTGGCCCGTACCTCAATCATAAAAAAAAAGATTTTATTGAAAAATTGGCGGCCATTCAAAAAAAATTATATTTTCAAAGTTTTTTTTTAGTTTAATGTAAAAAATAGTAAAAAAAAATGATTTTCCTCTTGATTACCTCGATGGTATTTTTCAATATTTTTTTGAAAAATTGGCGGAAATTTAAAAAAAATTATTAGATTTTTCAAGTTCTTTTTCTGTAGTTTAGTGTAAAAAAATAGTAAAAAATGTTTTTCCTCTTGATTAAGGCCAGAATTACATTAATTCTGCAAGGAGCCAGATGGCGAAAAGCGGTAAACATCCAGAACTACCATCTGATGGGATCAGGTTGACTGTTTAATATGAGCTCTTCATACCCAAAGAAATTTTAAACCCGAACCATTCGCCGTATTTAGCAGATATTGGTCTTCCCTTTTTCCAATCTGACCAGCACTAACCTTCATTTGAAGAAGTCTAAAAGTGGGTCAGTTCGTGGATCGAATCAAAAGATAATAAGTTTTCTTTACCCGGAACGAT
The DNA here is from genome assembly GCA_018904225.1 of Lordiphosa mommai. Classification (NCBI taxonomy): domain Eukaryota; kingdom Metazoa; phylum Arthropoda; class Insecta; order Diptera; family Drosophilidae; genus Lordiphosa; species Lordiphosa mommai. The sequence continues at coordinate 32,861 of JAEIFT010000802.1, forward strand.
GGAACGAAAAAGTGTCTAGCAATGTGCAGCACTTCAAATAAGAAATATGTAATTATAGATTGAAATCTCAGAAAATTAAAATAAATATCGAGATTAAAAAAAAAACCCCAATATGTGCGTACAATGATTTTTAAAGGGTACAAATTTAGGTTGGTATATTAAAGGACTTATCTCTAAGGTCAATTTAAGCGGTTAATATCCATGCTATTTGATTTAAAATCAGTCATTTCATTTGCGGTCTTACAGAATAATAATCTATGGTCTTTTAATACGCTTTATTTTTAATCATGGGATATGATTTTAATCATTTTCTCCAGCGGGTGTTATTCGCAGTTTCTTATATACATAAGATATAAGATCTCTCCCTGGTAACTTAGTTAATAACGATGTGTAGAATAAATCTCTAGAAGGTCCGAACAATCTAACTCCAAAATTGTGGAAGATATAAGATTTTCTTCAAAGTGCGGGGAAGACTGGGGCGGCCTATACGAATTATATGTTCCAAACACTTTAAACCCCTAACTCTTACCATCTCTGAGATCTCAGCGTTCATACGGACATGGCTATATCGATGTTGATGCTGAATATATATAGCTTATAGAATCGGAGATGCTTCCTTCTGGCTATTACATACTCAAACCTATGACTTTACAACGGGTTTGAAACTTCAGATCGTACCTTTTGCTTAGTTTATGCACCCTTAGATAAAATATATAGAAACATTGAAAAATGATTTCTGACCCTACCTATGCACTATCATCACTTCGAATCGATTACGATTGTTTAAATTAATTAATTCTTAATTTCCATTTTACCCAATCTAAAAGAAGACGCGCCACCAAATATTGTAGATTAATCCGTCCGTCTCTCTCCGCAAACTAGCCTGCACGCTGTAAATAAAACGTGACTCGTGATATGTGTCAACTGTCTGTGTCAACGTCTGGGAATGTTTCAATTCAAAAGAATTCTCATCAAGCCAAAAAATTCGTCGATATTTTGCCTGAAATCTTAACACCACGAGGAAATGAAAAAATATGCAGCTGATTTTGGACTTATCAGCTAGATAAAGAATCCAAGCAGAAATATTCTTAGGAAATAAAATTGAGTCAGTATTTTGGAATTTCCGTGGTCATGTAAACACCTGTATCCCATTGAGGGTTTATTGAGCGTCATCAGTGATTGCAAAGGTATTCTTTTTCTATACTTAGACACAAAAAAAAGAAAAATCAATCAATCAAGGGTTATCTAAGAAAAAAAAATTGATTTGAACTCAGTTTTTAAATCCTGAAAAGATTACATTTTGTGCCCCGGTAATCTTAATGTTTGAACTTAATTAAAAATTAAAGTAGAAACCAATTAAAAAAAAAATAGAAACTGGAAACAACATTTAGGAACCATTACAATCTAAGGGAAAGTGGGGGTATAAGCTGAGGCAGTAGTCAAAATAGTGAGGTTCGAATAGGATGGGGGCGGGCACATCTTGCTGGATTGGGAGAGGATGCGCTCCACAAGCGCAGGAAATTCTGTTGGCATTCCCTTCTTATTCCGTGGGTCATCACATTATACAATTCTAGACCCACACTAGTTTTGGATAATTTAAGTCTTTAAAAAAAAAACAAAGAAATATTAAAACTTTTATTGTCAACTTTGGTTAAGTCTTGTCTGGGTATCGAACCCTTGAATTGTAAGGGACTTGAATCGCATCTCACCGCGATGCTCCATCGCATATTGGCCACACGTCTTTGCTACTTATATTTTTCGCGGTCTTAGGTTTTGGATCGAAAAAAATTCGTTTCTTCTTCCTTTTTACAATATGTGATTTCAAAAATGATTGAATTGAGAACATATAAGAGATTCGGTTATTGGCATCGAAGAAATAATTGTGTACGTTTGCCTCAAAAAGATTGATTTTAATCATGACGCTTTAATCTTAGAATAGTTGAATTTTGCCTTTATTGTGTAAAAAACTTTTGTGATGTAAAAAATCAGACTTAGTTAAGGTAAAAGCTTCCCGGACTTTTCTGAAAAGTTTTAGTTAAAGACACTGCGAATTATTGCTGAGCATTTGTACAGCAACTTATTAGGAAAGTCTATTCTGAGTTAGATCCCTGATTATTCTTTGGTATTAATATTATTTGTCCAACGGTTTGTGGTAAAGCGTGGGTGAACCAATTTCAAGGTAAAACAGGTATGATGGCGCGTTTATTTGCAGCTTAAAGATTTTATTGATAAAATTACGCTCTCGATTTTTCACACTTTTATATTCATTCTGCTGCATCTTGAAGTAGTTTCCAAAAATTCATATTCGCATTTGTTTTTTGTATGTCTTTTACATGTCCATCCTTGTTTTTACCAATTTGAATATTTATCATTAATACTGGCTGCATTACTTAAATTTTTCAAACCATCTTCTGTAATACATTTTCCCTCCATTACTTGCCATTTAAACACCTCAACTGCTTCTTTGAGTACTGTCAGACAATTTCATATTGATTAGGCATAATTAAAAAAAATGATTAAGTGATAAGTCCAATGCTTTAAGGCGATTAACTCATTAATATAATATTTATAGTGCTCGAATAAATGATTGTAGCGGCCGATGAGTGAGAGCTTGTCTCTGGATCGAAGGACGCTGACGATTAAACTTCGAGTGTCACCGATTTACAATCGTCTAATCTTTCTATACAAAAATTTCCTTTATTGCTCGGCACACTTGTTGAGGCATATTCCATTAAAAAACTTTATACAAAAATATAAAATTCCATTTATTCAACAACATAAAATTTTTCCTATTTTCTGTAACATACAAAAATAGCATTAGTAAATGGTAAACTGATCTGCTGCGGCATAACCAGAGCTGTAGAATTCCTCGTAGTAAATGTATTTGTGACTCAATGGTAGAGTTGAGTCATATAGCTCTTGTCGTTGGGTCAAAAGTTTTAGTTGAACTTCTCAATAACAAACGAAGTTTGAAAATAATAACCCAAATGGTAATTGAAAATTAGCTAAACCAAGCATTTAGTTGACTTTCGCCTAATGTTCGCCAAATGTTCGATAAATGTTCGCCAAATTTTCGCCCAAAATTCATCAAATTTTCGCCACATGTTCACTACATGTTCGCTAAATGTTCCCATTGTAAATTTTCGCCAAATGTTCGCCACATGTTCACCAAATGTTCACCAAATGTTCGCTAAATGTTCGCCAAATGTTCGCTAAATGTTCGCCTACCAAATTTTCGCTTTTCCTAAATGTTCGCTAAATGTTCGCTAAATGTTCGCCTAATGTTCGACAAATTTTCGCCCAAATTTTTCGCAAATGTTCACCACATGTTCACACATGTTCGCTAAATGTTCCTAAATGTTCCTTTCCAAGTTTTCACTACGTGTTCGCTAAATGTTCGCCTGCTGTTCGTGAAACTAGCTGTAAAAATTAACTATTCTCAAATAAAGAATTTCCCAAAATGTTTGCAAACGGATTGAAATACAAACGTTACGCGCAGGAACCGTGAATAACTATTTTTTTGATCAAGTAAGAAATACACCAATAGAATCCCCATAAAGCATATCTTTTAATCATTTCCACCAGTATTTTTAAATTTTCAAAGATTAATTTGTACCTTTATTTTAAAACTCAATAAATAACGATTATTCTTTGAGCAGAAATATATAAATCTTTATTATGAGTTAAGGGGTTCTTTTACCTTTGAACTGTATTTTTTTAGTGTTTTTTTAAAAAATTCTATAAAGAAAACCATAGCAGGTTTTTCAATTTGGATTTTTTTTTAATAAAAAAATATAAAAAAGATTTTTTGGAATTCGAGGGTTGAGCAAAAAGTTCTCGGACTGCCAATTAAAGTCTCCAAGAAAAAGGTGTAGAGGTGATAGCCCTGATTCCGGGACTCCAGGTTATCGGAAATGAAAACGGTAAATGAGGTTATGATCAGAATTTATGTAATTCTGGCCCGTACCTCAATCATAGTTTTCAATATTTTTTTCAAAAATTGACGGCCATTATAAAAAAAAATTTAGATTTTTTCAAGTTTTTTTCTGTTTTTCCTCTTGATTGAGGTACGGGCCACTATCAAATTGTATAAATGATTTGACAATCAATTGTTGAATCGTCTACTTCTCTGTCTCCAATCAAAAATAATGTTAAGAAACTTTACTTCTTTTTCATGGCTATCAAGAGAAAATTTTCGACGGTAATGGGACGGTACTGACGTAAATCTGTGAGGATTAGTTATTTTACAATTTACTTATGATAGTGCGTTTGGGACCTTCTTCAAGTCGTGAAACAATATAGGGCTTAATCAAATATAATTTTTTAATACCCACCAATCCAAAACTTTGCATTTATTTTGACGGTGAGCATTATATTCACATTCTTAAAGAATTTGAGGCAATGTTTTTGAAACGAACTTTCCCAAAAAAAATAGTGGTTCAGAGAGGTCATTTATTTAAAAGTTCGATTCTAGAGAAAAAATAATAAATAAAATTAATTGAAAATAAGCTTAACCAAGCATTTAATTGACTTTCGCCTAATGTTCGCCAAATGTTCGCCAAATGTTCGCCAAATTTTCGACCAAAATACATCAAATTTTCGCCAAATTTTTGCCACATGTTCACTACATGTTCGCTAAATGTTCGCCAGTGCCACATGTTCGCTAGTGCGTTTTAGAACTTCTTCAAGTCGCGACACAATATAGGGCTTAATCAAATATAATTTTTTAATACGCACCAATACAAAACTTTGCATTTATTTTGACGGTGAGCATTATATTTACGTTCTTAAAGAATTTGAGGCAATTTTTTGAAACGAACTTTCCCAAAAAATAGTGGTTCAGAGAGGTCATTAATTTAAAAGTTCGATTCTAGAGACCCAAAAAATCTGAAGGGGTTTTGGAACGTTTTGTAGCATCGAACCAGAACAACAAGAAATCTTAATCTTAACTCTAATCCATGGATCCATGGAATAATGTTTTTCACTTACCTCTCCCCCTTAGAAACGATCAAAATAAAACCACATCGTACATCTTACAGAGGTTTTTCAATACTTTATTGACAGATGATCTATAATCTATACACATACAACACAATTATCTACATCAACGCGTACAATTACGTACATTGAACTGCAAATATTGATAATTTCTTTGCTAACACATAACGAACTTGAACAGATCTGTATTTACGTATATATATTTTTTATATATATATATTAAGATGATATATATATTTTTATTGCTGGAGTAAAGATTGTTGGTTAGATTTTTTTTTGGAAAAAGAATCCTCAAGTTAGGATGTGTTGTAATTTTTTTTTTTTTACAGCGTTTGAGAATTGTTACATAATCTCCAAGTTTTGTGCGCTTAACAACCCAAAAGATTTGCAAAAAGTTTTCACCAACTCTGGCCAAAAGCCAGAAAAAAAAAAAGATCAGCAAGAAGATCAAAGACAAGCAGAAGCGAAGAATGAAATGTAATTCTATTTTTTTTTTATCTGATATTGTCTTCAGTTGGAACTGTGGACGGACTTCTAATTGTACAATGATAATACTTTCAATTGGAAACAAATTCGGCAAATTCGCCTTTATTTTTGGGTTTGGTGTCTGGCAGAAAAAAGGCAACGAAAGTGTTTCACTCGTGACAACCCAAAAAACGCCTGAGGCCGCGCCGCAGCTGGACCCCGTCGATCTCTGTGCGCCTTGCCTTGTTGCCGGGCAGAAATTTTGGGCCAATTTGAAAGTCGCTCGTCGTGAGTCAGTCGGAGTGAGTTGCTAGCCAAGTACGCCCGCTGTCGCGTTAGCCGGCAACCAGTTTGCTGTGTCTCTGTCTCTGTCTTTGACTTTTGTATGCTGGGGGGGGGGACCGGCATGCATGCGATAATTTATACACGTCAGCAAAATGTTGAATGATAAATGATTTATTCGAATTTGTCAAAGCTAATTGAAAGGCACGCGCTCGCTCAGGCCTCCACAACAAATAGTAGGTGCTGCTCTGCTTATTGGCCATGACCAATGTAGGAATAGATAAGAGGGGATCGACTCATCGTCATGTTCAAGGAAATCGAACAAATGGAATTTTTTCAAGGAATCATATCATATGAAAATACATTCTAAAATTAGTATTAAGCAATTCCAAGAACTGCTTTTCTAGGGATTCAGCGACAAAAATAGCAAAAACGTCAAACAAAACAAAATTCAACTAAATAAAAAGAAAAACCAAACTAACTGTGAAAATTGTGAAAGGCTTCGGCTGCTGTTAAGTTGTCCTACACATTGAGCACGGAATGCTTTTTATTGCCACCCGTTGGCAGCTGTACGGCCACCACGGCCAAACGGCCATCACGTAACGGTGCCAGAATGTGAGTATTTCCTGGAGTGACCACCACCGTCTGTATGGGCACATGCAGGGGAATGTCAAAGATGGGCTTTAGCCTGGAAATAAATAAATAAGAGATCAGATAAGTTGTCTTAGCTTGTAGAAGTCTTCAACCTACCCATGTAAACGACTCATGGTAATATCACCCGCATCATCTGCCACCACCAGATAATCGGAGGCACTAGCCAATCCTGTAACACGTCCTGATACGTACTTAGAGCCCAAGCTAGCTCCATTGATGCTATACACATGCACCGAATGGGAGGTATCATCCAGTGCGCTGAAGGCTATGTGACCTATTTTAAAGAAAAATACAAAGAGGGGAACATAAGGTTAGTTAACGTCCACTTAAAACAAGAACGTTAAATTTTAGAAAAAAAAAAAAAAAAAAGATATTATAGTCTAATTTATAATCTGGGAAGTGATTTGTATTTACATAGTGCGAGTTTATCTGCTTTTACAGCTGCTACTTGCCGCCAAGTCTCAACACCGCGGAAGCCTCGAGTATCCTAGAGAAGCTGGCAGATGATGCACGTGGGAAACACCCACTAGCGATAGCGGGGGATTTTAATGCATGGTCTGCAGGTGGGGCTGCCCATCCACGTATGCGAGGGGACAGGCGCTTTTGAAGCCTTTGCAGCGCTAGATATAAGCCTACTTAACACAGGACAGAAACAAACCTAGTACAAAGAAGGAGAGAATCAATAATCGATCTTACTTTTTGCAAGCAGCAGCCTACTTTCCCTCAGCACATCGAGTAAGCGAATTCTACCAGGAGTGATCACATGGCTATCATCTTTACGCTGAAACAACCCTGCAACGTGGGAAAACGACGCTTAGCAAGAATAGGCTACAGGGTCGAGACCCTGGACAGCGATTATACCAATCCACATGGATGGCTTCTCCACGCACGGTACACCAAACGACCAGAGCAGACCAAATGGCGGATCAAATAAAATCGGCATGCGACTGTGCGATGCTCCCCAAGCAGTGGACCACCAAAAGAGAAATCTAAATACTGTTGATAATCCCTAGGCCTCGCCCACAAGCTGGCAATGAAAACGTTCCAGGTGACCAACCAACCTATGCCAATATGCCACGTGCAGATGGCTCAAATAGTAGAGGAACTGTTCCCTCAACAAGCTCTACGTCCGCAATGGACACCGCCCAGACGAGAGCCACTGGGTGGCAAGGAACGACAGTGGATGAAGTCCTTGCAGCAGCAAATACTTTTAAGGATGATAAAGCGCATGGAAGTAAGTATTTACGGTGAGAGATAATAAACAAAAAGATATTAAAACAATATATTATTTCAGAGTGGCGTTAAAAACTTTCATTCATCGTGAGAATAGTTCTGGCTCACCCTTTGTTTTCTCAAACTTTGTATAATTCTCCAGAGTCTTCGTCTTTTTTTCAGAAAACCTAGTGTATTAAATTGTATATTGAATAAAATCATAAACAAATTCCTCTAAATTGTGCTGCCTTTTATTTGGAAACAGATCATAGGGATATGAAATTATGATCAAATGGATCTAAATAAAAAGATCATTGGGATATAAGTTAAGATCCCAAAAAGGATATTATTATTAGTAGGAAAGATAAGATATTTGTTGTTTAGATCAAATGGATCATTATAGTATAATTAGAAAGATCATTGGGACATAAGACTAAGATCAAAAGTATATTAATAACAGATCAATTGGATATGAAATTAAGATCAAAATGATCTTGATAACAGATCATTTGGAACTGTCATCAAGATCAAATGGATATTTCAAAAATAAGTAAAAATTATTGGTTAACAGATCAAAGGATATTTTATAAATATCTTTTGATATTTCATATCCTTTTTTTTAAAAATCAACTTCGAAAAGATCATTTTATAATTATTTTCCATGGATGTGGAAAATCATCCAATGGATCATCAAAAAATATCCTTTTTTTTCTGTGTTTAGATAGTATTTATGCATAGCTTTTTTAATTTAAATAATTTTGGGGTATCTACCCAATTTTTAAAAATCACTTAAAATTTGAAAAAAATAGACAAACGATTGGTCAGTCCGACAGACAAACTCAATATTACATCAAACAATGGATCCATCAATTAAAAAGGCCTAAAATATAATTTTTAATTTTTCAGCTAGAAAACAAGATGCAGTCAGAAAAAAAGACATTCCTAAACTATGTTTGTGATTGAATTTATAACGTTTTGTTCTTAAAATTTGAAGATAGTTTTGTTTTTCTTTCTTGAATTACGCATGAAACAAACTTAAATTTTAAAAAAAGAATAAAATAATAAAAAAAAGAAAAAAAAAATAAAGATTAGTAATAAAAATAATAGCACATAAAAATATAATATAAAAATAAATATAAATATAAAAAAAATTTTGTTTTCGATTGGGAATTTCCGACTTAGTAAGTTTTTGAGATCGATAATATTGTATTTCTTCGGTTAAAATACGGAATTCTTATTTCTTGAATCTCATGAAATTGTAAATTGCAGGCATAAGCACTAGAAAATATCAACAAGTAAAGGAAAAAATCGGAAATACTGTAAAGAATAGCAAACCCTTTTAAAAGATTAAAAAATAAAGCCAATTGAACTGAATCACAAAAATATTTTGAAAAATGATCACAATGGCCGTGTTCAGCAGAAGAACGAGCTCCTGATCAATGATATATATTTCTTGGTAATTCTCATAGCTATGATATTAACACGGAGCTTTTCCAAATGTCAATTTAAAAACACCTCCCTAAAACTATGCTAAATAATAAGAGTACTTTTGTTAAGCTGATCAGTGATCAAATGTCTCTGCTGAATGCAATATCTCTGTCTGGTTTGGTTGTTAATAGCGCTAACAAAATTTAAACTGATTATCAATATTAAGATACTTCAAATATATAGAATTCCATTTAGACAAATCAAAGTGTATTTTTGAAATAGTAACACCGAGGCCGTCTGTCCGACGTTTACATATTTTACCAAAATCCACTTGAAAAGAAAGTTTAAAATGGAGAAACAATTTTTTTTTTGTAAATAAAAAGATTTACTTGTCATATTTAACATGACAGGCACAATTTATCGGCCGCATTATTTGATAAAGCAGCCGTTAGGCGCCAGTGTCTCACATCGCTAGCAATGGTACAAAACACTAAAACCCTAATATCTGGGCTATTCGCAGGACTATTCGCATGTCCTTTACCCCGATGATAGTTGTTTGGAGTAAAATTAGTTTGAAGCCAATTTGGTCCTGATCCTGGCCAAGATATGGGAGCTATGTCCTTATATGTCGCCTGTTTGCAGTATAATCCATGATTTGGTATTGCCATCGACTGTTAATTCACAAGGTTTAGCTCCTGGCCAAAGCACATCCATACAGTCCTTTAAATGGACGAGATATGGCGGATTTTGTGATTTTAGGACAATTTAAAATTTGCAAAAATTTTATTCAATTTATTTAAAAAAATAGTTAAATCCTTAATACATATCAAATGTCTTTTCTACTGGGAGTTTAGAAATGAGTTTATAGCTTTCTGTAACTTGCCGAGTTATGGAAAGGATCAGAGGTTTCTTTTTGGTTTCTATGAGAAACAAACTTTTTTTTTGACGTTGACGTACAATGCGCAATACGTACAAGTGGCCTAAGTTACATCAAAACGAAGCTTAGAAAGCGCGAATCACCGAGCAAAACAGCCACCCGCCCAACCGACCGAAGGGCCACAAACGGAAAATACTAAATTAAGGCAAACTACGGGGCTAAGTACATTAAAATAGGATTTTTATAGTAGGAATAGATTCTTTTAAGCTAATAAGCAACGTTTTTGAGATAAGAGGATAAAGTTACAATTCAGTCTAAAAGAAACATTAAGATTAATTTGACACGCTGATGAGTCATGTATAAAGATAAGACTAAGCATAACTCTAAGGTTAATTTGGGAAGGAAGAATACAATGGTAACCAGACCTCAGGATTCCACTTCGAATCACGAAGAGCAAACAATAAAAATTGTTTTTGCACAGATTCAATTCTATCTTAATGGATCGAATATTCTGGAGACCACACAAATGATCCTTACTTAAAAATTAGACGGACAAGAGAAGTATAAAGAGTTTTGGACGTATAGGGATCATCAAATTCGTTCGACCAACGCTTTATAAACGCAAACACGTCAAGCCTTGCTAACATTAGCAGTTACATAAGAGTCAAAATTCAAGTTGATGATCAAGAATAATCCCCAGATCATTTACTTCATTTTCACTATAATTTAAGAGCTCTAATGCCACATTATAAAGCGTGTATGAGACCAGTTGTGGTAAGCTTCTATAAAATGTCATAACATTACACTTCGAACTGTTTAGGTTTAGGAGATTGAATTGACACCATCATTAATATGCAGGCAGCTTGCAAATGATATCGATATACCAAATCTTTAAATATTAAACAAAGCTTCACATCATCGGCATACATAAGAACTTGAGAATGAGTCAGGACTGAAGGTGGATCGTTAATGAAGAGAGTGAAATGCAATGGACACAAGTGGATACTCAGAAGTAACTTGAATATACTCTTACAATATGAATTTCGAAATAGAACCTTTAAAGTTCTATCACTTCGGTACTGAGAAATCCAACTGAGAATACTTGAATGGACTATGGCAACACTGAGTTTAATAAAACTTAATTTTTTTTTTGTAGTTCCAATGAGGACAAACAGAAATATTATTTTTTAGTTAATGTTTTTATTTTTTTTTTTTTTTTGTTTTTTTTTTTTTTTTTTTTTTTTTTTTTTTTTTTTTTCGGTGTAAAGAAAGAATTTTTTATAAAGCTGACGTCAGATGCCAAGATAAGACGGATAAGACAGTTGAGAATGGGTGGTGGGTGTGTGTGGTGGCATCTCTTCGCAGCTCTTATCGCAGCCACATTGCGGAATGTGGGGCAGGGCGTGCGGCTCTATATGGGTTCTACGCAGTGGAAATACCAATACACTCGGGTCCGGCCCACTTGCCTCTAACCAGTCGAGAGATAACCTGCCCTCGCGCGCAGAGATTATGGGACATGGCGACATACTGCTGCTCCACCATGCTCAGACAGTGCGTAGTAGCGCTTATCTGACCACCAATGCCACCAATAAAACTCGTTCGCCTGCAGCTAAATAATATTGTCTCTCTCTCTCTGAATGAACTTCCTAATTATTTGAGACTTCCTCGGATTGAGTTTGTTGGAACTAGAAATAACCGTGTCGGAGTGGTTTTTGGATATATTCATTCAAAAGTTCCCAAAGCATTCACACACACACACATGGCTGTGGGTTTATTGGGGGCCCCTTGTCAAGATTTTTTTTACTACAACTATTTAATAAATTCTTTTTTTTTGAATGCTATGAATGAGCTGTCGCTGTCGTTTGCTTTGACTACGCACCAGGCACGACACAAAGATTGGAGAGAGGAAGAAAGAGAGGGACGTCGATGGTCGTTGGGTCGTGGGATTGTGTGACGCGCTTCGTTCGCGGGGCTCGTTCGTTTTTAATTTGATTCCATTAATGATGTTAGTGTTAATAATGCCCTGGGGTATACATATATACAAACATACATACATATATAAATATACTGATAGTCAATCAATGGCTGTGGATGGAACAGAGTGGGGTAGGATGAAATGGCTGGAGAGGGGGGGGGGGGCCTTGTAATTGACTGGAGCTCAACGAGAACGCAATTAAATGCTCACCATATTCTGGCAAATCATTCCAAATGACGTTTCATTTGATTTTGATTTTTGAAATATTTTTTTGAACTTTCTGCCGGATGTTGCGAATTTAAATAAATATCAATTCATTCGATAAGAAAGGCCTGCACTTGGATTTGTACACATTGGACAGGGTGTATATATATATATATATGTATATGCAGGAATTTGTATAATCAGCAAAACCACAAATTTAGTACACGCAAACTGATTGCACCACAATTCCATTTTTATTGGATCTAAATGGCGGAATATAAAGTGCTTATAAATGTTTATACATTTATTGTATTATATGTGGTGGCGCCACCTTTTAAAAACAAGAAAGGAAATACAATCAAATTTAATCCCAAAATTTTGTTGGAAATAATTTGTATTTTTGAATCTGAAAAACCAAACATTTTGACACTTGGAACACAAAACTATTTATAAAGAAATTAATTGCTATAACATATAATCTTCAATATAGGTCAATGCTTCTTAGCTATATGCCTCTTATTCGGCTCAAGCAAAAGTTAGAATATAATGGAAATGTCAACTCATTTGGTAATTCATAATGGAATAATGGATTGTCAACTCATTTCAACGATTTTTGTAAGTTCTGATAAAATTATTATTATTAGTGTCGATTTCTCATCTCCTACATAGCACTATCTTTCACATAAACTAACATATAACAAAGTAAAATTTAGTTTTATCTGACACATAGCAGCTAATTATCTAGAAGATGGGAAATTGGCCCTTAAGGGGGTCTTCTACCTTTGAAAATATTTTTTTTTTCGATTTTTTTGTTTTGCATTATTAATATAGCTTAGACATTCCCCTTTGATTCCCTTTAAACCATTTTCCAAAATTGGAAATAGTTTAGCAGATATAGCCTTTTTAGTGTAGCAATGTTCTTGCTAAAGCGCGTATATTTTACGTTGCTCAAAACCTTAAGCGGGTTTTTCTCGGAACCACGTTTTTTGACCTTGTAGCCATGATTGCGCCAGTTCTACTGAACCGATGTTGAACACAAATATTGCAATCGATGCACAATTGATGAAAGTCTGGCCCCTACCTCAAACAAGAGGAAATAACATTTTTTTACTATATTATTACACTAAACTACAAAAAAAAATTGTAAAATTACACTAATTATTTTTTTAAGTTGCCGCCAAATTTAAAAAAAAAATATTGACAAATATGGTTGAGGTACGGCCCAAAATAACATTAATTCTAATCATAACCTCATTTACCGATTTCATTTCCGGAAGCCTGGACTCCCGGAATCATGGCTACCACCTCTACACCTTTTCAAGACCTTAATTGGTAGGCCAATAACTTTTAGAACAGCCCTCGAATTATAAACTTCTTTTTTTTTTGTTTTTTATATAATTATTTAATTACACAAAACAAAAAACCAAATTAAAAAAGCTCTTATGGGTTTCTCTCCAGAATTTAAAAAGAAAAACAACCATAAAACCCTGTTCAAAGATAGACGACCCCCGTAATATATAAAGACATAGACGTAGTAGCGTTTGTTGAATTAATTGTGAATTTTTACTATATACAGTCTACACTTGTACATAACATAAAGTTGACTTATGACAACGGAATTTCTCTTAGCGGCAAGTTAAAGTGACATTCAATGTTATAAGCAAGATATGAAAACGGCCCTTAGATGAGCTGATTTACAATAACACAAGTTTACACGGTTTTGGACCCGAGAAACTTTGAAAAATCGAAAAAGTAAACATAAAGTCTGAATGATCTGCTCTTTAAGGACCGTTTTCTCATCTTCGTATTTTTGAAATCTAGGTGGATATTAAGAAAATGTGTGTTGCCCACCTTTAGGACGCTTTTAAAATATCTATGCTTGTGTCTACAACCCTAGTATGATTCTAAAAGGGGCCTAAAATTAGGCAACATTCACTTTCTTAATATCCACCTAGATTTCAAAAACATGAAGATGAGAAAACGGCCCCAAACTAGCAACCAGTAACAAGCTGAAATTGGCTTATGACATCGAAATTTCTCTTATATTAAGTAGCCTGTTATGTTATCAGCACGATGTGATTCGGCCCATACGATTTTGTATCTATACTATAGATTCTATAGGTAAATATACAAAATACAGGTTGGCTATCTTTTCTGGAACAAAAGTTGCCCGTTCATTTTGAGGAGCTTTTAACACTTAGCACATCTAACATAATGAGTCATAAAAATATTTGTAGCAAGTTCCTATCATCGTTAATAGGTCCACTTAAAATTTGGCACAGCAAATGGTTATTTAATAGTTTAACTCATGATGTCAGATATGCTCAGTGCGAAAAGCCGATTACATATAAAGTAGATTCCAACAAGTAAGAGCGCGACTACGAAATACCCTTCTTTTTCTGTATTTTTTTCCATATCCATACGAGTAAACATACTTTAATTTGAATTTCTTTTTATTATTCGGTAATATTTTATATTTGTTGGTCTCAAACTCTGGGAGAGAGAGTAGCTTATTTTAATTTTCCTGCTATAAACTTCTATTTTCCATTTATAGAAAAACACAAATCGAGTGTGCAATTGATACGGTACCGACTGTTTCCTAGCAAGTTGATGAAATAGGCTTCTGATTAGAATAAAGCTGGATAGTCTCAGCATTCAGAAATGTGGCTAAATACTAAACATCAAGTGATTTCTATTTCTATTATCAAACATAATTCATGAATAATTTGGGATTGCCAATCACCAAAACTATTTAATGCATTTATTCTTTTATGATATTTTTGTCTTAAAAATCTTTGTTAAAAGCTATTAAACGAAATGTCAAAGTTTCAAAAATCTCGGAGACTATATAAAACAACTTCAGAATCATATCATTAAAAAAATAAGCATTAAAATACCTTAAGCTTCTTTTAAGCATTAGGTATATAATTTTATTGAACTAACTAAAATACCTGACTGTTCTCATGACGAACAATTGGAAATTCCCGGTAATCAATTTAATGAACCGATAAATTCTTGAACCTTGCTTTGGGCTACTTAAGAAACGTGCAAAATGTTATAATTCCTCGGCGTATTGATAAAAACATGTTTAAATTAGGACTAAGAGCTGCCCCTAAATTGCAGGGCGATAAGATATTTATGGTGGAGCATGGGACAAAAGTCGGACAGTTATCATATCAATGCACACAACAGAACGAAGACACATGGTCACATATGCACACATGCATACATACATACATACAAAAGGCCGGAGACTTGTGTAAAGAATATCACGTGATTGTCGACGCGTTGTCGTTTGTATGTGGCAATTGCTGATAGGGGAGAGCCCACTGTGTGTGCTGCTGGCTGATTAAATTGTTTGATTGTTTGCTCTCCAAACATAAGTGGGCATGGGGAAGTGAGCACGTGAGTTTCTTCTCGGACAACCGTGTGGCGTTTGATTAAAATGAATGAGTGGGGAACGGCGGGGAATGGGTGTGTGATCAAGTGGAATTGAAAGACGAGCGGAAATGTTTAACTGTGGGCTGATATGAAGAGGAATGTTTTGTGATAATATATGTAAGCCAAAAAGTAGGCAGCAGTTTAAGTTGGGACTTTTTAGTAATTTATAGTAAAGTGGCGCTAATTTATGTGGCGGCAGTTTTGGGAACTAAGCCAAGTGATTGCTTAAGATAAAAAGTAAGGCCTACTTTTAGGCGGTTACATAAATTTTGAATGTTTGATAAAAAGATATATTCAAATCAGGGATTAATCCCGAAATGAATATCGGTTCCGGTACCGGTTCCGGAACGTACCAAAATGAAATTATCGGTTAAAGGTTCTATTTCGGTTTTCGGTTCCGTTACGGTGCCCAGATTTTTATATCGGTATACCGGTACGTACCGGTATGACCGTTTTTCGCAAAAATTTGGAGTTAGTGAAATGAATATCGGTTCCGGTACCGGTAAAAGGTTCTATTTCGGTTTTCAAGTAATTTCGGTTTTCGGTTCCGTTACGGTACCCAGATTTTTATTTCGGTATACCGCTACGTACCGGTATAAGTATAATTTTTTTTAATGTTCCAAAATTAAAACTGTTTCACAATATCCAAGAAAAAAATGGATGTATTAAAATAAAAAAAAAAAGTATTTTAAGACTAGGCCAAATGAAATAACGTTTTTAAAAATATACCGATTTCTATCCGTTTTTATTTTTGGACAAACAATTTCGCCAAACGTTTCTGTATATTTTATATAAAATCTTTCTAAAATCAGAAACAAATTTCTGAATATTATGGTTCGAAATAATCGGTCCCTAAATCTTCTGTATTCCTGCCATAAAAAAGAGATGTTATTTGGAACTATAAGACTAGTTTTCAATATAGCCCATAATACGCTGGTAAAATCAGCTCTAAAAACGCTCTACAACATTTGGAAACCTAAAATCTGCCCGAGCTTTTACTTACATTGCATTTTTCTAAATATAAAAACGAAATTTTCTTCAAATAGGAAATAATATTTCTAAACTTTCGAGCGAAATTTGATTTAAATCAAGAAACTTCATTTCTAAAATTTATATTACCATTTTTCCAAAATTTCTATATTAAAGGGAGGATTTTACTAAGACTAAGAAATCCCTTAAATTTAATTAAAGGGATTATATTTACGAAAGAAAAGTTTTTCCGCCTTTTAAGACATTTTTTTCTATATCGTTTATATCTTAAAAAAATAATTTGATCCTAATTTTCTCTAAAGGCCGAATTTCTGAAAAGTCGAATTTTTTTTCTGAGTGTATACGTTGCTATTTTACCGGTTGAAATATATATTTCAAATAATCATAAATCAATAAAAATAAATAATAAAAAACCGAAACAGTACCGGGCGTTTCGGTAGGGTTCCGTTTTTTCGGTTCCTATTATAACGGTTAACGGTTTTCGGTTCTCAAAAAATGTTTAATATCGGTTCCGGTTTTGATACCGGTACGTGGCTTGAAACGGTTTATTTCGGTTAACGGTTCCAGTTTCGGTTCCGGTATTATTCCCTGATTAAAATTTGTTATAATATTCTGTTACCAATATATTCAAATTCCCAATTCCCTTTAAAATAAATGTACTTACCATGATACGAAACCGTAACATAGGAAATCTGCACACAAGACTCCGTGCAGCCAATTGGCTTGAGGGTTCTGACAAACTGTCCTTCCTGTAGGGTATATACATTGACTGTGCCATCCTGTAGAAGATAGATATATTAATCATCTTCAAATTTCTTCCAACAATAAGTATGACCTACCAGTGAACCCGACACCACCAAGTCCAGTTCCGTATAAATGGCCACACTTGAGATGGCTGCATCATGCCCATACAGCACAGTTTTTGCTTTGGGTGAGTAACTATTTTGGGTATTCAGCTGTGTAATGGCTTGCAAATGAGATTGTCCCGTCAAAGCATGCACCGGAATGTTGCTAGATTGTCCACCACCTTGATGATTCGATTGTATACTCCAGACTATACAAGTGCAATCTCTTGAGCCCGTAACCAAATAGGAGCCACAGTTATCCAAAGCAAGACAGGTGATTATGTCCAGATGACGGGTCACAGAGGCCAAAGCCTTGCCCTTATTCAGATTGTACACACGCAGTGAATTGTCCCAAATGCCACCCGCATACAAAAGCTTGCCATCGGTGCTTACGGCAAACAGTTGGGAATGAGCCGGCTGGGAGGAGTGGAAGGGGCCAAAAATGCGCTTGCGATTTCTAAAAAAATGGAAAATATAAAAAAATGATTTTTTGAAAAGGCAACCCACTTACTTGAGGTTTGTGGTGGTGGCATCAATTTCCAACAGAAATCCCTGATCCTTATCAAATGACAGCCAGGAATTGCAGCCAAGTATGGCAGATTTGGACACACTAACCAGCACATCGGGACTTAGTTGGAGGAAGGAGCGTGGTGGACTTCTGGGTGGACTTAGAAACACTATGGGATCTTTGGGCGTGGATAGCTCACAATAGTATTGCACAACTTTGTCCAGAAATTGTGTCAGATCGGGTCGCCTTAGCTCGGCACGTACCAGCTTTAAGGCAGTCTCATCCTGGGTAAGGCGACGCGGATGTGGCTCTCTAAGCAGCTGTGAGGGCACCTGGCCAAAGTTGTTGATCATGCCTGGAATTTAGATTATAATTTTTAAATTTAATGTACTAAATTTTGGAAAAAATTCAGTTTGGACTTTCGAGCCCGATGACAAGCTTTGAACACCAGGTTTTAGTTCGTTCCTGGATGTATACTGGATATAAGTCAAGCGTCACGGCTAGAGATGGGCGCGGGACGGGAATCCCGCAGATCCCGAATTGAAATGCTTCCTCAGGCATTTTAAAAAATATTTCAAAATCTTTGGGACGTCACAAGTCGAATTTATAATTACTAAATTAATACATTTCCAAGTCAGGGACGGTAACAGTAATAACTTATATTACACAAGGCAACAAAATTAAACTTTTTTCAGTTTATTGAATGGGTGATGGTTATTCTAAAAGACTTTCGAGTGTTTTACATGAATCTGTTTACCAAAATGTGGCGCATTTTGCGTCTGAATTTTTTGTAATTTGCCTATTTTGACCATTTAAAGGCATGTTTTGTGGGCAACCAATACGACTGTTTTGAATCCCCTTGGTTTTATCGTAAAGTACTATTATTTAGCTTTAAAATAAATCATTCTAGAATATTTTGTGATTTTTTTAAACAAAGATATGCCATTTTGAATGCATGTTTTAGATTTTACATAATGTCTGATTTATTTTTGCTGTCTAAAAGTATGCTAGGCTAAAAACAGTACATCTCCTAGTAATTTTTATTTAATTATTATGAAATTTCGTAACGACACCCATAGTATATTTCTGGGCAAGGGAACATTTGGCCGGTTCGAGTACTTTGCATTCAAAATGGTATATCTTCGTTGAAAAAAATCGCAGAATTGTTTGGGATAATTTATTTTAAAGCTAAAGAATATATATTTCCGATAATGTAAAGGTGGGTAAAAACAAACGTAAAGGTTGCCCGCAAAACAAGCCTAAATTTGCTCAAAAAAGGCTCTTTTTCCAAATATTGGCTCAAATTGCCAAAAATCCTGACGTGATGGATCCTATTGGTAAATAGATTCGTGTTAATTACACAAAAATCATCTAGAATCTCCAACACTCCTATAAACTGGACCATGTTGCCTAGTGTAATTAAAGTCCACATTTTAGAGTTATTGTTAGAGTTTTAATTAATAAAGCTTCAAGTAACAGTTATTAAGGACTTTTATTTTTTACTCCTCACTAAAAATACTTTTTTTTTTTGACTCTGAGTATACCAGTTATTAAAGACTTTTATTATATTACTCAGTAAATAACAGTTGTAGAAAGACTTTTATTGAAAAGTCAATAAATAACAGTCACTTAAGACTTTTGTGTAATTACTCAGAAATAACAATTATTAAAGACTTTTATTTTATTACTAAGAAAAAAAGAGTTATCGAAAGACTTTTATTATTTAACTCAGTAAATAAAACTCAGTCAGTGACTTATATTTTTAAATCCCAATATAAAAGTCTTCTTTATTTATCGCAGTTAATGATATGAATGGATCATTTAAGCAGAGAATATAAATTTAAAGACTTTTATTAAAAATAAATGTCTTTGAATGTGTTTTATTTACTGAATTTTATAATAAAAGTCTTTTGAGAACTCTTTTTCTGACTAATAAAATAAAAAGTCTTTCATAATAATTATGTTCTGAGTAATACAATAAAATAAAAGTCTCTGAAAGAGTTTTATTTACTGAATTTTATAATAAAAGTCTTTCGATGTCTCTTTTTTCTGAGTAATAAAATAAAAGTCTTTCATAATAATAGAGTAATACAATAAAATAAAAGTCTTTGAAAGAGTTTTATTTACTGAATTTTATAATAAAAGTCTTTGAAACTCTTTTTCTGACTAATAAAATAAAAAGTCTTTCATAATAATTAATAAAAGTCTTTGAAAGAGTTTTATTTACTGAATTATAATAAAAGTCTTTTGATATCTCTTTTTCTGAGTAATAAAATAAAAGTCTTTCATAATAATTATGTTCTGAGTAATACAATAAAGTAAAAGTCTTTGAAAGAGTTTTATTTACTGAATTTTATAATAAAAGTCTTTCGATATCTCTTTTTCTGAGTAATAAAATAAAAGTCTTTGATAATAATTATGTTCTGAGTAATACAATAAAATAAAAGTCTTTGAAGAGTTTTATTTACTGAATTTTATAATAAAAGTCTTTCGATAACTCTTTTTTGACTAATAAAATAAAAGTTTTTCATAATAATTATGTTCTGAGTAATACAATAAAATAAAAGTCTCTGAAGACTTTTTTTACTGAATTTTATAATAAAAGTCTTTCGAGGACTCTTTTTCTGACTAATAAAATAAAAAGTCTTTCATAATAATTATGTTCTGAGTAATACAATAAAGTAAAAGTCTTTGAAAGAGTTTTATTTACTGAAAGTCTTTCGATATCTCTTTTTCTGAGTAATAAAATAAAAGTCTTTCATAATAATTATGTTCTGAGTAATACAATAAAAGTCTTTAGTAACTGTTATTTATTAACTTTTTTATAAAAGTCTTGAAAAAACTGTTATTACACGAGTTTAATTATAAAAGTCTTCCAATAACTGTTATTAACTTGTAATTAAAAAAAGTTTTTAATAGCTATTATTAACTGAGAATTATTATAACGATAAAAAAATAACTTTTATTTTTGACTATTACAATAAAAGTCAGCAAAAAAAAGTTTATTGTGGATATCGTTTTGGTGTATTTCGAATAATTTTATCAAATGAGTTTCATTGTTTTATTTCTATACCAGTTTTATGAAAATAACTATTATATTCCGTCCCTGTTCCAAGTGATTTTCCACTGAAAATAAATCTTTAAAGTTTCTGGATTTTCGGAAAATTTGGGATTCCCGTGGGAATCACGTCTCGCGCCCATCTCTAGTCATGACTGCGGCGTTGCGTTGTATATGGATGTGTATATATTCGTATTACAACACCCAAAATCAAGTGTACAGAGCATTTCACAGTCGGAGAAACTCAACTGCAGCGCGCTTTCTGGTTAATATTTAATTTAAAGGAAACTTAAAATATCATCACCTAATAGATTCGGTTACGTATTTGTCTAAATCCAAAAAAACCTACCTTCAACCGCCTCTCGTTCCACCAGATTGGTAATCTTATCCAAATCCACAGCACCCTCATAGGAGCAATAATAGAACACATTCAATGCCTCCGCTGCCTTGGGTCCCTTTTGTTTGTAACCAAATATAAGATCAATCCAATGATGCAGATGCTGACTAACATATTCCGATTCCAGTGCACGTCGATGTATGGCTATAAACTCCTCGGGAGTGTTTGCCCAAGCTGGCAAAATAACATCATCCACTTTTTCCTTAGTAATTTGCAAATGTCCCAAATCAAATCTGGAAAAAAATTATGAGTAATGGTTCAGTTTTTTTTTATGTTCAATGCTCACTTGTTCATATTTTTTAAAAATTCTGGAAAATAAAAGAACTCTGGTATCAGCTCTTTCACATCATTTGGATTGTCCATTAAAAGTTTCCAAGTTTGTGGTATGGAATGAAATTGCCTATCGGCCACATCAAAGCGTCCGCTTTGTAGCTCAATATGCAGTGAGGTAAATGGTTCAACACGCAGCAGATAATGAAGTACACCAGCCGAGTTGGAATAATGTGTTCCATAATGGAACTTTGGTATGGCACCCGAAGGGTCTTCAAAAGAATCATATTTGCTGCGCACTTCCGCTTCGTTTTTGGGATTAATCTGGAGAAAATATCAGATAAGAGATTGAACTTTGACTAAAGTTTATGCCACAACTTACACATCCAATGGGTTTGGATAGATCACGAAATGATTTGGGATCTGTTAGATCCAGTACATCACTGGTATAGTCGGCTAAAATCCAGGGGAAGACGGGATATTGGCTTAGATCGTTATACGAGCGACCTAAAAATGGAAGTTTAATTAAGGAACTTTTGTTTAATATAAAAGACTTGCCCGCAATGGTATTGAGATACATAAGGTACTCAAAATTTGATATCTCTCGATTCATCCAGCGTAATGTAAGACCAGATGTTCTTAGCAGCTCAGCAGGAGAGCGACCCGATCCATATAAAATGTTTGGCAGCGGTAGACCCACAATTTTGGTAAAGACCTTGTTACGAGTCTGCGAAAAGAAAAAAAGTAAAATTAGGCACGTTTCGTGTTTTCTTTTAGTGACACGAACAAGCACGAGTTGTTAGTTATAATATGAGGATATCCGTTTCGAAAGACCAGATACTTTTGGAAGTCGTGAAAGAGGATACAAATCGATAGTTTCATATTTAAAACTTTCCGAGGTCAAAATTAAGCCTCGAAGCAATATTTTAGCTGTACGATGGGTTCGAAATTTCCACGAATTTAGATCGAATCAAAACTTCGAACGAATCCTTAAGCTGATTCCGATATCCGTTTCGAAAGACCAAGTCTTTTGATAGCCTTGAAAGAGTTTAAAAAGTTGATAGTTTCATATTTAAAACTTTCCGGGATTGAATCAAAACCTCGAACCACTTCTTAAGCTGATTCCGATATCCGTTTCGAAAGACCAAGTTTTTTGGAAGCCTTGAAAAAATATTAAAGTTGATAGTTTCATATTTCAAACTTTCCTAATTCTCGAACTAACTAAGCCTCGAATCAATCCTTAAGCTGTACGATGGGTTCGAAATTTTCGAACGAACTTTCAGAATTTCAGTAATTTACAGTCCTGGCATAACATTTTCTTTCACTTTTCTAAAACCTCGAACCAATTCTTAAGCTGATTCCGATATCCGTTTCGAAAGACCAATACTTTTGGTAGCCGTTAAAAAGGAAAAAAGTTGAAGTTTCTTAGTTGAAACTTTCCGGTATCGAATCTAAGCCTTGAACCAATCCTCCGGTTTCCGATATCCGTTTCGAAAGACCAAGTCATTTAGAAGCCGTGAAAGAGCAAAAAAAGTTGAAAGTTTCTTAGTTCAAACTTTCCGGTATCGAATTTAAACCTCAAAACAATCTTTAAGCTTTATGAAGGGTTCGAAATTTTAGAACTTTAGGACTTTGCAGTCTTGGTATAAAAATTTCTTTCACTCGATGGTTTGAAATTTCAAAATTTCAGGAATTTGCAGTCCTAGTATCAAAATTTCTTTCACTTTTCAAAAAGTCGTGCGTGTCGTGTTCGTATAATATTTAAGCATGCGTGTTTGATATACCTTTCGTGCTTTTTTAGTCTAATTTTCTTACCTTCGTGGTAAAGTTGAGAAAATAGCTGGTCTGATCGATTAGAAAGATTTCCAATGCACTTCTCCTTAGATTATATTTCCTCAAATGAACTTCACGTATTTTGTTAATGGAAAATCCAAAATCATGCTTGGAACCATCATCAGAGGGTGGACTTAGGTCCACAAATGTAAACACACTTTGGTTCACTTCTATGCGACCCTTGACCTTGGTCATTAGTGTAATTAGTTCGCAATCCTGCGACATGACTAGCTTTTCTAATGCCACATCCTGCTGTGATTGTGTATCAATCATCAGCATACGTAGTTCCTCCTCCAGCTGTGAGCTTTCATCGTCGGCCAGAAAGTCACGTACCACCGCATTTTTAATGGTTGAGTCAAACTCGGATATTTCTCTGCAGAGAGGGAATGTGAAAATATGAAGACTTCTTCTTAATTTGAGTTAACTTACTTAGTATCGTAGGCATTGGTGGCATTGTCCCGCAAATTGGCAGCATTTTCATGTTTATTGGGATACAGCTGAGGCTCCAGCTTGAGACGCATACGAGCCACATTCTCATGAGGTGATAACTTCCAGAACTCCTCGGCTTGATCTCTGAAAAAATTTAGAAGAAGAATTTATTTTAACTGTTTAGGCCTGATGTCATGGTTGAGCACAGAAAAATTTGATTTTTCAGTAAGTTTGGATTTTTATGGTGGAGCAAACTTTAAGGGTTTTTTTTTAGAGCGAGAGATTTATATGTATTTTTATAATATTCGTTTAATAAGTCTGACACAATTCCCCTGAATTTCACGGCTACTAAGAAAACTTCATAAATTTTGGTTTTATTTAAAAATCCCGAATATCTCGTATCTCCTTTGTCTCTCCCAACACAAAAACATTTTTTTCCCGTTTTTTTTATTAAAATATAGGAAATACTATATCATTTTAATGACTTAGTTTAATAGTTAATTTTTCATTAAACTATGCTCTTTTTAAACAAAGTTCTTAAGAAAAATTTAACTGTTCCTTTAAAGTAAGTTAGTTTACTTTAATGACTAGTTCCTTTGACCTAGTTCAATTCTGCACAACACTAATTCCAATATGATATTCGCAGTATTTGCTTAATGATAATCAAATCAATGAACAATCCTATATGACTCTAAAAAGTTTTGTCTGGTTAATTCAAACGTTCGGAACAGATCGATTGTTTATAATTTTTTAGTATTTAAAATCTGTTAGTTATTTAAGAAGGATCTGTCAGCCTAATATTTGGGAAAAAACGCAGATAATGTTGATAATTTTCTTATAATCAAACAATAGTTCATTTTTAATAGTTCTGAAAAGTCCATTTCATTTTGATGCATAATTCTAGGTTGCTTATTTTTTTACGTTTGTACGCTTCATTCGTTAGCTCGATTTCAGGATCATATCAGTGCAACAAATGCAAGTTTACCAACTTTTAGCTTATTTAATATCAATAATGCATCAATGGAAAGTTCGCTTCAAACCAAATTCCACACCGAAAAAATTCAGTCGAAAAAAATGCAAATTGGATTTGTTTCATAATATTTTAATTCCTAAACACGGGTGTCCTAAAAATCTCTAGAGTTTTTGGGCTTTGGTTGTGTTTGCAAAACGCTCGTAAAATCTGTCGATTCCACTGAAATTCGAGATGACTTCATAGTTCGGACATAGGTTAAAAGGGTAGTGTCTGAGATAATGGGTACCTCTAAACAAAAAGGGTTGCGTCTCTCTCAAATAAAAATTTCTTATATTTTAGTTACGAGTTAATTTTAAGCTGAATTAAAATTTGATTTTATTATTTTATGTTTTTAGATTCATTTTAAATCTTAATCCATTTTTAAGTAATTTTCTTCAAAAATAAGATAAAAAATTTTAAAATATTTTTGCGCCAATCGGAAAATTATACTTGGCAACCCTAAGCTCTATTCTTGAGGTCAAATTTTCAAAATGGCGCCTGTAACGCCGACTGCGTTTGAGTGGCAAGCTGGTTTTGGTTGATAAGGCAACTTTCGGTTGGTTTTTTGCAATTAATTATTAAAATTCAAAATTTCATTTTAAAAAAAATGGAAATCCTGTTTCACAAGAAAAACAAAGTTCAAGTTTGGAATCACAAATTTTTGAGGTTTCTTTAATTTTTTAATTTTTTTTTTTTTTTTTGCGATGAAAGTTATTTTGTTTCACGACGACAATGATTAATCGAATATGTACAAATGAAAATCCTGGGTCAAATTGTAAACTCTCCTTTAGACAACGATGGGAGCAGCCAGATGGGCGTGTGCGGGAGCAGCGGCAACCACAGGGGCAACTGGAGCGGCAATGGTCTTGGCCAAAACAGGAGCAACTGGGGCGGCAACGGCAGCCACGGGTACATCCTTCTGGACGACGGCATTGAAACCATTGATGGAATCGGCATAGTAGCTGACAATACGACGAGAACCATCGGGTTCAATCAGAGAGTAAGAGCCACGTACGACATCACCATCACGAGTCTCCTCCTGTGTCTTAGAGTCGCCGGTCAGAGTATCCTGAACATCGTAGGCGAATTTGTATTGAGGATGGGCATCAACAATTTCGGTGGCAAGGGGAGCAGCAACGGGAGCAGCAAGAGGAGCAGCAATGGGAGCGGCCAGAGGAGCAGCAATGGGGGCGGCAACTGGAGCGGCAGCCAGAGGAGCAGCTACTGGAGCAGCGGCCAAGGAGCAGCCACTGGAGCGGCAAAGGGAGCAGCAAAAGGAGCAGCAAATGGAGCCGCAGCATAAGTCTTGGCCACCAAAGGTGCAGAGTATCCCAAAGGAGCCGAATAGGCAGCTGGAGCAAAGTAAGGTGCCGCTCCAAAGTGCGAAGCATAAGCCAGCGGCGCTGGAGCAGCAGCCAAAGGTGCGGCAAATGGTGCCAGACCAGCCTGAGCTGACAAAGCCATCGAGGAAAGGACTGCAACAACCTGTAAAGTGTTTGTAAAATCCACTTAGTCTCCTTCTCTTCTGCTACAAGTTGACTTCACTTCTCGAACCACTTACCGTTAGAGGATTCATTGTGCGGCTTGGGGGGTTTTTTTTTGGGTTTTTAGTGATTGTCACCGTCGGTTATCAAAAATGAACTGACATGCCATTACCAAAAAACTGTCGACTTTTATACCTACTCCAAGCGGCAGATTCATTCGCAAAATTTGCATTTTGGTAATTCGGTAATGCGCTCTCAGCTGGAGGGAACTACTGCGTACCAATTGCGTATGGGTTCACCCTGCTCTTTGCCACTGACTCTGCTCCGAATGATCCAAATTCGCTGCACGTAGATCAATTTTCTGTCGTCTGTTCCAAGTTTTCATTTTGTATTTATTTTTATATTTTTTTGTATTTTTTTGGTGTTGAAAGTGAATGCGATTTGATTTTGGTAATTGTCATGCCGATTCCATTCAATGGCAATAGTTTCAATTTTCTTTGAAAATCAAACTAAAGTTAATCCATTTGCACTTCTTTATATAAACAGTTGAGTCCTAGATAACCATTTTGTTAGTTCAGCTGTTTAACACTTTTTATTAACTTGGTCTTTAACCAAATTTGGAAAGTTTTTCAATTAGATATGCTAATGAGCTACCGGTTATACATAATAATATTAATTTCGCTTTAGGGATTTCACTTAATAAAGTGAAACTAGGCAGCTCAATTTAGTTCAAAAACAACTTAGTTCTAAGTCCATAATCTAGCCTCTTGAGGGAGGCAGAGATTAAGTCATGGTTTTAAAATCAATAAAGGAAAACTGAGCTTTTTATACCCTTTATTCATACAGTTAATAAATAGGAAAAAATAACTTCGACTGTGCCGAAGTTTTAATACACTTGCAAAAGCTCACTTCAACTGATTTATCCGTTAGAGTATATATAGGATATCGATGTCAGATATTTATAAAATCCAAATCAAGAAGTATTTGATTGTTGACTTCAAAATTTGAGCACAGTACCATCAAAAAATAAATAAGATAATAAATAAGACAGATTTTGCCGACCATTCGATTCTATGACAGCTATATATTCATCCGATTTGGATCAAATTTTGCAGAACTGTTTGAAATCATATAATATAATATCATACTCTGAGTTAAAGAACATACATTAAAAAAAAGCACATCTACGCATCGTTTCTAAATCCCTTGCAGTTTTGAATCACCTACCTGGAAACAAAAAGTTTTCTCACTAGAACTAGTTTTTTACACCGTAAGCTATTCTAGTCTCCGATTTTGATCAATTTCTCCAGAATTGTGTGATAAAACTAATAATACCAGTTTGGTGACGTTCATAGAAAACAAAAAGTTTTCTCACTAGAACTAGTTTATGGACCGATCGTCCATGGCGCTATATGATAGTCATCCGATCCGGCCGTTCCGACAAATGTGCAGCCTAGTATTTAAAACTTTTTGCAAAGTTTGCAGATAGCTCTAAAACTGAGGAGGAGATAAGCAGAAACAGACGGACGGACAGACGACAGTATATAGACTCAGCTCGTCATGCTGATCAGAATATATATAGTTTATGGGGTCGGAGATGCTTCCCTTCTATGCGTTACAAACATCGTGACAATTTTAATATACCCTCGCAAGGTATAAAACCATAAAGTTTATCCCACTAAAACGCATTTTTTAATAAACGATGACGTATGATATAGTCATCTATGTTGACCAAATTTTGTACAATGTTGAAAGCATATAATTTCGGAAAGCTAATTTCTTACTAAGACACATTTTTGAACCGATCTATGGCAGCTATATAATATAGTTATCCGACATTGGCCAAATTTTTCAGAACTGTGTGGCAGCATATAAAATTCCTAATAAAACTATGATTAAATTTGCCACGAAAACTAAAAATATTACAGCACAATTATCTTGCAATTTTTCAAAATATCTTTGAAACAAAAAATCTGAAAATTTAATTTCAACTGTCGGGAGCTTTCAATAAAGATAGTTTGCTCATGAAAAAAAATAAAAATTACTTTGTTTGTAATTATTTAAGTTTTATTGTTTATTCTCACAGTAAAAAATTTGCAGCTTTGACATCTCTGATCCTATATCTTGTTAGCTCAATTGAACCTAAAAATGATGTTTTGCCAAGTTTAATATCCTTTTTTTTCTTATCACTATCTCAAATCCGGTTAATACATAAATCATTTTAGTTATAAGTTCGTAATCGATCTGCTCATTGGTTATAAATTATGAAAAAGTTTGAAAATTCTGATCCTTGTTTTTAGAACCTAACTTTAAACACACGTTAAATATCTGTTGGCATCCCTTTTCCGTTTTCTCTTCTTTTGTTCTTTCTTCCTTTTCTTTAACTTTTCTTTTTTTATTTCTTTCTTTTCACTACCTTTATATATTTCTGACCTTTTATTCTCCTCTTTTTTTTTCTTTCTCATTTTTTTTTTTTTTTTTTACTCTCTTCTTTTTATTTTTTTTTTTTTGTTTCGTTACTCTGTTGATTTTCCCCTTTCCCCCCCCCCCCCCCCCCCCCCTCTCCCTCCCGACCATCCCCCTTTTTTTTTCTTTTTTATTCATTTTTTTTCACTGAGAAACTGATATCTTTTAAACATAAAATCTTTATTCTACTCCACTTTTCCTTTGGCTGAGAGAAAATGTATTAAGTGGCAGAATATTGTGCGAAATATGCAAAATGGGAGAAGTCGAGTCGGTGGTACATCTCATATCAAGGTGTCCTATATATCGGGAATTCTGATATCGAAATTTTAGTCAAGCAGAGTTGTCCGATTTTGAGGTAAGAGAGGTCCTAAACGGAAGTCTAGGTTGTCTAAATTTGGCAGAATATATAACAAACGTTATTAACTATTGAAGGATAATTTTGGCCGTATATTTGGTGGGGATAACACTAGTAAATTGACAGTCCATATGGGGGTTTTACTGAAGAACGGCGGGCTTAAGGTAAGAACGCATTTATTGACAACGGAAGTTCCGCGTTTAAGAACCATCCGGGTCTTATTATTGGAACGAAAAAATTTTATTGCTGACCTCTTCTCTTCTCCCCCGCACTCCTCTTCCTGTCCCAACCTTTCTCCACTTATAACCCCTTATTCTAAATCAAATCCCATAAACAAGTTTTTTTTTTTATTTCTCTGTGATTTGAACCTGGGCCCTCTTTACGTTTTTTTGTATATAACAGGAGTCTTAGACAGTTCCACCACCGTACCAAGTTAACATGTCGTGTCTAAGCTCAGCGTTAAAAAAACTCAGTAATTTTTCAAGAACCATTTTAAGAACGTATTTTCTTAGATCGTTCGGCGGTTTAGAACGGATGGTATACTTTTGAGAACGTGGGCTTATTTCAAGAACGGAAAAAATAAGAACGGATTGGGTATAAAAGTAAGAAATTTGTGCTGCCTTTTAGAATGCCATTTTTTTTTGAGTGCACTGTTAAATGTAATTAATTCAATCTAAAATTTTTGTGCAGACGGTTCTGATTATTCTAAACAAAATAATTGTAGATATATTTAAAATAGTGAATAACGAATCAATCTTACTATCTAGCAGGAAACGTCTCTTTCTTGATTAGCGTGACGAGCTGAATCGCTATATCCATGTCCGTCTGCGGTTTCCATGCAATATACTCCCACAGTTTTTTAAGATTTCTGGATAAAATATGACACATGGGCTTCTTTTCTATATAGGATGCACATTTGTCGAAACCGACCGCTAGATCAATGGTCTAGATGGAACAACTTCTAAGCCAGTGAGACGATCGTACTGAAATTTTAACTGTTGATTGGGAAGACCAGACTTTCTGCATATAAAATAAACTATGGTGTTCATCATAAATTTTTTCTTTGTTCTTGACATCTCCAATTAGGAAGTTTTTACCATATTTATAATTAGGACAATTTCAAGTTTGTATCAACGTCTTTGAACATTTGTTTTTAAGTGTGACCATTTAATTAGTTCGATAAAGTATATTACATTTCTTAATCGAAAAAAAAATCTGGACACGAAAAATTTTGGAATCAAGCATTAAACCACTCCCGATTCCGACATTAGTCTGTCTCAACCCGATCCCGACGCCAAAAATCGTAAATAAACTGATCTGCCTGTAAGTATATGGATTCTATGTTCCATACACTTTAAAACTCTGAGATCTGTTTGATTCCACGAACAGACAGACAGACGGATGGACGGATATGGCTATATCGAATCGGCTGTTGATGCTGATAAAGAATGTATTTACTTTATGTGGTCGGAGTTGGACAACCCAAAGAGGTTCAAGAGCTGTCCTCACATCCCGTCAAAATCAGAGACTTCTACCTACATTCGTTAGTATTTATCAAACATTTAGACAAATTAATAATACCCTCCGGGGCGCAAGTGTATTAAAATTGTATCAAATTCCAGCTACTGTTTAAAGATTCGCCATCACTTCAATGCTGTAACTGGTGGATTGGCCCCAGAGTGCGTGA
This sequence comes from Lordiphosa mommai, assembly GCA_018904225.1. Taxonomy (NCBI): domain Eukaryota; kingdom Metazoa; phylum Arthropoda; class Insecta; order Diptera; family Drosophilidae; genus Lordiphosa; species Lordiphosa mommai. Next base: position 63,731 of record JAEIFT010000802.1, read on the forward strand.
CTTTTTTTGTAAATGCAACTAACGACCTTGCGACTCGTTGGCAGCGGATTCATTTCAGAGAGCGTGCGAGAGAGAAGATACCCGAGTGGCTCAATGGAAGACGTTTTATTCACTTGCTTAACGGTTATCGGCGTAGATCACCGGAAACCCATTAAGTAAACGCATCCAAAAGCAAACAAGTCAGAATGTTAACACTCCATAAATGCGGATTGAGTCATTTGTTCCTTGCTCAATCGCTGCTGATGCGTTTTAATTAACAAAACGCAACAACTCAAGGTTACTTTAAGCCAAGAATGCATTAGCAAGTTGGCGCGATGGAGGCAATTAAGCTTGGCTTAAACCAACTGTGGCATGTGGGCGCGAGTGCGTGTGAGTGCAAATGAGTGCGTAGTAATTGCTTTGTCTGCCTCTAAAAGCCCCTCCCAGCCAGAGCCAGAGCCGGAGCCAGCCTGCCAGTCTCTCCTTTAGATCAATTGCTTCCATTTTGGTTTTCTAATTAAATGAATGGTGGTCTCCACGCAGTTATTGCATCAGACAAAGTTCGATGTGGCCTGAGAATTTTTGGCATAAGAAAAAAAACCCGATTTTGGCAGCGGAAAACAAGTCTCTCTGATTGAGTCTAAAGCTAGGAGCGCACTTGAGCGACGGACGTTATGGTTATGGCTATTGCTGGTCAGTCGCACCACCGACTATTCCATTGAGAAAATTTTAAGTCAAACATGATGAAATCTGCACAGATTGGGGTGCAAGATCGAGATCGAAATGAGACGCAATTGTCACTTGGCCATTAGTTTGGAGTGTAGTTGGTCTAGGTAGGGAGGGGGGGTTGGTTAGGTAGTTAACTATCGTAAATGGGAGACTTGCTGGCGAGTCGAATATAAAACTGAAAAGATCGCGGAAAATGCATCTCACATTCGAGTTGAGTTCTTGCAGTGCAGACACACAACGACCACGAGCTCTTAGCCACACCAGAAGTTGTATCTAACATATCCTTCGAAATGTTTGCTCAGGTAAGCTCTAAAGGATACGCTGTAAAAGGACTTCAAATAGAATTTCTAAGTTGTTCGACCACTTTACTGACCACTGTTCGTTAGTTAAATCACCAGGCACTGAATTTAAGCAGTTTTGAGAAGCTCTAACTACTGTTCGTTAGAATATTCGCTAGTTAAAGGATATGCCTAGAAGGGCCAGCCATCTTACAATACAGAACAATGTGAACAAAATAGAAACAACAACTAAGGAATAGTTTTTGGTACATTTTATCGACTTTTCAAAACGCTGAAATGGCATAGAAATTAGATTTTCGACTGATGTTCAAAAAGTTCTGCTAGAGATTCTTATTTAAACCGAAAAATAACTAAATCTATAAACGGCAACACGAATTATACAATTTTTTTAAGCTATGGAAATTTCTAACCCTTTTTCCCCAGTGAAATCGCTAGTAACAGGTTATAAAACGACTAAAGTGAACCATTAACAATTGAATGAATTTTGCTAAATTCTTATTTAAACAGAAAAAAAACCTAATCTACAAAGGCAACTCGAACTATTCAAGATCTTTAAACTATGGAAATTTCTAATCTTTTTCCCCAGTGAAATCGCTAGAAACAGGATATCGAACAACTTAAGTGAACCATTAACAATTGAATGTATTTTGTTATATTATCATTTAAACAGACAAATTACCTCACCAGTAAAAGGCAACACGCATTATACAATTTTTGTAGGTTATGGAAATTTGTAACCCTTTTACCCCAGTGAAATCGCTAGGAACAGGTTATAAGACGACTTAAGTGAACCATTAACAATTGAATGTATTTTGCTAAATTCTCATTCAAACAGAAGAATAACCTATTCTATAAAGACAACTCCAATTATAAAATTTTTTTAAGCTATGGAAATTTCTAACCCTTTTTCCCCAGTGAAATCGCTAGGAACAGGATATCGAACAACTTAAGTGAACGATTAACAATTGAATGTATTTGGCTATATTCTCATTTAATCAGAAAAATTGCCTAATCTATAAAGGCACTTCGAATTTTTCAATTATTTAAGGCTATGGAAATTTTTAACCCATTTTCCCCAGTGAAATCGCTAGGAACAGGTTATCGGACGGCTTAGGTGAACCATTAACAATTGAAGAAACTTTGCTAAATTCTTATTTGAACAGAAAAATGATTTAGTTTTTAATAGGCAACACGAGTTAAACAATTTTGTTAAAGCTATCGAGATTTCTAACCCTTTTTCTCCAGTGAAATCGCTAGGAACAGGATATCGAACGACTTAAGTGAGCCCTTAACAATTTGCCAAATTCTTATTTGAACCGAAACATAACTATAAAAAACGAATTATACAATTTTTTTAAGGTATGGAAATTTCTAACCCTTTTTCCCCAGAGAAATCGCTAGGAACAGGTCGGAAGGCTTAGATTAACCATTAACCATTGAAAATATTTTGCCTAAATTCTTATTTGAACAGAAAAATAACTTAATCTATAAAAGGCAGCACGAATTATACAATTGTTTAAGCTATGGAAATTTCTAACCCTCTTTCCCCAGAGAAATCGCTAGGAACAGTTTCTCAAACGACCCAATTTCACATCAATTTTGTTTCTTTTGATTACAAATTTCCCAAATCTCTTACAGAGTTTGCTTATTCTTGGACTGGCATTGTCCCTGACTGCCGCCATTCCCATCGATCCCTATGGTGGCTCATATCTATCCGGACCAGCCATCTCGTATGAGGCACCTAAATTGTTAGCAGCTCCGGCTATTTCGTATGCAGCTCCTAAACTTGTGGCCGTTCAGCATGCTGCACCTGCCTTGGCTGTGGCCAAAGTGGCCGTAGCGGAACCCTATGATCCCAATCCTCAATACAGCTTCTCGTATGGCGTAACTGATCACCATACTGGTGATTCCAAACAGCAGGAGGAGACACTGGTCAATGGAGTGGTACATGGCAGTTATTCTCTGGCCGAACCCGATGGCACCATTCGTAAGGTCACCTACACGGCGGACAAGATTCACGGCTTTAATGCGGTAGTGGAGAAAAAGGGTGTGGCTCATGCTGTTGCCGTGGCGAAACCTGCCATAGCCGTGGCCGCTATTCCAGCCATCACTAAGATAGGATATGCCTCTGCTCCAGCCTATGGACCCGCCCTCAGTCTGGGCGGACATTACTAACTGAAGTTAGCCAATTAAGGATGGACTTGCTGGCCTAAGACCGTTGTTGAATATTTCTTAAAACAAAATCTAACTCTCAATCCTCCTTTCTTTATTGTTGATTCCGAAACAAAATGACGTGCATACTGTTGTCCTCTAATGTTAACACCCACATCCCGATCAAGTGCTCCCTCTGTTTGATCATTAGACCCTACAATATATGTAGCTTAGTATAGGGATACCGTTCTGGGGATCTGGGGAACGGCTATCGGCCAACAATCTAGTGAACTAATTTTTGCATTTACTGAATAAAAGTTTCGGTACAAAAGAAAAAAAAAAACTTGTTTCTAAAAAAGGTTAAAGATTGGCTTGATATGTCCTTCGCTTTCAAAGACGAGCAGTTCTAGTATGCGAACGGACTTCTTGCATAGTCAGAAAAGGTAGAAAAGATAAAGCTGAGGATGGGCAGTACTTTTACAAAAATAAATTTCACCAGTTATATACAATAAAGAAAAACCAAAAATTCAACATCAATACCAAGGCTGCAAACCGTTCCGGAACCGAACCCCTAAGATTCGTTTCGGGTTTTTTGATTGCCCGAACCGGACTATGAACCAGATCTTTCTTATTTTTAACCCCTCGAACGTGAATCCGCGCCGAAAATTTTATTCAAAAAAAAAACGTTCGGATCACAATATTAAGTTATTTTTAACGAAAAACAAATATCAAATATAAAATCTGTCAATGATTTATAATATTTATATGAAAAATGTCCAACATCGACAAATGTTTCAAAATTTTGGAAAGTCTTCAAAACGGAGACTTAAAAATAATCGGCCCTGTTCGAATTTCGAGTCGGTTTCGTGTAAACGTTAGTTTTTTGCCATCAAATTTAATGGCGTTGTATAGAAGGTGACAAATGAACCTAAGGTTACTAGATCAGGTATTAGAAAACTCCGGAATTGATTGAGCAGTCCGAAACCGGCTAGCTATCGAAGTGAATTCAATTCGAGGGAGAAACGGACAACGGAATCTAGTAACCCAGATTTGACTGTCACTTGCATAGCTTTTATTCAACTTGTTCGAAATAGAACCGTTTACACGGAATCGACTCGAAATTCCGGAACGGGCCCAATGTGTTTACAATACTTTCTGTTCCCGCAACCCAAATATCATTCTAACGAGCATTTTTAACACTAAAGTTTGTTCCTTGTAATCTAAAAGCTAGTAGAAAAAAAACACTTTAGGAAGATGCATTTTGTCCTAAAATAAGTTGGGTTAGTTTTGATTAGAGCGGTTGCTGGGGTTTCGCCAAGCACACTTAAGCCATAATAATTTGGCCTGTACGTTGTCAGTGAAAAGTGAGATTAACTAGATTAACTTAACATGCCATTTATGGTTTGCTTTAAGCTCTAGATATTTCATAAAATAAGCCTACACGTTGCCATAGGCATACTAACGTTCTTTCTATCGGGAAGGAGATTGGCGATAGTGCCCTGCCTCGCAGTTGCCCTCGATGTCTGGTGGAGGTAGATGACGGACTGTTCTGACAACTCTTGGACAATTTGTTGGAATCGTTTACTGATATCGAATTGCAAGATATCGAGCCTAGCGACTTAATTGCAGAAAAATGTTCTGTATTGAGTGATTCTTTATTCGCGACTTAATTACTTAATGTCGAACATTTAAAAATGCCGCCGAGCAGTACTGGCTTTTCTCAAGAGCATCGAGAATATAATATAACCACCCTGTGAACTTGCTCAACTGCACTTGGTGGTCCGGAATGGCAGACTCAAAAGAGTCAACAGTCAAAAGTCTATCCACATCCACATTATGTGGGTTAGTGTCCTTTTTCGGTACCATAACCACAAGGGTCTGTTTCCAAGGTATCGGAACATGACCCACCTTCAGAACGGCATTAAACAGCCGACATAATAGAGAAACTGTCTCATTCGGGAGTTCTATTGCCACCTTTCCACCAGCATCCAATCCAGGGGCTTTAATCATTTAAGCTGTTCTATTACATCTTCCTCATCAATCGAACGAACAGAACATGGGGCACCAAATGCCAGACCAATTCAGTGAAGTAAATAAGTATATTAATATTCCGTCGCTAAACCTGGAGCGAAATACATATCTTCGTCAAACTTATAAAAATTCGTGCTGTCTATATTTATTGGGTTTGGGAGCTTTGATATGTAGATTTTGATCGCAGACAGAATTTAGTTTTTAATATTCTTCAAATAACACCTCACTTACCCCAAAAGACCTGTTTATTCTTAAGAAAACGCTTCGATAATATCGATTATTTTTCTCAACAAAATATCAATATCGCATGATTCTTTTTATATCGGAAAAAATATCAATAGAGATATTTTCAAATATCCGACATCCCTACTCTGAACGACTTCTTTCATGAAAATATCAGCACACTGTAAAAATTTTATATAAATCGTTTCAATATTTTAGACGCATATAAAGAATAATTTTAAGTAGATGATGGGTTCAACGGGACAGTTTTTAAGTCTTTTGAATATTTTCAGCTTTGCTTTCACGTTCGATGTTGAGGTAGGTTCGACCTCAACCTCAAGATTGCAAGACAAAACGGGAAGCATTTAATGCTGATCACGTTGCTTCAGTTATATTAACAGTTATTATTCATATTCAAGAAACAGTTGTGGGAGGAAGGAAGGGGGTGGAACGGCGACATTGTGCCACAAAGTTGGGTGTCATTTCTTGGCACGTCTATTGAGGAAATTTGTTGTGGGCATTACGCATCATCCAGACATTAGCCTTACGTCAGTTGTTGGATCATTTTTGGCAGCGATTACCAAATAGCAACTGACTAAAGCTGGCCCTTTAAAACCTGAGTCCATGGCAGTACCAGAGGCAGTCAAGAAAGCAACGTGAAGCAGCCACAATCCATAAGCAAACCATGGCCCTACTCAAGGTAACTGGGATGAGGCAGTGCCTAGAAATAACTCCAACTTATGCTGTGGTTATTTTAGATTATCATCGTAAGCTGCGCCTTGTGGGCTGTCATTGAAGGTGCTTTACTGCCGGTAGGCGCGCCCTTAAACACCGAAGTGGATCCTCATCCGCAGTATGCCTTTGCCTACAATGTGCAGGATGCCTTAACGGGAGATAGCAAAAGTCAGCAGGAGGTACGCGATGGTGATGTGGTCAAGGGTTCCTATTCAGTGGTTGATGCTGATGGTTCACTGCGCACGGTATTCTACACGGCCGATCCTATCAATGGTTTCAATGCGGTGGTGCAACGTGGTCCTGTACCTGCACCCATAGTGGCTGCTCCACGTCCATTAGCACCTTTATATGGTTAAGACCCACCACCATTAATTGATACTAGATTTTAGATAAGTTATTTTTGAAGTCATAAATCAATTAATAATAAAATAACTCGAAGTAAGCCAAACCAAATTTATGTGAAACACCTGGAGACTGGACAGTGATGATTGAAGGTTATACGAAAATTGCTATTTATCATTCTCAAAATAATTCCAATTTGTATTTGTCTGAAAGAATAATCTCATCCATTCAAAAGTATCTCGTACATTCACTCGCTTTGACACGCACTCAAATTATTCAATAGCTTAATTGAAAGTACAAAATCGGCACGAGATACAATTTGGGATTACGCAAACTAAACAGAGATGTCGACGTCGCCGTCGACTGCGACTGCAACTGCGACGCCTATAACAAGCCTCGGAACGCGTTGAAAATTAGTGATAATGGGCAAAATTGTCCCATTGGCAAAAAACATTGTTGCAGTGGCAGTTGCCAGTCTAGGAGTCTGGACAGTCTGGCGGTGGGGATTTGGTGGGCGCGGCGGCTGCCGCAGCACCGCAACTTTGTGCCAGTTTCAGAAGGCTGAGCGCGCACACACCTTTCAACAATCGACGACGATGCTAGCAACTGGGTGCGTGCACTCCAAGCAATCTGGTGGCCAAACAGTCACACACACCTGATGCCGCCCGGCCACCCGGTTGCCACCAAAAAAAAAAAATATATAAAATCGCTTTCGAATTGAACTGTTTTGTCACGACGAGAGCGGTGGACCAGTTTCTTGGGCACTCTGACCACCACCACCACCCAGACCCAGACATGCGTGTGCGCCCGTCGTTCTCGGAGTCTGGCACTGTCACCCTCCGCCTGTCCGCCCTCCTGATTGCCAGGGGCGACGGCGACGCAACGAAAAATGAATTATTTTTATGTCGTTTATTGTAGTTGATGCTGTTGGAGTTGTTGTTGTTGTTGCTGGTTTTCTATGCAAGCACGAGGGGACTTACAAGAGTTTTATTAGTTTAAGTATTTTTTATGTCTAAAAATTCATCCCTTAAAACAGTCCTAGAAATCCTGATTTTCTGAAGATTTCGATCCGATCAATTTTAGAAATTTAGGTTTGAACCTTAGCTTTGAGCATATAGTGTTTCGATGCGATCTTGTTATTAAAGTCATTATGTTATGTTATAGCGAACTAAACGGCATTATGTTTATGTTGCGCCCTTTAGTTATGTTTTTTTGCCCACCGCTGGTTTAAAGCTTGATTCATTAATTTTATATGTTTGAAAATTGTTCGCCATTATTTTCCGAGTATTTCAGATCTGATAAAGATAATAGATGCAGGCAATGATCCAATTTTCTGTTGAATTTTAATGGAAGTATATCTATATTCTCCCTAAATCTTCGAGGCGTGTATTGCAGTTGTACACCTTAAAGTATCGATATTCTATAAAATATGGGAAAAGCAGCATCATAGAAGAATACCTATTGCAAATTCAACGAGTTGTGCCTATTCGAAACCACACAATGTTGACTGCCTCTACGTCAATAACAACAACCTTCTGCGTATTATTGTAGATCCTTAATTTGTTTTTCCAGTTAAGTTAATTTATTTTCGAAACATCGATATTATATATCACGCGTACTATGTACGCCGACGATGTGAAGCTTTGTCTAACACATAAAGACTTGATCTCTCGCTATCTTTTGCAAAATATTTCGTTTTGCGTTTCAGTCTTGCTGTCAAGTTTATCTTCCAAACCCTAATGATCACCTCAACTGGTCACTTATACTCCTGATAGTTTACCATTGGAACGGTTAAATGGAACGACCAATGAAGTAAATGATCTAGGGGTTATTCTGAATCATCAACTATTCGACTCGCATGTCAAATTTGACGATCCCAATACGACCAAGATTCTTTATACTTCTCTTGTCCGTCCAATTCTTTAGTACGAGTCGTGTGTTTGGTCTTCAGTATTCAGATCAGGATATAATTGAAACTGTGCCAAAGCAATTCTTGTTGTATGCACCATGACTGCAAACCGGTTCGGAACCGAACCCCAGAGAACCGGTTCAATTCGGGTTTATTCAGATCACCCAAACCGGACAATGAACCGAACCTCTTACATTTTTGACATCTCGAACATGAACCCGAATCGGACCATTTATATTACAAAAAATGATCGGTTCACGGTATTAAGTAATTTTTCATAGAATGAAATTTTTAATGAATCTTTAAATGACTATGGGTTATATAACAGAAAAGTAAAAAAAAAAAAGAAAAAGAAAAATTCGGCCAATCATTTTTATGAATTTTTTTGTGTCGAAGGTAACTATAAATCGACAAATATTTTAAAATTTTTGTAAAGGTCTTAAAAACGAAGACCTACAAATATTGTGATTACTTACCTATATCAACAACCGAGCACCAACGAGCATTTTTAACACTAAATTTTGTTGCTTGGAATCTAAGAGCTAGATAAACATCAGGAAGATTAAAATGCCTATAATCCCCATCTTAAACTATGTTGGATTAGCTTAGATTAGAGCGGATACTGACGTTTCACCCAGAACACTTAGGCCATAGGGATTTGGTCCTTTGTGATGTGTCAAAAATGTATCCGAAAAGTGATAACTATATTTTAGAGGCTTGGATGAAACCATATGTATAGGTCCAAGATTCGAGACAAAAAATAAAGTTCCACCGTGTCGCACGTTCGCGACTGAGCCCCTCGGCCAGTTGGGCGGGAGGTGGGCTGCTATTTTGCCTGGGGTAACGCGTAACAGGCATCGGTTTGATGTCGCTTGGGGCATTTTAACAAACTATGCATTGTACGTCAACGTCCAAACATGCAAGTTCAAATAATTCTTTAAGAAGTTAAACGAGAAGGCAAAGCTAACTTCGACTGTGCCGAAGTTTTAATACACTTGAAACTTTACATCCAACTGATTTAACGAAAAAATATATATAAGATATAGATATCAGATATTTAAAATTTTTAAATCATTGATAAAAAATTAATAATAAAAAAAAAAAAATTTTCTTAGTAAAACAAATTTTTCCGACCGATCGGTCCTATGGCAGCTATATGCTATAGTCCTCCGATTTTGATAATTTTTTCAAAATTATGTGAATGCATATAAAACTAATATATACCAAGATTGGGGACGCTACGATAAAAAACAAAAAGTTTTTCTCACCAGAGAGTAGTTTTTTGACCGTCCGTTTATATGGCAGCTATGCTTATAGTCATCCGATTTTGATAAATTTTTCCAGGAATGTGTGGAAACATATAAAACAAATATAACTACGATTGGAGACGCTACGATGGAAGTCAAAAAAGTTTTTCTCACAAAGACTTATTTTTCAACCGATCGTTCCTATGGCAGCTATATGCTATAGTGATCCGATTTTGATACATTTTTCCAGAATTATGTGGAAGCATATAAAACTAACATATACCAAGATTAGTGACGCTACGATGGAAAACAACAAAAGTTTTTCTCACTAGAACTAGTTCTTTAACGATCGTTCCTATGGCAGCTATGATATAGTCATCCCGATCCGGCCGGTTCCGACATATTAGGTTGCGGCAGTAAAAAGCAGCTCTCAGCTCGATAGCTTTAAAACTGAGAGACTAGTTCGCGTAGAAACAGACAGACCGACAGACGGACGGACGGACAAGCGGAAAATGAACTCGGCTCGTCGTCCGATCAAGAATATAGTTTATGGGGGTCGGAAATGAATATTTCTATGCGTTACAAACTTCTGGGCAAAATTATACACTTTTTCAAGTGTATAAAAAGATCGTGCTTTGGCACCAAAATATGTTCTATCAATCTTCAGGAGATTACCATTAAATATTTTAGGATAACAAAAGAAGGATCAAATTCGTCATTTTCTACTTGGCTTTTAAATATCAGAGATTATCCTGTTTTCGATACCGCTTGGGATTGGATTAATTTTTTGGATAGATTTTTTTTTTTGACCTCGAGACCTTGAACTCAGCACGAATGGAACGACGTGTTATCTTAGTGCACCATCGCACACGTGTGAGAATGGAGACTAAGGTCGGGATCGAAAAGGAATCGAATTTTCTTTTCCGTGCCCGTCTTTTTAGGTTCTAAGGTTCACAGGGTTCGGTTTTTATGACATGGTTTGCGAAGCTATCCAAAAGAACAGTTTGGGTTTGGTTCAGTTGTTAATATAAACTCTTTTGCAATCAAACTCAAAATTCGATTCATACAAAAATCATTTAAATAACAATAAAGAGATTTAATTACAATAAATTGCATACTTTTGGGGTTCTCCTAAGAATAAAATGTGGCTCACTGCATTTTCTGCATAGAATTGCAGTAATTGAAATTCGCAACTGATTGTTTCGTAAGAAGCAAGTAAAAAGGCTATTGCTTATTGTACTGGAGTGTGAAAGCAAAAAGTCTGCTGATAAAAGGACCGGGAGACCCTTGAAAAAGGTACTGCACTGACAAACCCTGTTTTTTTGTGAGTGAAGTAAAAATTCTTTCGTTTATTCTTGGTTGGATATTGAATGATAATTAATACAAAAATCACATCAGGGCACTTAAAATCATTAAAAGACATTTTAATAACCTCATGAATAATAATAAACTTTTGATACTTGAATATGACTGTAACTGCTAGGATTGTCTTAGCTACAGATGCTCGAAAAATAGTGTGATCAAAATTATATAAATCCTAATTGCGAGGCAGGAAATTAATTAGAGCCCAACAGAAAGTCGGTGAAACAGACAGGGATGCCAGTTTGGTTCGCAGTTCGGTTCAGAACCGGCTTTTATCCAA
>JAEIFT010000803.1:0-74779 GCA_018904225.1 Lordiphosa mommai
TTATAACAAAACAGTTAACCATCTATTATTCAACCAATTTTTTGACTAAAATTTGGTTTTCTTATCCTATACTAAGATTTCTTCATTTAAAACAAGGCTGGAAATGGTCCAAGATCGAACCCCTATGAAACCAGTTCGGTTCGGGTTTTTGGCCCTGAACTGGACCATTTGGAACTCGAACCTCTTTACATTTTTAAGCCCTCAACCCAACCGACCACTCTTTAAAAAAATAAGGTCTGGTTCACAACATTAAGTAATTCTACAAATGAGATTATCCAAAATTAAATCTTAATGAGTAACTAAGTCTGATTGTTAAGAAGGACATAATGTCAAAAATATTATAGACTCCCCGAAAAATTGTAAAGTAGAGCATACATTGAAAAAATTAAACATTTGTGGAAAAGAGATCTAAAAACGAAGACCTAAAACATATTGTTAACTTAGTTCTATGTATAGATGAACTTCTCCAAGAAGATATAGTGCCTACACAAAAGAAAAAACCAGAAATATTTGGACTTAAATCAATTCCAATCGATGTCAAGTACGAGATGATTAAATTAAAATTATTGATTTTCCAATTCTGAAATTCTTTCTCGATCGATATAGGATTTTTTTTTATCAATTTACGGGTTGATTTTTTGTTTGTTATTAAATGTAGCAGAGATGCCGAAAAAAAATTTTCAACTTTTAATTACTTTTCGTTACTTAACTGTTTATTCGTTACCATTGCAATTCCGAACTGAGTTTAATCTAAATGCAAGAATATTTGATTTTTAAATAGGGAATCCTTACTTGAAAGAGACTTTTCAGATTAATAAAAGAATTTTAGGATTGTTTTAATCCTTCGTACTTCTTTTAAGTACAATTAAAGCCTGTCTCGTACTTAAAATTTTAATTTGAAGGTCGGAAACAACATCAGTTTTTATCTAACTTAATGACTAATTTATTAATGATATGTTTATATCAATTTGATATATATTCAACCAATTGATACGTATAATTAATTCGAAAAAAACTATTACTTTTTTGTTCAAGTGAACCGAGGTCTGAACTAAAACCTGGGGTTCAGAGAATCCAGGAACCGGTACGCGAACCGAACCCAAAGATTCCTCACGGGTTCGAATCTTCCGAACCAAACCTCCTTCAAAATTTTGAGGTTTAGCCTTGATTTAAGACTTTAGAAAACTTGAAAAAATATATTTTACTGTTTGGTTATCCACCTTTAATGAAAACATTATCCGAAATTGATCCTACTGTAATCTGACAGTAGCCCACTGTGAGCCGACTGTTATCCGGCTGTTATCCAACTGTTATCGGTACATAACCCGACTGTTTACCAACCATTTTCAACTAAAAATTAGTTTTGTTATCTCTATACTTTAGATATCCTTAATTATTACGCACAGGGATAAAAACTTAACATTTAAAACTTTTAAATTTCTTTAGAAAAAAAATACCTTGAACTGTTTGCTTAAGACAATGTAAAAGAGTTTGCGTATCAAACTTACAAATTGTATTCCTGGGATATTCACATTCAACCCAACTCTCTTGTCTCCCTTATTATCTTATACTTACATCTCAACTCCCTTGTTTGTCATATGCATTTTCCATAATATTTAAGAAAAACTCATTTGAAAAGTAAGCAAAACGAACTGAAACAACAAAGTTTTGCGCTTTACCAAAAAGAAATGCCAAACAAAATTATCAAGGCAACAACTTACACACACACACACAAAGGCAACGAACGACGACATTTATGATGACGACAAGTTGTGGGTGGTAAGAAAACTTGCTACATTGCAACATTCAGTGGCAGATGTATAACGTTGCGTGCTCGCTCGTATGTGGCATGAATTGTTCTTGCATCGAAGCTCAATGATGCGCGAGTGCAAAAAATTGTGAGCTGCATTTTTAGACGAGAATTTGGCGAAAATATGAGAGTGGCTGGCGTCTGTGTTCAAGTGGCTGTCAGTGTGGAAAAAAAAGAAAAAACTCATCACTGAAGTGGCAATAACGAGTGTTGACGGTTTCTATTGAAACACATTCGCCCACATCAGCGCCTGCAGCAACCGCCGCAGTCGCCGCTTGCGTGTTTCTTATCGCGCGCGCTTTTGGCGCGTTTCGTGAGCGTTTTTAATTGGACATTTCACTCTTTCTCTCTCTCTCTCTCTTTAATCACTAACTAAATAATTAATCAACCTAAACAAAAGCTAGCCCATGTGTTTTGGTGCTGGTTGGGTTGACATTTTCGAGGCAAACGTCAACACGATGGCCATGTCAGCCACATGGACAGGAAACGCCAGTTGATTAATGAGCTACGATGCTGGCAGACCCCAACTGACTACTAAGCTGAGAGCCACTGAAATGACAGTCAGCTAGCTGAAGGATTTCTAACTGACGGTAAATGGGGAAATGACTTCAGCTTGACTACGTGCAGAGAACACTTGGGAGATGGGTAGTATAACGCTTTAAGGAATATGAACAAGGCCAAAGCGACACTGTGTGGTAATGCGATGCGAAAGTAAACAGCCATCGCCCTCACATCTTCAGTCAAGTAGCAGTGCGAATATGAGGCTATTTGAGATAAAAATGTTTCAGGTTTCTCGGATAAGGTGTTAAACAAAAATACCGTGTACCAAAATCAACAGAATGCGTCGTACGTTCAAAGTGACTAAGAATAAAGAAATACCAACAAGCAAATACAGAATTACTAGATTGTGTTTCAGCGGTTGAGAAACAAAAGAATGTGGAGACACTTTGACAAATTTTTGACACTTCGGATGGTCGTTGGGGAAAAGTGCACTGTGACTAGTCTGTATATTCTGTACATATGTGAGAAGTTTAATTGGGTTGAAGTTCTTAATATTGTTGGGGCTTAAACTATGTTTCAACTAAGCTGTTGAATCTTAAACACGCTAAAGCAACGCAGTGTTCTAAACTCCGGTGCAAGTAAATAACCGCTCTCAATTTTTTCAGTGTACTTAGAGAGGGGATAGCAAAAATTGGTGAATGTAGTTAAAGAGAGAACCCATTGACTTGAACCCAAATACCTTTCTGAATTGTGTGTGGTTGCTTCTAGTGGATCTAATCTCTTTTATTATAAGGCACGGAAAAAAATGTTAATTAGGTGGATGTTTGTTTTTAAGTCACAAAAATTAAACGAAAGGGCGCAGCAACAACAACAAAAATCTTGTCCAAATTTTACAATTCAAAATCATTATATCATTATGAAAGATTTTATAACAAAGTTTTTAACCGGTTAAGAATCGCTTTCAACATTGGAAATTGTTCAAATTGGATCTGAACCAATTCTTCTTGTTTTCAAAACTAAACCACTTTTAAACTGGTTCAAACTGGTTAGGAAACAGTTTTTAACTGGGAAAATATCTATTAATATCCTGGAACCATTTAAGTTCGATGCCAGCAAAATATCTTATTACCAAGCCTCAATAATATAGTAGTCAATTTGCTGGCTCGAAGACAGGAGTTTGCTTACAACATAAAAAACGGAGCTATACAGTCGCTGTTTCATAGACTTCCTAGTTTAATATTTTTGTAAAGTTTTTTACGAAGTTAAAATTTTTTTTGTAAATTTCAAAAATATGATACTTTATTCTCGTGAAATCTAAATAAATAGATTTAAATGTCCTCTTATTTAATACATTTACAGTTTTTCGATATCATTGCGCATTCAAAAGTTATAGATTGAAATCTAAAAAAAATTTAAATTTTTTTTCCCAAATTTTTATTACCAAAAAAATAGCGGGCTAACATCGACTTCGACGATGTTTTAAATACCCCTTGTCAGTTTTTGAAAGACGCTACCATTGATAAAGAAAAAGTTTTCCTTATAGAAAATACTTTTTAAACAGTTTCCTAACTAGTTGACTAACAGATCGTTCCTATGGCAGCTATATGCTATAGTCATCCGATTTCAATAAATTTTTCCAGAATTGTGTGGAAGCATATAAAACTAATATGTACCACGATTGGTGACGCTACAATGGAACACAAAAAAGTTTTTCTCACTAAAACTAGTTTTTGAACCGACCGTTTATATGGCAGCTATATGCTATAGTCATCCGATTTTGATAAATTTTTCCAGAATTATGTGGAAGCATATAAAACTGATATGTACCACGATTGGTGAGGCTACAATGGAAAACAAAAAAGTTTTTCTCACTAGAACTAGTTTTTGAACCGACCGTTTATATGGCAGCTATAGGCTATAGTCATCCGATTTTGATAAATTTCCCATAATTATGTGGAAGCATATAAAACTAATATATACCACGATTGGTGACGCTACGATGGAAAACAAAAAAGTTTTTCTCACTAAAACTAGTTTTTGAACCGACCGTTTATATGGCAGCTATATGCTATAGTCATCCGATTTTTATAAATTTTTCAAGAATTGTGTGGAAGCATCTAAAACTGATATATACCACGATTGGTGACGCTGCGATGGAAAACAAAGTTTTTGGACCGATCGTTCCTATGTCTGGCAGCTATATGATATAGTCATCCGATCCGGCCGATTCCGACAAATGTGCAGTCTATGTGTATTTGAAGACTTTTTGCAAAGTTTAATCAAGATAGCTTGAAAACTGAGGGAGGAGATAGCATGGAAACAGACGGACAGATGGACGGACGGATGGACAGACGGAAATGAACTCAGCTCGTCATGCTGATCAAGAATATATATACTTTATGTAGTCGGAGATGCTTCCTTCTAAGCATAGTGATAATTACAAACATAGTGACAATTTTAATATACCCTCTGCAAGGGTATAATGACATTAAATTAGGAAATATTTAATTAAAACTCAAGTTATTGTTGGAGAACAAAAGGGAAGACATTTAAAAATGATTTTATTGTAATTTTAATTAATATTTGCAAATTTTAAATAATTTGTTGTAAAAATTTTATCTAAAATAGGTTGAAATTATTTTAGGCTATTACTTTTGAAAGCGCATTGATATCGAAAATCTGTAAATGTAGTAAATTAGAGGACATTTAAAACTATTTATTCAGATTTCACTAGAATCAGATATAATTTTTTTTACAATTTAGAAAAAAATTTTAACTTGATGAAAAACATTAAAAAAAAATTTTGTATGGAAAAATATATTTTAAATTTATTTTGGTTATCATACCAATATATATATAATATATATAATCCTAGGACTATACTTAGAGGATTTTATATTCCTCTGTTTGAAACAGTTCCCCAGTATAACTGCCACAATCATTAAAGTGTTCACTAACAACTCACTTATTTGAAATGCAGCATCCTCATCCTCATCAACATCCAGCCTATTCTCGAAATGCAATCACATTATGTTCAAATCAAATTGCTTTAAAATCATTTGCCACCTCTGGGTGCTAAATTCAACTAACCTGCCGCACGCTTTTCCCCATACCCACTCGAAAGCACTTGTAAAATGCGTTTGGGCTGCACTTTGCCTGCATTTGCCGAGCAATTTCTGATTACATTTCAATCTTCTCTCACCAAAAAGAAAAAAAATAGAAGTGGAATAAAAATATCTTTAAAAAAAAAAATGCCCAAAAAATGGGTCACGTGCACATTTGAAAAAGTGCAAACGCAAACGCAAAGCACATTTTACAAGTGGGCACAAATCACAGCCACGCACTGCGGGAAAATGGAACTAGAAAATAAACCGAAAAATGCAACTAGAAAATCTATCAAAATTAAATTTCAAATGCAAATGCAATTGTTGAATGGCGCGAGTGGAGGAGGGGGAGGGGGAGGGGGTTTACTTGTGTAACTTGATTTACGCAATTTGAGTTGAAATTTTGATTGTTGTTCTTTATTTGGTGTTGCTCTTGCAGTGAATGCATTTCCATTCCGCTAAAGATTACGTATACGTCATGTGGTACGTATGGAATGGCAGCTTGGGGAGAATATGGGTTGGAATAGGTAAGCTGTATTCAAGTTGATTAGGTTGCCATTCAGAATGAAGCGTGATGTGTGTGCAATATGATTGATGCTCCAGTTACCATATGATTTGGGTTTTTGGTGAAAAATGCGTTTAGAATTTCAATTTAGTTTGTAATATTTTTGAAAATGCGGAAAGAAGGTAGAAATGAAAGGGATGTAAACAGCAAGACATTTTAAGGGGTAAGGTTAAGCGGGTCAACTTGGTTTTTGGATCAAAACAAATCTAGCTATTTTTTAAATTATTTTATTTTTATTTTATTATTTTTTTGGCCTAAAAATGTCAATAAGATCGGACAAAAAACACCAAAGTTAAGCTGGTCAACTTGGTCAAATCTAGCTATTTTTTGAAGTTGTTTTTTAGGCCTAAAAATCTAAATAAGATCGGACAAAAAACACAGAAGTCAGGCATAAAACGTTTTACATTCTCTTTTCAACATAAGGGAGCGGGATGTGGATCAGTGGCAGCTACGCGACCAATTAAGAGTACATTAGCTTTAAAAATATTAAAAACTTTTTTTTGAAAATTTTGGAGATTATTTTTCAAATTTTTGAATTTTACATAAATGCTTCTTATTGCTTACTTACGTCATAAAAGTCAACTTTTGCTTTAATAACAGCTTTTTAGCTTTTACCGTTTAGGCTGGGCGTTGATTACCATTTAGTAAGTCAGTGAAGAAAAACTGTTGCATGCTTCTTTCAGCAAGACGGAGCTAAAGTAAAATCAGCAACAGCTACGCAACCAATTAAGTGTCCAACAGTTAAAAAAAAATTTTTTTTTTTAAAAAAAAAAAAAAATTTTAAATATTAAAAAAAATTTTTTTTTTTTTAAAATTTTCAAATTTTTTAAAAAAATTTTTGAATATTTCAAAATTGCTTTTAATGCTTACTTACGTCATAAAAGTCAACATGTGCTTTAATAACAGCTTTATAGCTTTTACCGTTTAGGCTGGGCGTTGATTACCAACCAGTAAGTCAGAAGAAAAAAAATTATTTCCTACTCTTTTTAGCAAGTCGCAGCTAAAGTGAAATCAGAGACAGCTACGCGACCAATTAAGTGTCCAACAGCTGGACAAAAAAATTTTTTTTTTAAATATTTTTTCAAAAATTTTAATTTTAATATATTTTTTCAAAATTTTCAAATTTTTTCTCAAATATTTTTGATTATTTCAAAATCGCTTTTAAGTGCTTACTTACGTCTTAAAAGTAAACTTGTGCTATGATAACAGCTTTATAGCTTTTACCGTTTAGGCTGGGCGTTGATTACCAACCAGTAAGTCAGTAGAAAAACATTATTTCCTACTCTTTTTAGCAAGACGGAGCTAAAGTGAAATCAGCAACAGCTACGCAACCATTTAAGTGACCAACAGGCCTTAAAAAAATATTTTTTAAATATTTTTAAATTTTTTATTTTTTAAAAATTTTAAATTTTTTATAAAATTTTTTGAAAATTTCAAAATCGCTTCCAAGTGCTTACTTACGTCTTAAAAGT
This sequence comes from Lordiphosa mommai, assembly GCA_018904225.1. Classification (NCBI taxonomy): domain Eukaryota; kingdom Metazoa; phylum Arthropoda; class Insecta; order Diptera; family Drosophilidae; genus Lordiphosa; species Lordiphosa mommai. The sequence continues at coordinate 7,453 of JAEIFT010000803.1, forward strand.
AAACTTGTGCTCTAATAACAGCTTTATAGCTTTTACCGTTTAGGCTGGGCGTTGATTACCAACCAGTTAGTCAGTAGAAAAAAATTATTTCCTACTCTTTTCAGCAAGACGGAGCTAAAGTGAAATCAGCAACAGCTACGCAACCAATTAAGTGTCCAACAGCTTAAAAAAATATTTTTAAAATATTTTTTTTAAAAAATTTTTTTTCCGAAAATCTTTAATTTAAAATTTTTTATAAAAATTTTAAAACTTTTTAAAAATTTTAAAATTTTTTAAATTTTAAAAAAAATTTTGATTTTTTTAAAATCGCTTCTTAGTGCTCACTTACGTCATTAAAGTAAACTTGTGCCCTAATAACAGCTTTAAAGCTTTTACCGTTTAGGCTGGGCGTTGATTTTTTAACATAAACTCAAAATATTTTTGCTCAATTTCATAATTTCTTTACCAAAATATTTTACAAAAAGAAATTCAGTTTGATTTTGTTACCAACCGATTTGCCTCTCTGGTATCAATCGACTCATTTAAAAGCAATTCACGATTGTGTATCTCTATTGGTATCCTTGACATCACGCATAATGAACCCTCTCAGGTTCAAGTCCTTTATGGCCAACAGCATCTTCAACCAAGCGCACTTTGCAATTTGTAACTGTTGGTCCCCCCCCTCCCCCTTTTCCTAGCTTCTGCCATATGCCTAACGACCCATTAGTCACGTCAAATCAACACAAGAGCCACAACAACAGCAGCATGAGACGGAAAACAGAGAAGAGTCACCATCGAACAGCAAAAAAAAAAAAAAAAAACAATAACAAAGTCAAAAGTGATCGTGACCAATTGTTGATGTTGGCCAAGCAGGCAGAAGCACCGGCAGCAACTGCAAATATTTGCACTCTCGCCTTCTCTCTCCCCCGCACTTAACCACAGCTTGTTTGGGGGGGATTTTTGACCACAAAATGCCTGCCAAGAACATCCGTTTTCCATCATCGTCATCATCATCATCATTCGTCGCCTATTGTAATGAAACGTGACACCTTTTGGTCTCATCTGAAACTAAATTAAATTTATCTGTCATTGATTTGACAATTGAATTTGCATATTAACGTCCAGTTTGGCTGAGGATTATATGTATTTATTCTGGGTAAAGCACGACATATGTGTCCGCAAATAAACACATTTCAATGACGACAACGACGGCGAATATGCCGCGACGACCGACACCCGGGCGGGCAACAACAAGCCAAATCCATTTACTAACCCAGACCTAGTCCAATGCTGTGCGGCTTGGCGTGTGGCATGGCGCGGAGCAAAGCGGCGTGTGCATTGCGCAGAAAAACGAATTTTTAGAAGCTTGGAAAAAAAAACCACCATAACCACCCTAGTTGTAGAGCATTTCTCTGCGATTTTGTTATAAGGGGTATACGGATTTAGTGGAGCAGGTGGTTTTTATTACTATCGATTGATTTCAAGAAAGAGGAAAAACAAATGCGTAAATTGTTTTAATTTATCTACATAATTGACACTGCTTTGTTTGAGCGCTAGTTGAATATGTTTCACATGACAATGACTCTTACACGATTTAGCAGACAAAGAAGAAACAAAGGAAAGAGATTACTAATGTCGCACATTGAAACTTTAAGCAATGTTAAGAAATATATATCTAAGAGACTAGATGTGTGACCATACGCGAGTGTGATGGTGCAAAACGATGGCCTATCTCCTTAGTGTTAAGTCCATAATAAACCCTAACGTTCAAGATCTCTTATTGCCGTCAGCATCTTCAAAAATTCAGATCTTGATACCGCAGATTCCGTAGTTCGGAATCTTTTGTCGAAAAATACAATCCCGAAGCCCGATCCCGATCCAGAACCAAATTTTAAATTCAGTGCCCCAAATTTGAAATTCAATCCCATCGTTCCTTCTCGAATGTACTTTTGCGTTCCAGAGCGGGCGAAATCGCGCTCCCGAAACTTGGCAAATTGACTTCTTTCCAATATAAGCATTTCTTCGAAAATAGACGAAACCAGCCGATCAGTCGCCTAATCGAGCTAGATTTCTCTGCGGCAGGTTCAAGTTTTTTATTGACATCATAAAATCGTATTACCGTGTCCCACGCTTTATGGCTTTCCAAAATCTAAAACACTCTTGATTTGCGTATGGTATACACCACCACATCCCAGACCGTTGACGGTTTCTCGTACTTCTTGAATTGAATTGACCACTGTCTGTTAAATACATAACAAAACCCGACCTAGTCTATCCACCCGACCCCAAGGAAGACCAGACTGCGAATACATTACAAATAAACGTCGAAAAAAATCGTGTTTCTGCATGTATAATAATCACTATATCAAAAGTCAGTATGCGTTTTCTTTGATGATTTGAAATGAATTTAAAATTGTGTTTGGGAAAAAAACTGATTATCATGGCTACATTGCTAACACATCTTAGATAAAACACAAAATTCACATGCTTGTTATTGCCTTATACAATTTCCACATTTCCAATTTGGATGATGACAGTTTTAAGTCAATATTACCGTCTTTGTTCATTTGTGTTTAAGTGTGACCATTCAATTAGTTCGATATAGAACTTTTTTAAAAACGGGCTCCATAAAAAACACCGGGATCCGAAAAATTTCGGGATCAAGAATTAATCCCGTCCCGATTACGACCCTAGTCTGTCCCGACCTGTCCCGATCCCGACGCTAAATTTTAAATTCAATCCCGTCTCGTACCGATCCCGACGATTTTTTTGCCCTCGGGAATCCCGACAAATTCCCGTCCCGCGTCAGTCTGTACTACACAGTATAAAAACCTGCAGAAGTCACTGCCAGCGAAAAAATGTAACAATTAATCTAGCAGTATTTAATCTTTTACGTATTGGGTTTCACAAATTTTTTTATGAGACTTAGAAAAATTTTATCTTCAAACCCCAAAGGTTATATTATTGAAATACTTATATTCTAAGGTTGTCACTGGGTCGGGCCACAATGCGGACCATGAGCAGAACTTCTTAAATCGATGACCTCCCAAACCTAAAGCCAAACCCGACCCTTCCATTTGGAATAAGGTTTGATTAATAATTTACATTGTGATTTATGAATGAATGAATGAATGAAGAATAAATTTATATACCTTAAGAAATGCCCCGGCTGGCCAGGCGATTGCTTGGAAAACAGAGTTGAAAGACAATGTTGGAAGACAGTGTTGGAAAACAGTGTTCGAAGACAGTGTTGGAAAACAGTGTTGGAAAACAGTGTTGGAAAACAGTGTTGGAAAACAGTGTTGGAAAACAGTGTTGGAAAACAGTGTAGGAAAAAAGTGTTTGAAAACAGTGTTTGAAAAAAAAGATGGAAAATTAGAAAATATTAAAAAATAATGTTAAAAATAGTGTTGGAAAATAGTGTTAAAATCAATGTTAAAAACAGTGAAAATTGGAAAATGAAGTTAAAGTATGAAAACAGTGTTAGAAAACAGATTTGGAAAAAATATTTAAAAAACTGTGTTGGGAAAGACTGTTTGAAAATGGTGTTAAAAAATAATATTGAAAATAGTGTTGTAAATCAGTTTTTTAAAATAAAGCTTGAAAATAGTGTTGGAAAACAATGTTGAAAACTATGTTATAGCGGAGTTACACAGGGCGCATCATTGTCGAAGATGCGAAAAAATGATGCAAGTGTTTAGACCGCAGCCGCATCATTCAAACAGCTTTTCGGCCTAACAAATGTATACAAATTGAAGTAGTAAGAAGAATAAATCAAAGGTAATTTATAATAATAGAGACAATTATGATTGATAATCTATTGAATGTGGCTCACAGTGCATTTGGTAACGGCTTTGCGTTCATCCAAATGCAAATGGAGCTTGCTTATCGAAATTCGATATCAAAATCAGCTGGTCGCTAACGATGCCCCGAAAAAATATTCGATACTGGTCCAGATACGGTTACTCCTACCGAATCATTAAACATGCGGCTCTTCTACTATCCACAGGTTTCTTATGGGAAATAATTCCGCTCCTACCGTTTAACGGAAAAAATCAATGATGGGACTGGAGTAGTGTATTGGAAAACAGTGTGGGGAAAAGTTGTTAAAAACAGTGTTGGAAAAAATTGATGAAAATTGTGTTGAAAACCAGTTTTTTGAACTAGGATTAGGAAATAGTGTTGGAAAATAGTGTTGGAAGACAATGTTGAAAGACAATGTTGAAATCACTTTGGGGAAACAGTCTTGGGAAATAGTGTTGGAAAATAGTGATGGAAAACAATGGCCCTGTTTAGCAAAAAGATGGAGCGCTGAGCATGTATCAGAAAAAAATGATAGAAAAAGTACGCCTTTAGAAGAAAATTAAGACCGAATGGCGGCGTAAAAAACGCAAGACACATTTAAGACGAACTAAAAGTGCTGCATTACCTTTTGACACCCACTCACTTTTTTCTTTATAAACGAAATGAAAATTAAGACACGAAACTGACCTGTTTTTATTTTTTTGTTAGATCTTCCCTAACTGCATCTAAATTTAAAGTTGAGAGTATCTTTCTTTTCATTTCACCAAAACCTCAATTCTCGTTTTGGTTTTTCTGCTTATTTTTTTGTTTTGTGGTTTTTTTTTGGGTTAAAGTGCAGTCGTAGTTTTCCCCAAAAAGGGGTCTAGTGCATGCTCAGCATACTTTTGCGTCCTTCGTGCTTTTGGTCCTTTTGTCCTTCCACGCGCAATGCGTGTTTGCAGGCAAACAAATAGTAGCAAGCAGCGCGCTGCCAGTTGAGTCCAGTGGGTGGTGGTGGTGTGGTGGGGATTCGAGGGTATTCTTGCCACATGTTAGACATTCTCGATGGCAAACTGTGGACAGGCTGGCAGTCGTCCGGGCAGCAGCTGCTGCCAGTTCTACGAAATTGAGTTTTTTTTTTTTTTTTTTTGGCCACGACTTGGATTTATTTGCATAGCCGTAGACAAAATGTTTTAAAGCTTTATGAAGAAGGCGATGGCGAAAAGCAGTTTTAAGAATGCATGTGGCATGTGGCATGCGGCATGTGTGAGCGAGCAACAGAACTCAAATGCTCGAATGGTCAGCTCAGCTGGACTGTAAGCCTTTTGTGGCAGCTTATGAGCTCTGTTTGCCGGAGAAGCGTCGAGGTCCTAGGGACCTAATCCTATGACATAGTCTCCGAAGCTGAAAGTGTAAATGCCATCATAATGCTTGCTTGTACCGATGTCAGGCTTGACAGCCTTAGTCCTAGCGGTAGTTAGTCCCTCTAGATCCTACGTGGGTGTGGCACGTGGCTGACCAAATGGATGGGGATGGGGGAGTGTGGGTGCTGTGCTTATTAGTATGCAACTGTGTTAGTGCCGCTCCCTATGCACTTGTTCGTCTGTACGTGTGTATCTGTCTATGTGTGTGAGTGCGTGTCATGTTTCAGTTTACTTTAATTAATTTCAGAAACTACATGAAATGGAATATCATACTCTCTCTCTGGCTTGAAAACTAATTTTGGCATTTTGTTCTAATTTAGGTCTGTTCACTTATCTAAGCAGCAAATTTAACTGCACGCTCAGACGTCATCGGAAAGAATTTAAGAGTCATGGGATGGGGATGAAGGTAAAGTTTTTGATGTTCTTTTAATAAAAAGTAATACCGAATGTTTTTCGTTTTTTGTCTATGCTTCGTCCTAAAATTCTTAAGCAAGTATTCCCATCTAACAATTCGCAAAGGACCTCTTCCACTTAATCTAAAATAAGGCTGCAAAGATCCAAACAACAGGAAGTTATTACTAGGAATCAACCCGGAACTGTTTACAAAAAAAGGATGAAAGCCAAGAAATCGGAACCAAAAAAAGATTCCATAACTAAACAGAGTAAATTTGATATGCCATAAAATATGAAGCGATCTTCTTACTGTTTCCAGCTACACAAATTACTTATAAAGTTTATCTTGCGTGGTTAAGTTTATTCTCTTGTATTCTTCCATTTGTTTTAATACTCTTCAAAAGGATTTTTAAAAGTTACCGATACTAGAATAGGTACCGTTAAGTACCGGTGTACCTAAAATAAAGCCAATTTACCAAAACGGAACCGAAAAGTGATACAAACTAGCACCTAAACAAAACCTTATACCAAAACTTATGTTTCAGTAAGTACCAGAACCAGAACCGATATACAAGTGGGTTTGATTCCCGTATACTAGCTGTAGGTCAGAAATCTTCCATGTTTTTATAAGCAAAGTGATAGAACCAGGGACGGGATAAAACAGTTACTGGTAACAGGTAAAATATAAATAAACAGTTATATTGCAATTTTTATATAGAAGTTTTGAATTAAGAATTATAAATCGATTTTTATTTTAAAACTCCGGATATACCAATTATTTTATTATTTTCATTTTATTACTCAGCTCATAACAATTATTTTTGATTTTTATAAATATTTTTCAAATGATAATAGTTATTGATAACTTTTTTGAAAATAAATTCAGAGACATTTATTTTTTACGTCATAATATAGAAGTCATTTACATATATCGAGATGGCCGGCAACCTCGCTGGACTCGGTACTACTACTCAGCTACAAAATTTCACAGAAACTTACTTACAAAACATTGGGCTTTATCGATTACCCTTGTCGAGCTGATCAAGAATATGTTAAAATTTTTGTCTTTATTCGCTCTTTTCAATGTGTTAATGCAATGCCTTAAAAAAAAGTCTCTGAAAAATTTTTATTAAAGCCTTTTATAAATATAAGTCATCTATAACAGTTATCAAATAACCTTAACAAAAATCAAAAATAATTGTTATGAGCAGAGTAATAAAATAAAAATCACAAAATAATTGGTATTTCCCGAGTTTTAAAATAAAAATCAAAGAATAATTGTTATTTCCCGAGTTTTATTATAAAACGCAAAATATAACTGGTAAATAATGACTTGTTTGATAAAACTTATAACTGTTACGGTCCCTGGATAGAACCTGTTGGGAACTTTAAGCGTACATGTGTGTTGAAATAATTCGCATTTTTCGTTTCAAACCGATTAGTCATGGCCTATTTTGTACTTAATCCAGGAAATATTGTACTTGAATTAAGGAATGCATTTTCTATAATTTTTTTGGCTTATTGTAAGTAGGAAGTAGTTAAGTATTATTTTTAACTAAAAGTCAGAGTTTTCCCTGTAAACTGGTTAAGTCTTTTGAAGCGAAATCAATTTATAGGTATTTATAAATAAAAACGAATCTAGTAATGCCGGCATTGTATGATTACAGGTAAAAGTAATCTTTATCGAGTACAGTCACGTCGATTGGGTGGGTAATCATGTAATCGCTAGTTCGATTATAACTATTTTCGAGTATTTCCAAAGAATTTACTGTTCGTGGTCACGTTTTTAAAATTAAATCGTATGTAATCGACAAGTATTTAACTTTGTTGTTACTTGAAGTAGACTGACATGTGGTATTGGCACACATACGGGTTTTCTCCATCTTTTTAATGTGGTTGTTGTTGCTTGACAAATTATTTATTATTGGTTCACTATGAGAATAAGGACAACTATTATTTAGAAATCTAAAAAAAAAAAAAAAACAAAGGAATATAAAAATCCTATATTAAAACTGGGAGATCCAAAATAAGGAACAAAATATTTGAAGAAAAAAATGGAAGAACTCTTTTCCCAATTATTTTTCCCATTTTGGAACTACTAAATTTCGTTTCGTTGTTTGTTTTTCTAAGATTATTTAAAGGTTTTCTCATTATTCTAAAAAAAAATATCCGAATTCGCATGATGTACGTAATATTTTACGCAAATATATGTATGTTTTCGTAGTCAAGGATGGTATCGATAGCTTTTTCTAGTTTTTCTTTTGTGGTACCACAAATTTGACTGTGGTAAATGTATAATTATTGGGACAAGTGATCTGAGACACATCTTAAAATTTTGGGTTTTTGACCATTTTGTGAATTATATTTTTTTAAAGATTTTCTTGTCTGTTAAGGCATCAGATAATAAAGTGTAAAAGAATTGAGTTTTTATTAATAAGGATTAATATCTTTATTTGTTATTTTTTTTTTTATACTCATTGGGGTATACATTCTCATTCTTATATATTTCGATTCTTAGCAAACAGATCAACTTACTCAGTCTCTCAATCCATCCCTCAATCATATATTTATCTTAAAATGTCACTTCAATTCGCGTCTCTAGAACTCACCTGCAAAAAAAATAAGAAAAGAAACCAAAATAACAGATGAAATATTTAGTCAAGCATTCCAAATGGCATTCCATTTCCATTCCAATCGAAATAATCATAAAAATAATCATTTCCATCACCTTTGTCATTTCTTGGCAATCTCGAAGAGAGACCCCCACACGTTGACTGCAGAGTTTTGCATATGACATCATGACAAAAATAAAAAAAAAAACCTTAAAAAACATTTGCGCAAAACACACAAAGAGCAGCAAGCACAAGCAAGTGGAATGCATTCGCAAAATAAACAACAACAAAAATATATATGCAATAAAAAAACAACAAAATTCAGCAGCCGCTTGTCAAATGATTTGCAACTCTGTGCAAATTTATTTGCCTGGCAGTTGTATTGGCAATTATTAGTTAGCAGTCCACCAAGACCATCGACATCTGCCCCGCGGTAAACACGAAGCGAAGGCCACAAAATACTTGTACAACATTTTTCTTCTGCGAATTGAGTTTTACATTTGGGCGATTTGACGTTGATGAAGTGATTAACAACAAGAAAAAAAGAAAAGCCAAAGCATTTGCTTTTTGATATCGTTTAGCTGCTGATGAGATCTGCCCCCAGCCGATGCGGATGATGATGATGACTCCTGCACAGCAGGTGCATCATTCCTATGACGGCCACGAGTGTAGCGAATCAACTCAAGTGAAGTTGAGCAAGACAAAGTGGTAGCAAATGGAGCTGAAGTTGAGTTGAGTTGGATAGATGATGGGTGGAAAGGATAGAGGTAGCCGAGCTATGCAAATTATGCTGTCAGGCTGTTTTTTTTTTTTGCTACAAGGGAATGATGTTTGTGCCGAAAGGTTGAATTACGGAATTAATTTTTTACCTCCTCTTTGAAAGCCAACAGATGGAAAATCTAAAGGCCAAGCTACTGGACGTGAAGTTAGCCCAAGGGGAAGATTGCAAGGAAAATAAAAGGAAGGATTCAATATTATTACAAATTATTTGAAAAATTAAAGCTAAACAGATGCATATTGTGCTTGACTCTTAGAAAGGATTTTAGACTTGATTTGTCTTCCGCTTGGATTTCTCTGAAAAGCAAATGAAACTTACTAATACAAACGCAGGTTATAACGCGAGGATTAAATGCTAATGAGTTATTATAAAATAAAGATTCACACAAAAAAGCAATGCGTTTTGAAGGTAGAACAATATTTAATCTAGAGCAGAGAATTCTATTGCCTATGCTCGCAGAGCTCTTTTGTTGATGCTTAGCTCGCGAGTATAGGGCAAGCAGAGTAAGAGCTCGCGGCATATGCGATAGCCAAAAGTAAAAACAACAACAGATTTCTTTCTCTCCCTTTTTTTTCCCCCTTGGATATGGCGTTTGTCCAATGCAAGTCAAGGTAGATTTTCTGGTTTTAGACGAATGATTTCGTTTGAATATAACTCTTAGCTGAGCTTGAGATTCATTATATGTATAAGTGTTTGCTCTTTCATATGCTTTCAGTGGGCACCTCCGATCTAGAGTGTCAGACTCATACCGAAATTTCTATGGAGCCGATAGCTACGCATTAGAAACGAATTCTTTAATTATTTTTTGATAATCAGACCTTTTTCCAACTCTAATCAATTGACTTCGGAAACGAGAAGAGGACTGAATGCTTTTTTTTTTAACTGTCACTTTTTTGCATATATCTAGAAATTATTCTATACATACATAGCTTACTGCTATCAGAATACTGAAATATTAGTCAGTACACGCTTTTGGTAGAGTCTGTTGGACAATGACAGCGACTACTAAAAAATTAAGACCCGACACTTTTACTGCTAATTGATGTGCGATACGTGCTGTCTGCAAATCGACTTTTCGGAGAAAAGAGGACGTAATAAAAACAACTTCGACGGCTTTAATAATTTAGAGAATTTTAAAATCAACGAATTAAAATCTCAAACAAATATCTTGGGGTAAGAATGTACCCCAAAGAGGGTCGACCTTAATTTTGACCATAAATGCTTCTAGGGTTAGGGGACTTTTTCTTGTTGTAACCACGGCTGCAAATTGTTTCGGAGCCGAACCCCTGAAAACCGAAAAGGTTCGAGTTTTTCGGGTTGCCCAATCCAGACCATGAACCGAACCTTATACATTTTGGAACATTTTTCGAACCTGAACCCAAACCAGACCACTTATTCAAAAAACGAGAAAGCCAAACCTAACTTCAAATGTGCCGAAGTTTTAAAAGCATATAATATTTATAACTACTGAGTTTTAGAACCCTATCATTGAAAACAAAAAAGTTTTTTCTTACTAAGACCCATTTTTTGACCGATCGTTTCTGTGACAGCTGTAAGATATAGTCATCCGATCCGGCCGTTTCCGACATATTAGTTGCGTGCAGTAAAAAGAAGACTCTGTGCAAAATTTCAGCTTGAAAGCTTTTAATGAGGGCTTTTGGTAGAAACAGAAAACGGACACACGGACAAGCTCACGAAATATATATACTTTATTTCCGATGGAAATGAATATTTTTATGCGTTAAACTTTTGGGATATTAATATACTTGTCCTAGACTGATAGTTCACAGAGCAGTTGTGTTGTCAGGCGGGTTAAATAAATTTTTCAATCTGATCGTAAATGCGCATAAAGTTTTTCAGATGCTTCAAAACAAAATCGAACTGTGCTTCATAAAACAAACTTTATTTTTTAAACATGGACTTTTTTCTCCTCCGCCCCCCCCCACTTCTAATTTGAGTGTATGAGCTATTAAAGAACACCTCAAAACTTGAGTAAAAAGCTTGTCGTGTTATTTTCGTGAATAAATTTCAGTTTCTGCGCTTATGCCTAACACACACTTACATGTAAAAAAGGGTTAAGGCGTTGAGCAGCAGATTTACAGCGTACTTTAAGCAGCATAAACAGCAGAGATCTTACAGCAGAGAACTAACAGTATAGAATTAACAGCAGTACAGCAGAAATAGCAGAGAAGCAGCCGATATACAAAGGAGTGGCAAAAGAGTCGTTGATTGAAAGTCGTTAAGCAGCAGTAAAGCCGAAAAGTTGAAAAGGAGCATTACAGTCGAAAGATCGAAAAGCCGAATAAAAACTACACCGTGTGTAAATCCAAAGTAGTATTTACTTAATTTTGAAAATACTTTTCAAAGTTAACTGTTTAACCGAATATATTTTTCCAATAAACCGTAAATAAACAAAGCAAATAAGCCAATCCGCTCACATACATACAAAATTTGTGTACTGACATCTTCGTTTTCACTCTCGGGATTTTAAGAAAAGCTCTCAGTTGACAACGGAGAATAGAATATAGTGCTTTCAAGCTAGTAGCTAGAATGTGCTCCACCAATTGACAACATATAAATATATTGCAGCGGCAGCCGACCGCTGATATAGATTAACTCATGGTGGAATTATTACTGGTGCGGCGCTCACTAAAAGCTTTCATTTCATACTTTACATATTGTTAGTGTCTCTCATTCTCGCGCATTCCTCTGAATTCCCAAATTTCCGGCGCCACCTCACAAAGAATATGGTGAAATTAACTTTCCATTGGTGTGACGCCGACTGAAATGTGTAAACTCAGAGCTTTTTCTGAATACGCAAGAGTGAGGCAGTCAATGTAAGCATTAAAAGCACACAGAGAATATGTCAGCTATAAAATTAAAGCTTTTGAATGACCGCCACACCATAATAATTCAACCTTGACCAAATATACATATAACCACCATGGACTAGTCGAATAAGCAATAACACAGCCAAACGAAAATTTTGTTGATATCGCAAATGCATGAAGTAATGTTTTTAAAAATTTAAACGTATCGTGTTGGGTTTAGAAAATTTTTATTCGACCATGTGGAAAATATGTCATAAATTCCTTAAGTAGCCATATCTACACGATGAAATTCGTGCACTATGAATTTCGTGCAACTTTTATTATGAGTCAAGCATGAACAAAGAAATCTTGCACGCAATTTTTTTATACATGCTTCTCGCGCATTTGGCATGGAAATAAGAACGATGCAACTTACGATAAAAGAATTGATAACAAAAAGCAAGTTGAAAATTTTAAAGCAATCTTTTGACAGATGCATGCAAGAAAGGCAACGAGCAATTTGACTTTAAGTCCCAATTTTTGTTACAATTCAATTCACATATATGCCAGTCAATCAAGGTCGCTCTCCCATATTCCCTTCTAAAATGAACACCAGCTCAAAATCATGTAACCTAATACAGGCCATTCCACACTCCTGCCTGAGAAAAAACAAAAAACAAAAACAAATGTACCTTTATTTCACACAACACTTGCAAGTGACAAACAACAAAACAACCAAATAAAATGCGAACAACAAATGTTGGAAATGCTGTAACACGCTTGTCCAAAAAGTCAAACAATAAATCATGACCCAAGCCAAACGAAATGTTATTCGAAGTGTTTTTGTTGCGAAATCCGCTAAAAAAAAAAAAAAAAAATTGAAAATACCGCAAAAGACAAATTGAAAGCGATGTCAGCGGAGGGCGGAAAGACTAACAGAGATTTTTCCCTGACATGGCCATGTCACGGTCGCCAAGTGGGTCAAAAAATTCGAAATTCTATTTCGACAACAAAATTTAATGAAGCTAAACTGAACTAGTGAACCGTAAACCAAAAAGTAAACTAAAAACTGTTGTCCGTATGCAAATAGTTTGCGGCCAGTGTGTAAATGTGTGCATTCTAATTCATCAGGCGAAGCACATAAATCATACCATTTGATTTCAATTTCAATTTTATTTATTTTTATTTTTTTGATGATCTCCCTTTCAATGTCACCTGCTGCGTCCACCTGCTTTGTGGATCTTTGATGTAATCTCTCAAACAAAAAGAAGGTCAAAGGTGTCTGTGCAAATGCCTTTATTGAATATTGAAGTTGATGCATTACCTATCCATCCGTTCTTTTTTTTTTCTTCTTCTATTTCGTTTTGTGGGTCATTAAAAATTTAACATAAATCTTTCAGTCAGTCAGTCAGTTGATTACAACGTCTCTTTAGTTGCGTTTGTGTGTCAAAAGGAGTTGCCTTACCCATTATCTCAAGTTAAAGCCATGATTAGACTGTAAAACGAGTAGGTAATAGGTAGAGGTGACACAGTCTAAGAGAACTTGAACACACCTAAGTATGTGAGCGAGTGAGTGTGTGTGTGTGTCTGACAAGTGTCACCTAGTTTCTTATAGTTATGCACAGTGTGACCCTTGGAAGAAAATTATTCGAAAATCTGGTAATGATTGAAACCAAGAAGTATGGAAAGCAGTTTAACGGAAAGATGGAAATTATTTACTTAAAGTCAGAAAAGAAAGCATTCAAGTGGAATAACTATTGGTTTAAGGTAAGGAGTTATTTTTGAACTGAAATATGTGGAATTCAGTTTGAAAGTTCTATATGCGAAATAACTGAAAAAATAATTTTTTATGTTTGGGAAAATCCACCTCCAAAGTCGGACAATGCACACTGGTTCCGCTTGTATTGGAGCAGCGGTCAAAAACGCTTCTAATGGAGGTTGAGGGCTAAAGTTTTGTCCAAGTCTCTAAAAAAATATTTGAAAAATCTGGTATGAAGATAAATATGATTAAAGCCTCCTTGCACATACTCCCACTCACGCCTACCCCCACTCCACCTACAAATATAATCTTACAAAAAAAATCTACAATAATAAAAAAAATTTATGAAAAAAAAATAATTAATGCAACATTATAGTAATTTTAAATTCAAAGATTAATATTAAAATCATAATAATAACAAAAATCTAACACAGCTAAACTGACCTTTATTTGAATCTAAAATTATTCATTATTACTAAAAAAAAAAAAGGAAAGTCCCATTGGAGGACTCAGGGCGGAACACAACTAAAAGTTTACCTACAAATGAATTATGTGGACGAGAAAACACTATTAAAGTCGGTGTCAAAATAATCATTTTACTAAATAAGCATACAAACATAAATTTATTTGAATTAGAAATAAATAAAGTTAATACCTCTGATCTCAATATTCATATTGGTGTTAATTAAATTTGTATTTATTTGAGATCTATCCCAGCGCTACGGGTACACTAAATCCTATAAACTATTGCTATTTTTGATTCAGTTAGGAAATTTAATGGGCGAAATAAATGAAAATATTTTGGTTTTCCAATTCGGGAAAATCCATCTCTTTGGATGGAAAATTTTGGAGTAATGGAAAATCCTAATATTTCTTGTGAAAATAGTAGAATTCTGTTTTGTAAGCTCTAAAATAATTTTAAATTTGGGTAAGTCCGACCTCAAATCGATAAATTGTTTTTCAATTTGGGAAAATTCATCCCATTAAATGGAACATTTTGGATTTAAGGACGAACTTTTTTTTTCATTCGATATTTGTAGAACTCGGTTTGTAAGCTCTAAAACTATTTTCGAAGGGGTATATCACATTGGGAAAAAAAGGTTGGTTTGGGAGCTCATACGTTATTTTTGGGTCGATCTATGAGAAATTTGGTTAGGGGGTAATAAATGTAAAGAATTTATTTTAATCTGGGCAAATCCTTAACTCAAGTTGGAAAAGTTTAAACAAAAATTGTCTAATTTGTTAAATTTTAAACTTACTTATGACAAATATATGACAAAAGTTTCAACCAGGGATGCAAGCCGCTCGAGAATTGAGTCTGGTTCGGTTCGATAGTTCATAAAGGATTTAAACCACCGGTTCGGTTCATAACATGGTTTTTGGAGCACGCTGAACCTTGGTTTCGGTTCGGTTCAGTGGTTCACTCCCAGTTTTCGAACATTATATCTTCTATTAAAATAATGTTGACTTTTCTTTATTATTTTCCAAATTAAAGTCGTATAAAGTGCATCGAATATTCAGAATAATGTGCCAAACACACAGCTGGATACACAGACTATTCGATCTGAATCTTCCAAGGAAAGAATGTAAAATTATGACAGACCAATTTAGAAAGGACCCGACAATTGCAGAAGATGGACTTAATCAGATGTTATGGAATTCCAGTGTTTCCGACAGCAACCCGACAGATTACTGTTCTTAAAGAGTTAAACTTAAGCACCCCCAATGGATGCATAAATTCCTTCGAAAGTCTCATAAAAGTAATTTTAAGGAAAGAGAAGAGTTAATGCGATTCAAAGCTTTTTGTGTAGATGATTTTCCAAATACAATTTCCTAAAATTGTAAATATATTTCTTTTAAGGTCATTAAACTAGTCGATGAACTGAACCGAACCGAACGGTTTTATTTTGCGGCAATTTTCAACAGACGCTGTTTCGGTTCGCGGTTCGGTTTACGAGCACGAATTAGCGGTTCGCTACGGCTTGTTTCGGTTCACAACCGGTTTGCATCCCTGGTTTACACGATACTGACAGTAGGAAATCAAGTGGGAATTTGTTTATTTATTTTATCTTGTGACGTCCCAAAGATTTTAAAATTTTTCTAACCTGCCTCAGGAAGCATTTTAATTCGGGTCCAATAGGAATCCCGTTCTGCGACCATCTCTAAGCCGAACTATGTGGAATATGGCTTGGTAAAATAATTTAAAAAAAAACTAATTGTGTTTTAAATATGAGAAAACCCACCTCTAAGGCCGGTCAAAGTTTATTTTTCAGCCGATGAAAGAGAAATTTCCTACGTAATAAATTCTAAAATGAATTGAAAAACTATTTGACATGTTGGAATATGCATTATCAAGGCTGAAAGGGAGGGAAGTTTAAGGTCAAACGCTATTTTATTGTACATTCGATATATGTATAAAATAATTTTCTTATTTTATAAAATTTATCTCCCATGTCAGAAAATTATAAGTTTCAGTTTCAATCGTTTGTAAAATTCAAAATAAATTGATAAATAAGATTCAGATTTGGAAAAATCCATCCCCAAATTCGAAAAATGGATGCTTCAGCTTTTTATGGGAATTGTATGAGCACTTGTATTATCATTCCTGCTTATTCCCCATGATTGTATTCTAGTTTCACTATATTAAAATTTGCTAAGTTTTCATGTCTTTAAACATGGCTTTTCTTTCACTGTTCATTTCAGTGTTTGTTTGTTTTTCTTTTTGTACAAAGTTGTCAAAGCGAAAATGACTGGGCATAAAAGCGAAATGAACCAAAGTGCATTTTTGACAGCTAAATCAATAAACATAACTCTAACCATTCGACAAGATCGAGATCGCGACTTGGAGTCTTAAAGTCTGGACTGCACTTAGTCGCTTGAAACTCTCCTAAAAATTTGCATGTAAATGTGGTTTTAATAAATATGAAATAATAAATGGATATATTGATGACTCTATTTCTTTCTAAGAAATGCCGACAATAAAAACCATTCGTTGACTGCCCTGACACCACATAAATCTCTTCTTTTTTTTTTTTTTTTGTATTTTTCCAGGCGCGTCAAGATTTATGACATTTGGAAATTATTTGAAATGCGAAGACAGCAAATTGAATGCCAATGTCAATAAGTTGAATAAATTGTTTAATTGATTCGCTTTTGGCATAAAAGAAAAAGCCCAGTAGTAGTAAGTCGCAGTCAATGCCCAAATATGTCAGAGAGAAACAGAAATTTGTTAGAAATATTTCCAACGTCTCGAGTTGCACTTTTTGAATAATGCATGAGAAGTTATCGACGGTCGTTGCGGTGCGTTTGACATGCGGACAATGCATCTGTAAGTTTCATCAATATTTCATTTTAAGCATTTTGATTGCCCCCCAACTCTGTTCGCATTTAAGCGCATTTCTTTAACATTACACAATTTGATTTCACAAAACAAACAAAAAAAAAAAAAAACCACTTGAGGTGTCTTGTATTTTCAGGCTTATTGCGGTATTTATATAGCATTGATAGACAGTTTTACACTTTCGCTTTTTAATAGCTTTTGAGTGTACCTAATTCAATAATGTCATCATGGAAAATTAATTTAATAAAATATTTTGCACCCAGCTATAAATATTTTTCTAGTTCTTTCCACACAACATTCTGAAAGAAACAAAGTCAAGGCTGAATCTATAAATTTATCTAACTTGCGTAAGAAATATAAATAAAATTATTAAAGTGGATGAATCATAAAATTATGATTCATACACTGACGATGCACTTGAAAAGGCACAAACTTTTTTTTAATGAAATTTCGAATATTTGTTAATGATTAAATTGAAAAAATCTTGGACCGAAAATTCGGATAATTGAACAATTTTTGATTAGGAAAAATTTGTATTGTTTAAGGGTAGATCAAAACGTATTCGTGTTAGTCTCGTTTATTTTTGCAAAAAAAAGAAGTCAAGTCGACTACAAAATACTAAGGATAACGTTTATTGAAGTCATTAAACTAAAAAGATTCTGATCTATGCTTCTTGAATACCGCTTCTTATTATGGTACTCCGTTTTATTTGGTTCTTTTTGGTATACGTTTCAGGTTTGATTAAGTGAAGCTTCTTCTCTCAATTAAAGCCCAAACATTTGGTATAAATTGACTTTAAATCAGGGATTAATCCCAAAAAGAATATTGGTTCCGGTACCGGTTCCGGTACGTACCGAAATCAGAATTTAAGTTTTCAGTTTATTTTGGTTTTCGGTTCCGATACGGTACCTAGATTTTTATTTCGATATACCGGTACTTATATAATTTAGTATAATTTTTTTAATATTCAAATTAAATTCAAATAATATTCCTACACTCAGAAAAAAAACACATCCTAGAATAAAGGAATTTTTTTTATTCTTTTGTCGCCCAGACAAACTCGCTTTAGGGCCAGTTCTCATCTTCCAAATACAAATAGCAGAATAAATTATAAGTCCAACTTTTAAATCTTATATAAAACTTTTCAAAAAAGCTGACAAATATTTCTAAATAATGGATCGAAATAGTCCGCCTTAAAATCTACCGTATCCCCGCCAAAAATAGAGATCTTTAGCGATTTGGATAGATTTGAACCCATAATATAAGACTACGGTCCAATATAGCTCAAAATAACCTGTCTACGTGGGGTCACTTCTCGCCATTTTTAATGGCCTTTTCCCAAAAAAAAGTTTGGACTTTTATCGATAAAAGCTCCATACAACTCTTTCATGTGTGACCACGTTTGATATCGATTAACGATTAATCAAAAACTTACCTCGGCAGAAAAATGGAATTAACTCGTGAAAATTTTCGTGCAATCATTTTTCACAACTTTCGACGTGGATTATCACGACAAGAGTGCAACGATGAACTTAAATCTTTGTATGGCGATGAAGCACCATCCTATAGCACTGTGAAAAATTGGTTTAATGAATTCAATCGCGGGCGACGCTCGCTCGAAGGTCGTGAAGGTCGTCCAAAAACAGTCGTTGTGCCAGAAAACATTGATGCCGTGCGTGAACTGATAATGCAAGATCGTCCTGTGACATACCGTGAGATAGAGGCATCCTTGGGCATTTCTTCCACCAGCATACATTCGATATTGCATGATAGGTTTGTTCTCGTTGGATCCCGCACAATTTGACAATCGCTCAAAAAAAAAGGCTCGTGTGGATTGGTGCAAAGAAATTTTGTAAAAAATATAATCGCGGTGTTTCAAAAGACGTTTATAAGATCGTCACAGGTGACGAATCATGGATCTATGCTTATGAGCCCGAAACAAAACAGCAATCGACCGTGTGGATCTTCGAAGACGAGCCAAATCCAACGAAAGTCGTTCGTGGAAGAAGCACTTCGAAGCAAATGGTCGCCTGTTTCTTCGGTAAAACTGGTCATGTGGCGACTGTTCCGCTTGAGCAACGTAGGACGGTCAATTCTGACGGTGGTACACCACAATTTGTTTGCCTGAAGTCTTCGGAGAAATTCGAAAAACGAACAAGAGAAGACAGATCATTGTGCACCATGACAATGCGAGCTCCACACATCAGCTCACACCAGCGCCTTTTTGACCGCCCAAAACGTCGAATTGATGGGTCATCCGCCGTACAGCCCTGACTTGGCACCCAATGACTTCTTTTATTCCCGCACATCAAGGGAAAAATGCGTGGTCAACGATTTTCGTCGCCAGAAGATGCTGTTGAAGAGTTCATAAACCATGTTTTGGAGGTGTCTCAATCGGAGTGGAAAAAGTGCTTCGACAATTGGTTTGAGCGCATGCAAAAGTGTATAAATCTTGCTGGAGAATACTTTGAAAAACAATAAAACCATTTTTGATCATAAATATTCGCGTTTTTATTATTAGGCCAGAAATATATATAGCAACCTACGTATAAGAGTTTTATGAAAATAACTATTATATTCCGTCCCTGATTTGAAATAATAATAAATAATAAGAAGCCGAAATAGTACCGATATTAGCGTTTCGGTACGGTTCCGGTTTTTTCGGTTCCTATTATAACGGTTAACGGTTTTTGGTTCTCAAAAAATTTTAATATTGGTTCCAGTTTCGATCTCGGTACTTGGATTCAGACAGTATATTTCGGTTAACGGTTCCGGTTACGGTTACGGTATTATTCCCTGCTTTAAATAAAACAATTCGAATAAAATCCATTTAAATTGTTTCGCAGCTTCCAGCATTGTCAGTTTTTTTTCGTTCAAATGTCAATTTAAAAATCTTGATCAATTTTTAATGCAGAATTAATCAACAAACCAAAAAGTGAGGGTTTAACTTTTTTCTGCAATCCCATATGTATATATACTTTGCGTATGGCAAATAAAAGGCAATTTTCCCAACAGATTATTTTTCCCCCTTGCAAACGACATGTCCAGAACAATTAATTTAAAAATAACCTCCAAACAAAGCTCAGACCCAGTTTAACCGCATTGAAGAGTAGGTGGATGGCACATTAATAAACAGCTAAAAAAAAAAACATTCCAACTTTTTTAAGTGCAAACAAGTAACAACAACAACAAATGCATTACGAGCATGTAAACATGGACATTCAGGTTACTTTCATTTAGCATCCTGAAAACGAAACAGAGGAAGGAAGAACAGAACGGAATACACATTTGCCGGCGTCATCATCCGCAGACATGTGTAAATGTATTGTTAAGCGAGGGTAGGGGGATGGGGATGGGGGGGATGGGTATGGATATGGGTATGTAGATGGGGAGCCAGCGGAAGCTGGCAACTGGCTGTGGCGCCTTGTCATTTGATGGCCGAACGCCAATTCACCTGTTTCGCCTTTGTTGTCTTTTGTTGCTGTTGTTTCACACAGCAGCTGTTGTTTATCCTCCTCTCAGCCGTTTTACAATATTTTCAAGTGTTTTTTTAATTTCATTTAATTTACGACATTCCATTCAAGTTGATATTAATTGTTGTATCGCCTACGCTCAAGTTTTATACACATATTTTAAAACATAATTATGTGAAAATTATGTTTCTGTGAATTATTTCTGTGTTCCGTGTTACTTCTTGTTAATATATATTTCAATAGGCCACGTGGCATTAAAATGAGATTTTTCGGAATTTTGTTTAATTAGATAAGATCCAGAAAAAATATATATTTGATATATAACTCTTTAAAAATGCAGAAAAATTAAACAAGATTCAGGTTGAGAAATTATCATATTTTGAAGCTTATCCGGAACCGTATACAAAAAAAACCGATTAAAACTTAGAACCGGAACCGATGTTTGCATTTTGTGAGAACCTGTATTCGAGAACCAATATTTTTGGAACCGTACAACCCGAAAAGAATTGAATCATTGAACCGGTACCCTTTTGGTTCTGAGTGAATTTCTTTTTTCAGTTTATATTCCATCAAGCTAAGTGTGCCAAATCTTGGAATTTCAAGATTCATATAGAAACCATCGTTCAAAAGAAGGATCATAGCTTCCTGTTAAAAATCATATTATCACATATTAAAAAAATAATTTAAATATTAAAGATTTCTTGGTAAAATGTTCTTAAACTTGTCCATAGATTGCTCCAAATGTCTAACCTACACACCAAACTTCAAGTTCATAGCTTTTATAACTTCTGAGATATGACTCTGAACCACTTTTGAACCGGTTCAACGTGTTCGGAACCAGTTCACAGTCTTGGGCGATGATACAATTAGACCGACCAAAAAATCTGTTTTTATACCCCTGCAGAGGGTATATTAAAATTGTAACAATGTTTGTAACGCATAGGACGGAAGCATCTCCGACCCCATAAAGTATATATATTCTTGACCAGCATGACGAGCTGAGTCGATTTCATCCACCCGTAAGTTCGTCTGTTTCTATGCTATCTCCTCCCTCTGTTTAAAAACTATCTTGACCAAACTTTGCAAAAAGTTTTTTGCATTTGTCGGAATCGGCTGGATCGGATGACTATATCATATAGCTGCCATTAGAACTATCGGTCCAAAAACTCGCAGCGTCACCAATCGTGGTACATATTAGTTTTATATGCGTCCACACAATTTTGAAAAAATTGATCAAAATCGGATGACTATAGCATATAGCTGCCTTAGGATCGATCGGTCCAAAAACTAGTTTTAGTGAGAAAAACTTTTTTGTTGTCAATGGAAGCGTCTTTAAAAACTGCAAGGGTATTTTAGGGTTAGCCCTCTTTTTTTTTTTTTTTAATTTGAGAAATAAAAGTATTCATTAAAATTTTCAGAACGCAAGCGCCGCTAGAATAATGCATGTATCGTTGGACAACTTCTTCTGCTCTTACTCCAAGCCTTTACTCATCTTTGCCTGTTTCTGGATAATTGAAAAATTGTAATTTCCTCTTGCTCAGCCTTTCTGTAAATGTTTGTGACATTTTCCAGCTAATTTTTACTAGCAGTTCAGTGTAATGGACATGACATGTTTTTTTGTTGTTTGCCTTTTTTCGAGTAGAAGTTTATCATTTTGTAAGCATTTCTCTGCTTCTTCTGGTACAATTTTCAATTGCACAACTTTGGCTTATTGTCCCCAAATTGCTGTGGACTTTGGAGGGTAGATGAAGGGGTGGGGGGGTGGGGGGACAGCTCTGGGGTCCCATAATTTATAGCCGCTTCTAATATAAATTTCAAGAAATTACTTTGCTCTTTCTCTTGCTTTTTGTAGCCGAAAAAAGCAATATAAATTTCTCGCAACTAATTGGCAATGTTGGCAACGTCGACCCGTCGTTGGATTCTTGCATTTCTTTTTTTTTTTTGGAAAGAAGCAGATTGCTTTTTCGTTGAGTTGAAAACTGAATGACTTTATTAGACTTTTTCCTCGCTAACCAAATGATACGCTTTTTACCACACACACACACACGCACAGCTGTAGCGCAGAATTCTTGGAATGCCGCGAAATCTTGCTGCGTTGCGGTCGCGTCACTTTATAAATCATCCCACACACACACACACACTGACTGAGTGAGGAAGGGGCCGGGGGGCAGGGTAAGCAACTTACACACACAAAGCGTCGACAGTTTGCTAGTTAATCTGACAGCAAATTGTTTGTCAGTGAAGGCAGAGTCTGAAATGATATGTATCTTTTGAATGCATTCGCAGTGCTTTTCTGCATTCTTCTTCTTCTTCACTCTTCCACTCTTAGTACGAAAAGTGTAACTGAAAACACATGTCTTGGCCTTAAGCTTACTTTGATGCCGACTTTGTGATTGATTTTGTTGATGAGCAAAAGAAGGCAACACAGCTCCAACTTGGCTCTTCATTGAAATGCAAGGCGGCATGTGTGTGTGTGTGAGTGAATTGTCTTGGGGGCGGGTTGGAGACTTATGTGAAATGGGGGTCAAGGTGGCACATTTACAGTTAGAACAACGATTAACGATCGCCCAAAGAATGACAAAAAATTGTATTTGTTACGTGACTGGCCAAGGTGAATAAAGTGTATTGAGAGGAGTTCATTAAATTGTTTAATATATTGAAGTTTATTTTTATGTATAGAAATTCCTGAACAAACTGTCATCTAGAACAAAGAAAATGTGTGTGTTTGAAGGTACAAAGATTTATAGGGAAATACCTTTTTGTTACCAAAAAGAATTTCATCCAAATGTTTATGTGAAGTTATTGTTAAATTTTTATTAGGTTAAATCACAATTAAAGACTTTGTAGTAGGTTTAAGCGCAAACTGACAAGGAATCATAATATTGTTGCTCAAACTCAATTTGTAGGTTTTGTAGAGTTTGTGAAATTTGTGAAAAATTCTTTTAAATATACTGTTCGAAAAAATTATAAACAAAACTGCAGACCTTTTAAAACTCAAAAGAAGTTTTATCCGAGGTTTAAACCCGCGAATCTTTTTAGTTTAACGGAATATCTGTTATATACTCTGTACCTGCCAAAGTATGTATATAACAAATAAATGTTCAGTTTGGGGCCACACTTACTATAGAAGTGCTGCCCATCACGGATGCGGCCTTTGCTGCCCAGCGTAATTATTTGTCTTGCGTATAACTAGACTACCGTTCATCTGATCGGAAAACATTCTATGGCAAATCAATAAATAATAATGAGTACTAAAAATCTCTTAAATGTCCGTACAATCAAACTCCAAAATTGTGGAAGATATGAGGTTTTTTTTTTAAAACGACGGGAGGAAGAGGGCCTGACAAAATTCGAAAGGTATTAGGATTATGTGTTATATTTCGAACCTCAAGCTCTTACCATCTCTGAGATCTGTTTGTTCCTACGGTCAGACGGACATGGCTTTATCGAATCGGCTGTATGTATAAGCTTTATAAAGTCGCAAAGGCTATTTATACTCTTTCTAACAAAGTAAAGTAAAACAATTTTTTTGAAAGAATAAGCTTCGTTAAAATGCCTGTAAAAAGGATCACAAGTCTGAGCTCGGCTAAAAAATACTCTGTTCAAACTGCACTTAAAAATTATAAAATAGTAAAAAATCGATTTAAGTCTGATTACCCCAGCAGGTCAGAAATATTTTAACATTTTGATACGTCACAAGATGCATTTTTAATTACTAAATTAAAAAATTCCCAAGTGATTTCTTAATGAAAATAAATCTTTTAAGGGACTTGGGAAATCTCGGGAGTCCTGAAGAAAGTATAAAAATCACAACACAAATAATACCTTATCCCCAGGTATAGTCCGTGATAGACCATGCATCCCGGCAAAAAAAGAATCTTTGTAAGAAAATCAAGACGAATCATCATGATTCTGGAAGGTACAGAAACTGATGTTTCAGTAAAAAGTTTTGATCAGATTATAGTTTATTTAATTATTCGGTTGCATTTGGGTATCTTGGTTTTATTTAAATGTGAAACATCTTTAATTTCGGTAGGGAAGATTTTAGGTATTCAATTGCTATATAACAAATAACGCGTAACGTATAACGCTCACTCTGTTTTCCAATACTGTTGTAAACATGGTTTACCAACACTGTTTTCCAACACTGCTTTCCAATACTGTTTTACAAAAAAAAATTTCTAACACTGTTTTCAAACACTATTATCCAACACTGTTTTCCAGCACTGTTTTCAACATAGTTTTCTAATATTGTTTGCCAACACTGCTTGAAACACTGTTTACCAACACAGCTTTCTAACACTGTTTTTAACACTGTTTTAATACCGTTTCCACTCACACTTTTTTTTTTTAAACCGCAAATATTGCATTTTGTCATGGTGCACAATGATCTGTCTTCTCTTGTTCGTTTTTCGAATTTCTCCAAAGACTTCAGGCAAACAAATTGTGGTGTACCACTCAGAATAGACCGTCCTACGTTGCTCAAGCGGAACAGTCGCCACATGACCAGTTTAACCGAAGAAACAGACGACCATTTGCTTCGAAGTGCTTCTTCCACGAACGACTTTCGTTGGATTTGGCTCGTCTTCGAAGACCCGCACGGCCGATTGCTGTTTTGTTTCGGGCTCATAAGCATAGATCCATGATTCGTCACCTGTGACGATCTTATAAACGTCTTTTGAAACACCGCGATTATATCAAATTCGGGACCACCACCGCGTATTGCATCGCCATCCAACGAGAACAAACCTTTTTTACGCCCAGGTTTCATGCAATATCGATGTATGCTGTGGAGAAATGCCCCCTCTCTCACGGTAGTCACTGACGATCTTCCATATCAGTTCCGCTGTTTTGGACCGACCTTCACGCCTCTCATCGAGCGTCGCCCCGATTGAATTCTTAAACCAATTTTTTACAGTGCTATAGATAGTGCTTCATCGCTCAAGTTTAGTTCATCGTGCACTCTTGTCGGATAATCCACGTCGAAAGTTGTGAAAAATTATGGCACGAAATTTTACGAGTTAATTCCATTTTTCTGCCGAGGTAAGTTTTTGATTAATCGTTTATCGATATCAAACGTGGTCACACATGAAAGAGTTGTATGGAGCTTTTATCGATAAAAGTCCAAACTTTTTTTGGGGAAGCCAATTGGTCCTAAAATGACTAGAAGTGACCTAGGCCAGAAACTTAAATAGCTACCCACGTACCAACTTATCAAGTTGCCTTCGTTACTAACAATTTGGTAAGTTTTCCTGTAAAATATCAAGTTCTGCCTAGAAAACTCATTAGAATTGTAATGAAGAGCATAATTATGCTTCATAAATTCGAAAATGTTTGTGGGTTTCTAAAGCAACTGCTTCTGTTTCTGTTTAGTTTCAAGGTCAATGCAAATGCAACTGCAACTGCCTCTGCTGCTGCCCACAATCATCGTCAACTTCATCATCTTCATGGGGGGCTGATGACTTTGCTTTGTTTGGATTTTCTGTGCTGTTTTTTTTTTCTTTCGCCTTTTTTTGGTATTTCTTCTTTTGTTATGCCGTTGGCTGAGCCGCTTTTGGCATTTTGAAGTACAAAACCAAAAGCTAAGCGCCTCTTGGCCTGGCTCCCTACTGCCATTTGAAAGTGAACAAAAGCGCAAACACATTTGCCAATGGCAGCTAAAAAAAATAAAGAAAATGCCCAGAAACAGCAGGAAAGAACGAACAGACAAATAGAAAGACACTCCAGAGAATGGCAGTTAAAAGCTTATGGACAACACAGCCATCGACTGAATGTGTGTGTGTGAGTGTGTGGAAATGAAGGACAGCAGCAACAGCAGCAGCAACTACACATATTACCTCTCAACAAATAGAAAACAAATTGTAAATTGCATTGCTCAAAACACCTTGTACTATATCGAAAAAAAATTAAAAAAAAAATAAAAATAGAAATGTATATTTGCCTGGCAAATTCATTTTTGCCTTTTCCCCATTTTATGTTGCCAGGCCAGAGCTTAGTTGTATTTAAAGGCTTAGCCTGGGATTTTGAGCAGTAGAACTCTAAGCCAATGTTGATAGATAAAATATTAAAATTCATTTATCAAATATGAAAAATAAAATGGGCTAGAGTGGATAGAAATTTATTAAGAACTGTACAAATATTCTAGAATAAAAATTAAACCTTAATTTAAAGAAGTAAGAAAGTCGGTCAAGGACGACTGTAATATACTCTGTACCTGTTTGTATATAACTGATAACTTTTTAAGTGTTGGGTCACACAAACTGTGCAAGTGCTGCCCATCACGATTACGGGCAGTGCTGCCCTGCGTAATTATTTGAATTGCTTATAACTCGAATATCGTTCATCTGATCTGGAAACTTGTAACAATCGTCTTTATAATTGTGGAAGATATGAGTTTTTTTCATTTATCGTTCATCTGATCGGAAAACGATGTTTGGGGGCTCGATAAGTGATGAGTGAGAATATATGTCTAGAAGGTTCGAAGAACCTAACTCCAAAATTGTGGAAGATTTGAGGTGGTTTTCAAACGGCAGGGGTGGCAACTCTACTATTGTTTATCTGATCGGAAAACGATGTATGGGGGCTCGATAATTAATGATAAATAGAATATGTGTCTAGAAGGTTTGAACAACCTAACTCCAAAATTGTGGAATATTTGAGGTGTTTTTCAAATTGTGGTGGTGGCAACTCTACTATCGTTCATCTGATCGGAAAACGATGTATGGGGGTTCGATAAGTAATGATGAGTAGAATATATGTCTAGAAGGTTCGAACAACCTAACTCCAAAATTGAGGGATATTTGAGGTGTTTTTCAAATTGTGGGGGTGGCAACTCTACTATCGTTCATCTGATCGGAAAACGATGTATGGGGGCTCGATAAGTAATGATGAGTAGAATATATGTCTAGAAGGTTCGAACAATCTAACTCCAAAATTGTGGGATATTTGAGGTGTTTTTCAAATTGTGTGGGTGGCAACTCTACCATCGTTCATCTGATCGGAAAACAATGTTTGGGTTTTCGATAAGTAATGAAGAGTAGAACATATGTCTAGAAGGTTAAAACAACCTAGCTCCAAAATTGTGGAATATTTGAGGTGTTTTTCAAATTGTGGGGGTAACAACTCTACTATCGTTCATCTGATCGGAAAACGATGTATGGGGGCTCGATAAGTATTGATGAGTAGAATATATGTCTAGAAGGTTCGAGCAACCTAACTCCAAAATTGTGGAAGATATGAGATTTTTTTCAAATTGTGTGGCAACTCTACTATCGTTAATCTGATCGGAAAAGGATGTATAGGGGCTCGATAGGTAATGATGAGTAGAATATATGTCTAGAAGGTTCGAACAACCTAACTCCAAAATTGTGGAAGATATCAGGTTTTTTTCAAGTTGCGGGGGAGGCAAGGGGCGTGGCAAAAATCAAAACTAAACTTGATCTGCCTGCAAGTATAAGAATTATGTGTTCCATACACTTCAAATCTCTAACTCTTACCATCTCCGAGATCTCAGCGTTCATAAGGACAGACGGACATGTCTATATCGACTCGGCTGTTGATGCTGATCAAGAATATATATACTTTCCAAAACACTTCCAACACTTATTTTTCAATTAAACTAAAATATAATTTAAAAAAAATTTTACTGCACTTTTTTTTTGCTTTCAATAAAGTTTACAGGAGCAGCGTTATTTTAGTCACTACCTTCTCAAGCTACCCTCGTACCTAATGCTGTTGGCCATATTTTAACAGGTGGCTTCTTCTTTCATCACATCTTCACTTCAACATACAGTGGGTTCCATAAAAGATGGCACTATTAAAAAGCCCACACACGTTAAATATATTGCAAAATTTACGCCCAAGAATGCATTTTAGTATCCTCATATCTTCCTTTGCTCCTTTTCATTTGCCATTGTTTGCCTTGGGGCTAATTAAATTTGCCCTTTTGCAATTACGACCAAGAGGTGTGTGAGTGTGTGTGTGAGTGTGTGTGCGGGTCGGAAAATGAAAACGCATGTAAACCGAAAATGAAATGCAATTAAAAGCTGACACAAAAAAAAATGCAACAAAAAGAGCAAATCAAATGCAACAATTTGTTGTTTGTTGTTGTCGGAGTTGGTTTCAATTAGCCCCAGCCACACTGGTGAATGGTCAACCCAATGGCAGCGCCAGCAGCAGCAGCAGCAGCTGGTGGTCCTCATCCTTCCCTCCCCTCCCCTCTCCTCATGCCCTTTACGACATTGTGTAAATATTTGACAAGAGAACAGAAACAAAGTGAAGCTTTTGCCTGTTATTTTTGTAGCTGTGAGCCAAAACGCAAACGGCATTAGCCATGGTCAGTGCGTTATGTCAGTCTGACATATGCTGCAGAATATGTGTATGTACACTGAGCAAAAGAAGGGGAGGAGGAAATGTGCAATGAAAATGTTTTGTTAATTAATTATGAACAAGTGAACAAATTTTAAATCAGCGGTGGGCACAAAATTTGAGTCAATGCAAGCAGCGAGCCACACACTGCGTGTATTTTGTTTTTTTACAGCTGACGCCAAGTGACGGGGTGCAGGCATTTTGTGTTTTGAAATTTTGGTTCACATTGCCTCTTTTTGTCATTTTTAAGGCAAAACATTCCAGTAATTTTAGCAAAACATTTGTCATTGTATGACCCCAATTTAGTATTATTCATTCCGAACCAACAAGATAAATAATTCTCGAAGAAATGGAAGTACGAACGTGCCCACCGCTGCTATAAATCCCCACCGTCCAGCTCAAAGATAAGTTTTGTTTTTAATCTAAAATTATTTTACATACCGAGAAGATATACCTCGAGAACAATTTTTTCGTTTATTTAAAAATTAATTAGTCCTGGAACTAGAGCTGCACTGAGAAAAAAATCAATCTAAAACCATTTGAAAATCTTAATCAAAATCATCTACAAAAATCTAGATTGTAATAAACCAAGATTTATATTTTCAAAATCAAGAGTTATCATCTCTTTTATAAAATAAAGTTTTTAAAATATTTATTTACTTTTAAAAAATTAAAAATATTCTTTACATTTTTATTTATCAAACTAAAACTTAAATTATTTTTATTTTGGGATCTCCTAATTTTTTTCTGTCACTTCCGGAGTTCTCTTGGTCCTCTACCATTTATTTGGACTATTTATAAATGACCTTCCATATTTTTATATATACAGATGATTTTGAAATCTGTTTGCAACTTAAGGACCCTGATTCAAAGTCTCTTTTTGTTTTTTCTTTTGCATCATCGTGAGCAAAGCTAAAGGGGTGTTCGCTTATGTAAAACGTTGTTCTAAGAAATTCGATGATCCTTACACCTCGAAGCTACTTTTGTAAGGTCACCTCAGTATGCAAATGACCAAGACCTCATAGAATCGGTGCAGAAACAATTTATCCTGTTCGCCTTAATGGACTAAACTAGGATCAACATCGTCGCCTGCCATTGTATATATGCCTATATTCCCATTTATTACTGACCAAATTTATATAGATTAGGTTAGAAATTACGTTTATCTTTACGTTTATTTTCCGATAATTGGGGATTGGGAAAATGATTTTCCCATTTATATGGCCCATGGAGCTTACAAACCGAACCGAATTTAGTTTAGATCGTTTAAAAAATTACGTTTGACTAATGGCCCATATTTTTCAACCATGGAGGCGGATTTTCTAAAATCGGAATATCACATGCACTCATAAAATTGAGTTTCCAGTCAACAGAATGAAAATGTACTATTCCTATACAAAATTTTTCGAAAACTTTTCTGGTGGGCGGATTTTTAAAATCAGAAAAACAAGTGTCCAATTATTTCACATACTTCACTTAAAAAAACGAGTTTAAAGTCAATAGGTTGGAAAAAATGAGAAGTTAAAGCTAACTTCGACTGAGCCGAAGCTCACTACAACTGATTTATCCGATAGAATATATATAGGATATAGATGTCAGATATTTATAAATTTAAAATTTGATTGTTGATTTTACAATTTTAACAAGCCGTCAGAAAACAAATTGTTTTTCAAAAAAATACATTCTCCCACCAATCTGTTTTTTATAAAATAATGTTTTAATTAACCGATTTATACATTAAACAAGTTTAAAGCCATATATTATTCATAAAAAAACGAAGCAAAAAGTTTAATAAAACACATTTTCTTGACTGATCGGTCCTATGGCAGCTATCGGATATTAATTTTGACCAAATTTCTGCAAACTGTCTGAAAGCATATAATATTCATAATTCCTGATTTTAAGAACGCTATCCGTGAAAACAATAAATTTTCCAACTCTGGGGGTGGAATTTTCCCTGTTTCCTTTTCAAGTAGATTGCCAATAAATGAATGAATGAAAATTTAATAAATCCCCTCCGACTTTGTTCAGTGTAATAGCCGGTTCACTCATTGGGTTTTGGTTGACTAACCACCAAAACCCAAATATGTTGGTCATTTGTGTGGAAACTCTCATTGGGCAAGGCTTATCGGTGGGCCTCGTCTGAATGGAGGCGAGCAATGACGCCTTAACAATAGCTAATGACATCATTTCAAATCATTAGGAATCAACAACAAACTACAATTGAGTGCAATGCCAGTCTCTTACCTCATTATCAATGCCAGCAGCGGCGGCTCTTATCAGTGGCGTATTCCGGCTGCTCTCCCGCAAGGCCTGCAATTCCTTTTGATGCTTCTGCTGCTTCAAATGATGTTCATGCTCAATTTTATTCCACTGCTCATTGGAGAAGGCAGCCTCCTCGGAGTCAGAATCGGAATCTTCAATGGGTAAACTGTCATCAGCTTTGGCCAAATTGGCATCGAGTAGTTCCAAGTGGGGCTTTTCGGTGACGGGAATTTTCTCTTTTTCACGCTTGAATAGCCAATCGAAAATATTTCTTTTGGCTGCCGGCTTATCCTTATCATTTGCTATGCCCGGATGTGAATTGGCGGAGCTTAAAGTGGACTCTTCCAGTTGATCATAGGCAGCATAGTCCTCTTCAGGCGAATGAATTGGTGGCAACTTTTGACTAAATAGAGAATAGCGTGGCATTTGTTTGGCCAATTGGGCTTCATTCTCATCTTCGGCATAATCTTCATCTTCATCCTCGTCATCCTCCTCGCTAGTGTCCAGTTCCTGTTGCCAATTGGGTGCACTGGTGGAACGTGGTTCAGCCCAGGAGGGATAAATACCCTCACGATCGAAATAGCGACTATGATTGCCCGAGGAGGAGTAGGAGCTGGAGCTGGTCTTTAAGGGAAGCGGAGCCGAGGTGGTGCTAGCCAAATGTTGATGCTGATGACGCAAAGCGGGAAATACTCTCTGCTCCCAGCTTAAATGATGACGATTATGATGACGCAAATGATGTTGTTGTTGACCCGGTAAAAGCGACAATTCCAACATTTTCTTGGGCAACGGCGGCGGTGGCTGATGATTGCCTCCTTCTACTCCCACGCCCTCGAGTTCCGCACGCAAATGTTGTTCATGTCGTAGATGATGATGTTGGGCCTCTTGCAATTGCTGTAAACGCTGCTGATTCCGATGAGCCGCAGCTGGTGCTGTTGTTGTTGTAGCCCCCCAGCTAGCTGGCTGCATCATGAATAGCGTTATCAGCAGTAGGGCAAATCCTCCCATTGGTCTGGGCATTTTGATTTGATTTGTTCAAGTATTTTTCTCTTTGTTTTACGCGGTTTTGTTGAACAATTCTCTTTGTCTTTTTTTTTTCCTTTTGTTAATTAATTTTCATTTATTTTTCTTTCATTTCAGCCATAAATCCACGGATTTTTATTTGACACTTGATGACACTTTTGTGTAAATTACTTTTTAATGAACAATTTTGTTTGATTATTATCACAAAAATTCTTTGAAATATTTTTTTTATGTCAATTGCGTTTTATTTGGTTTTTTGTTTTTTTTCTTCAGCCAACCTGTGTGAATTATGAAAGCAATTTTTACTTTGTTTGACAATTTTATTGTTGCCAAGAGCCATATAATTTATTGGTTTGCATATTTCATTGTAGTTTTGAGAGAAAAACAACATTTTACATATTTTTTAGGAGTTAATATCGTTGCAAATATTGTTTATTAAACATTGTTTTTCTCAAATAATGAAAATGTCAAGAGAATGTTTGAGTTTAATAGCTAGAACCAAAATTGAAGCAATATAATGGTACTGAAAAATTTCTATACAATTAGTTATGCCCAAATAAATTCCAGCATAAGCGAACTTAAAAAAAAAAGATGTCGGGTTAACCTATTCTTAAACTCTTTAAAGTGTTGTTCTAGTTGGTCATACGCCTTTGTTTAAAAGATAAACACGACTCCAGCACGAACGAATCAAAATTTCACGAAACTTTTTGGCGTTCTCTAATAAAATTTAAATGTTTACAAGCACTCTTACACAGAGAAAAAAAAGCTCAAGATCAATTTAATCTTTGCTGGTTAAAACGATCTTTTAAAAATAACAATTTTTCATACTTTATATAAATAGTTTCTTAGACGTCGTCCCTTAAATAAGTGTGTTGGTTGAATGCGATGAGACGTCATTCCATTCGTGTTAAGTGCAAGGTCTCGAGTTCGATCCCCAGACAAGTCAATTTTTTTTTTTATAGAAAAGATCGTATTGATATTTTTTATCAGATCAAGTTAATCTTCGTCATATCGGAGTGAAGTTGATATGAAAAAATGTGGAAATGACTACCATTTCATATAAATTTTTTTCTCTGTGTAGCAAGTTTTTCCGGCTCGAGGTCAGTCAATTGAGTTTTTTCACTACATAGACTTCGACAGACAGAAGGCTGGTCAATTCCATGCTCGCTTATGAAGTTTTTTTTTTTCTGCCCGCAAACTAAAATTTCTTGCCCACCGCTGCCTTAAACAGTTGCGAACCGCAAAATTTACTGCATGTTGAAAAGCACTCAAAGAAATACTACAAGTAAAAGCGCTGGAGTCTAGTGTCCCGATAAATTTCAAATACTCTATCCTTGATTTTATGTGTTTTCGTACGAATATATAAAGAATACACACTAGAGACCTGCACGAGTATGATTACAAATAATCACAATGGACGTGTTCAGCAAATAAACTTGCTACCTAATCAATGACAATTTTTTTCTGGTAATTCACGTTGCCTACTTTTTCGCTTATATTTAAAATTATATTTGCATTAAGCTTTTCTAAATGTCAATTTAACAAGACCACCCCAAAAAGTATGCAAAATAATAAGAGCAGTTTTGTTAAGCTGATCAGTGATCAAGTGTCTCTGCTGAACGCGCCCATTGTGAGTAAAAATTATTATTTTATTATTTGTGTTTAATTTTTCACACGATGCCGGAGAGTTGTCATGGCATCGTACGATTGTGATCACCAGTCTACTATGCAAACATAGCCTACATTGGTCGTGTTCAGCAGAAGAACTTGCTCAATTATACATTTTCAATGATCTTTCTGCTGAACGCGACTGATCCGGTATCGTGATAGCCAATGGTTGCGTTCAGCGGAGACGCTTGATCACTGATAATAGCAAAAAAAAATCTGCTCTTATTATTTAGCATACTTTTAGGGGTCTCTTGTTTAAATTAAAAGCTTCATGTAAATATCATGTCAAACACTAGAGGAAAAGCAGGCTACGTAAATTACCAAGAAATATATCATTCATCAGGAGCAAATTCTTCTTCTATGAACGCCACGCCCAATACTGCGGTAACATGCTGAAACGCAAGGAAAATTGTTTCATGCTTAACTTTAGTATAGATCTTATTGAGCGTTTCAGATTATATAGATACCATACCAATCTTACATATTGTAAGTCTACAGGTCATTGATTTAGAAAAATTTGTTTTTAAATAAGAGTTTTTAACCTTATTATCTGTTTTTGGATGATGGACCAATTTTCCAGTCTTTTTAGATCACTGAGATCGTCTGTTTCCAAATCTTTGACACTCCTGCAACGCTTTTTTTTTGCTCCTGCTTATGCCTTCTCGACAGACATTGACGTAATTGCATGTGCGACTTAGTGGCGTCAGTTGCCGAAAAAAAAAAAAAAAACTCTTGGACGACGATCTAACTGTCAACGTAATCCTTTCGGTACAGCTGAGGCAGTGCAAAGCGAGTCCGTTGTTTGTTGCCTCTCGAAGTTGTCTGTTATACCCTAGCAGTAGTCAGGTGTCGTTGAAGACGTCGTTATTCGCAAATTGTACCTTAAAAATTTATCATAATAATCTTATCAATAAACTTGGAATGCATTCGATCCTACATAAATTTCACAACTTCACGATACCTTTTATACCAAACGGTCCGAAGGTTGGAACCCAGCGTAACTGTTTCAAAAGTGTATATTCTTTTGAATTGCAAGGTAGAAACTTAGAAAAATGTAGACTGAATAATTGATTAAAACATTATTCGTTCTTGAATTATTACAAATTTTGAACTTAAAATGGAGGTAAAATCCGTTCTCAATTTGGTTTTTATGGGCGAGGGGAGTAAGGAGAAGTTACTGAACAAGAGAGAGAGCCAGCAAAGTTGGTTTTTTACAAAAATGAAGAAGAAATTTGCTCTTCAATCAAGAGTTTCTCTTCTTAACATATTTTAATATCGATCATTCTTGATCCAAAGTTTTAACCATTTCTACTCTCTTTGTCTAATTCCGTTTGATATGTTTCCTTCTCGAACTTGTAATATACCAAATTTAGATTATTATTTATTATGCGCAACTTCATTAAATATTGTACAGAAAATTACATAAGATTTTACAAAAGTACCTTAAGTCTTTTTTTTTGAAAACGAATCTTATTTCAAATAGATGATTTGGAAGGTCAAAAGATTAGAAGGTTCGGTTTATGGTCCGATTCGGTGGAACCAAAAACCCGAACCGAACCGATTCTACAGAGTTTGGTTTTGTATCGGCTTGCAGCCTTGAGCTTAATATAATTTGCTCAACTTTTCTTAATAAGGCAGCGATTCAAATACTTTACAATTATGTTGACGATAAAAAGTTTTTGAAAAAATTGAGATAAGGTAATTTTTGAACCTCTATTCAAAAAGAGAAGGTTCGGTTCCGAAGCAGGTTGTTTTTAAGGTTCTATCGAAGGTGATTTCTATGAAAGGTGATTGCGTTCAAGAGACGCACAAAATTTAAACCAAACTGGTTCTTAGGGTTTCGGTCCAAAAAAAAACTTAAATATTTTGAAATATTTTTAGGGAACTTTTAAATTTTTTAAATTATAATTTTTAAACACTTTTCACTTATTTGCACAATAATATTATAAAAGAACTTGAGGATTTGAGCACAAAATCTTTGTTTCACCAATTTATGTTTATTTTATGTTTGAAAGAATTTATAAACATAATGTTTCATGTTTTGGAATAATTTGATAAACATTTTTTTACACTTTTATTGACATTTTTTAGCACATTAAAATATTAATTTAATTTTTGAAAATTTTTAAAAATTTATTTTATGGTTTTTTATATGTAAAAGAATTTTTCACAATTTTAACTTGTTTTGAATAAATTTTGTCACCATATTCGACCTTTTGTTGGCAATTTATGTGGTTTAATTTTATTTTGAAACACATTTAAAATTTTTCAATTACCTCAAAAAATTTTTGAAAAATCTTGCGCGACTTTAGCCGCTTGGCACAAAACACACGCCCCCTCCGAAACTCTCTTCACTTCACTCTTTCACTTGAACGGGTTTAAAAAAAGCAAAAAACAATTGTTGTTGTTTTTTTTCCTTTTGTTTTTGTTTTGTTTATTTCAGAATCAGAATGACTTTTATCTACACGCACGCAAAATAGTCGACAATGACGACGAGAGAAGACAAGACACGACGACTTACAGATAACAACTGAATCTGAAACTGAATCTGGAGGCTCAGCAAACTGATGCGCAATGTTGAGAGAAACGAACGAAGGCTAGAGCAACATTTGCATCTAGCATTCTTACACAAGCAACAAAAATGTTGCAATCCACAACGTGGGGAAGATGCCAGCGAGCGTTAGCAACATGTGGCTAGACTTATATGGTAGAAGACTAACTTAGTTGAGATTTAAAACGTAAACAAAACGAAAATTAAATTAAACTCTATGTCTTCAATTGATTACGGTAGGAACTTAAGGCTTCTTTTAACCCACGCCTTGGGGCAATTGCTTAAGATCGTTATAAACGCCAACATATTCCTTCCACATGGCTGTTGTGTCAAGGAGGGTGCGTTGGCTGGTGTGTGTGTGGGCAGGCAGTCTCCCATCCATTCATTACATAATAATAATGAGACTGCGTATATTTCATAAAAGAAAGAACTTGTGCACACTTCGGTGCCCCCCCTGCCTCTGCCTACCTCAAGCCATTAAAAGTTGCTCAACTTGCTTCAACCGCAAGACCAGAATTCTAAAGAATCTTTACATACACATCTCGACCACCAACAGTAGTTGGCTTACTATAGATACAAATTTTCCTACTAATAGCCATTAAATAAAATTAAAAAAAAAAAAAAAAAAAGGGTTCCTTTGAGTTTTGTGAGTCATCGGCAACTTCCTTCTTTTAGCATGATCATAAAAGTTCTAAGCATGATCAATGCGATAAAAGGGCCTAAAGAAACTCACATAAACAATTTACAAAATGAAGACTTAAGAATAAGAATTTTATTATGTTAAGGGGGGGAAATTGATTTTCCTTGGAAGCGTGCAAATAGGATTTGTCAAATGCGATCAAATTTTTCTTGGGCCTTAACTTACCTACCCATTTATCTGGCTAACTCTCTCTCTCTCCCTCTCTCTTTCTGTCCACTCTTTGTTCTGATTGCTCTTCTCCTTCTCTTGCCCTTTTTTCCGAATGTGTTAAATGTTGTTTGATTGTGTGTAAGCTCAACAGCAAACAAGTTACGTTAAAAGATAGTAAAAAAAAAAAAGAAAGATTTGATCTTCCACTATCATGATGTTGAAGGTAAGATACCCCGAGGGGGGGGTCGGGGGTAAGCTATAAAGCTATATGCTTTGCTGGAGACCATAAAACTTATATTATGTGTTGAATTTAACGCTCAATTTGGGAATACTGCTGCATTGAGACTTAATGAGGCTTTACCTCATTTTAGTTTACAGAAAATGAAATTATATTGCTTGCACAGGGGAAAGGGGGAATGGGAGAGAAAAGCTACTGTATTTGGTATACCCGTTAGACGTTGAGTTATTGTAAAAGAGTGTTAAGTAAAGTAAAATGGTGCAAATGTAAGGTAACTGGCAGAAGGGAACATTTATGTATTCATAAAATGTGATCAGCATCAATAGTTCAGCCCTAAAGTTGTGCCGAAATTTGTGAACTAGATCAAATGAACAAGTCATAAAAAAAAATAGTTCAATAATAAAATAGTTCAATTTCAATAATCAATCAAATAGTTCAATAATGAAATAGTGCATAAAATGAGCTAGTTGATTAAATAAAGCTCTATCTGGTCGTCCTAAAGTTGTGCCGAATTTTGTGAACTAGTTCAAATGAACAAGTCATTCAACAAGTCATAAAAAACGAACTAGTTCAATAATGAAATAGTTCAAAAACGAACTAGTTGATTAAATTAAGCTCTATCTGGTCGTCCTAAAGTTGTAAATTTTGTGAACTAATTCAAACGAACTAGTTCAATAATGAAATAGTTCAAAAACGAACTAGTTCAATAATGAAATAGTGCATAAAATGAACTAGTTGATTAATTAAAGCACTGTCTACTCGCCCTAAAGTTGTGGCGAATTTTGTGAACTAGTTCAAAATAACAACTCATTCAAACAAGTCATATAAAAAAAATTAAATAGTTCAAAAATTGAATAGTTCAATAACAAACTAGTTCAATAATGAAATAGAGCATAAAATTAACTAATTGAATTAATAAAGCTCTGTCTATTCGCCCTAAAGTTGTTCAACTAGTTCAAATGAACAAGTCATAAAGTTTTAATACACTTGAAAAACTTTACTCCAACTGATTTAACCGGTAAAATATATATAAGATATAGATATCAGATATTTAAAATTTTTTAAATCATTGAAATAAAAATTTGATACCATAAAAAATTTTTCTTAGAAAAACACATTTTCCGACCGATCGGTCCCATGGCAGCTATATGCTATAGTCATCCGATTTTGATAAATTTTTTCGAATATGTAAAGCTTATAAAACCAATATATACCAAGATTGGGACGCTACGATTGAAAACAAAAAAGTTTTTCTCACTAGAAGTATTTTTTTGACCGACCCTTTCTGTGGCAGCTTATATAATATAGTCATCCGATTTTGATAAATTTTTTCCTGTATTATTGTGGAAGCTTATAAAACAACATATACCAAGATTAGTGACGCTGCGATGGAAAACAAAAAAGTTTTTCTCACTAAAACTTATTTTTCCGACCGATCGTTCCCTAGGGCAGCTATATGATATAGTCATCCGATCTGGCAGGTTCCGACATATTAGTTGCGTGCAGTAAAAAAGAAGACTCTGTGCAAAATTTATAGCTTAGTAAAACTGAGGGACTAGTTCGCGTAGAAACAGACAGACAGACAGACAGACAGACGGACAGACAGACGGACAGACGGACAGACGGACAGACGGACGGACGGACAAGCGGAAATAGACCTCAGCTCGTCGTTCTGATCAAGAATATATATAGTTTATGGGGTCGGAATGCGTTACAAACTTAAAGTAAATAAGTGTATAAAAAACAAGTTCAATAATGAAATAGTGCATCAAATAAACGAGTTGAAATAAACTGTAATTTATAATACAAAATCAATGTTCATAAAATGAACTATGGTTCAAAAATTAATAATTCATAAAGAAACTAGTCCATAAAATGAACTAATTCTCAGAGTTTGAACTAAAGTTCTTTTTAAACAATTCACATTTTTTTTTATAGTTTAAAAACAAAACTTGTTCACTACATACTTTTTGTTTTCAAAGAATGAACTAGTTCATTAAATTACCTTTAAATGATAAAGTTCGAAAATGAACAATAGTTCAATAAATAAACTTAGGATAAGTTCCAAAAGTAACTAGATCATAAAAAAATACCTTAAGGAACCTAGTCATCAAAATTAAATTGAACTAGTCTCAGTGTTTACTAGTTTTTTCATATTTGATCTATAGTTGAAATAAAATTAACTTATTCACTATTCACTTTTTTTGACCCAAAGTTCCAAATAGTTCCAAATGAACTAGTTCAACCCCAAAATGGACAATGGTTCGAAAATGAATAACGAAAATAAAAAATAGTTAAAAAAAACTATACTCCGCAAGAAGAACTATAGTTCAAAGGTGAATAGTTCATCAAAAATTTAACTAACTAGTCATTATAATAACCTAGCGAACTTGGTCTCATTGTTTAAACTATAGTTCTTTTTAAAATTTGCACTTTTCGACATATAGTTAATATTTTGTACTACTTAATTTTTGAACAATAGTTAAATCCACAGATTA
Source organism: Lordiphosa mommai (assembly GCA_018904225.1). Classification (NCBI taxonomy): domain Eukaryota; kingdom Metazoa; phylum Arthropoda; class Insecta; order Diptera; family Drosophilidae; genus Lordiphosa; species Lordiphosa mommai. The sequence continues at coordinate 47,264 of JAEIFT010000803.1, forward strand.
ATCCCAAAACTAATTTCGGTTCTGGTAACGGTTCCGGTAACGGCTCCGGTAACGGTTCCGGTAAGTACCGAAATAAGTATTACGGTTAAAGGTTCTTTTTAGCGTATTTCGGTTTTTTTTCAGTTTCCGGCTCCGATACGGTACCCGACTTATTTCGGTACACCGGTACGTACTGGTTCAAGCACAATTTTTCAAATATTCAAAAATTAAATTGCTCTTGAATACCAAAAAAATCAAAAGATTAGAAAATATTTTTTCATGGGGCTACTATTACATTCTTATCTTGTAATTTTTTGATGATTTGATCAGCAGTAACATAATAGCTGAAATATATCTTAATTTTGTTTCGAAACAATCCAACCTAAAGTCTGCTGATGCCCTGATAAAGATCTTACGCGTTTTGGATTGTTTTAGTGTACGTTCCAATATTATCGTCGTAAAATAGTCAAAGTGGTAAAACAAAACATTCTTAAAGCTGAAAGTAATATTATTAAATTTGAGGACGTAATATAGTAATTCTATTTCTTAGAAAAATTAGATTAAACATTTTTCTAGCTTAAATTTTATATATATATTGATCCCTACCAAATATATTTTTAAAACTTATAAGCCGATTTCTCTTCTCCTTCTTAATAACAGAGATATTTGACACATAGCAGCTATCTAGAAGATGAGAAATCGGCCCTAAATCAGTTAGATAAATTATAAGAAACCCAAACGGTACCGGTACTAGCGTTTCGGTATGGTTCCGGGTTTTTCGGTTCCTATTATAACAGTTAACGGTTTCAGTTCTAAAAACAATTTTAATATCGGTTCCGGTTTCGATACTGGTACGTGGCTTGAAACGGTTTATTTCGGTTAACGGTTTCGGTAACGGTATTATTCCCTGTCTTAAACTCTTAAATAGAAAATAGCGTCTCCCGTAAATGTTTTAAACCAATTTTTATTTATAATTAGTTTTAATGTATAAGATAAGTTTTTTATGCTGTACATTAATATAAATTTAAGTTTCAGTAGAAATTGAAATTTAAAAAAAAAAATGGTAAAATTTAAATATATTTTATTCCCTCTCATTAAGATACACCTGGCAATCCTAAATACAATTTTTTGTGTTAATGCTAACTTAGTTAGTTGGTTGTATTCGGTTTGATGTAAGAAGCATTTTACTTTCAAAACTTCTGTGTTTTTTAACCGATCTTATTGAGCGTTTTAGAATAGCTAGATATTAGGACTAAGTTAATATGTTTTAAGTCACAAGGTTCTAACTTTAAAATTGTGGCTCTGTCAGTTTTTTGGGAAGGGTATAAAAATATGTTACCTCCAGGTCTCGAACCTAAAACTTATTTCCAGGACCAAACCTAGGTACTTATTGACCCACAGAACTTAACCTTGGCTGACCATACTTGAGCATATTTGTATGCTTAACAAAACTTGTTTCACTCTCTCTCTCTAGTTGTAGTAGAAATTTCTTATATTTCTTATTTTCTTCTATTTTTTATTATTTACTTAGTTGCTTGCCATTTTTTATTTGATACTTTGCCCCTCCCTTTTCCGGCATTCCGGCACACAACACACTTGCACTTAGTAAAGATATCAACTTGGAAAATTGTTCAAGACACGCCCCAAACACAGCAGCTACAACACAGCTTCATCTTTGGTCTCTGGCCAGAGATTGGCAACAAGAAGAAGAAGAAGAAGAGAAAAAAATCAAAGTTTCCCAAAAGTAAATTGCCTTCGACTTCTCCTTTGTTTACCGCTCTTGACTTTGGCATTTTGCTATTGTTTTGCCTGCCCCTCCCCAAAAACTCCCCTCAACAGTGATTGATATGCCTCAATCGAATTTGTCTGCTCAATTATAAATGCTAATTGCTGGTGATAAATTTGTGCAGATATGTTTTTTTTTTTTTTTGATCCCAATTAAGTTGTGTGACTTTTGCTGTGCCAAAATTCTGAAATTTCATATTTATTTTACCTGTTTGAAATTTCAGACAACTCATTAAAACAATTAAAATTTTTGCAACTTTTGAGCGCGGTCCATTGAGGGTTTACACGTAATTTAAAAACATGCCAAAGTTTTATATTTGTTTTTTTTTTTTTTTGAGGGAAAAGTTTTCAATTTGCCAAAGTTGGACTAGGGAGGCAGCTGCTGCTGCTGCTGGTAGCGGTTTTAGAGTCAACTTAATTAGAATGTTGATGATTTTTTAACGCTTAATCGAGCACTGGTAATGATTTCATTAAGAAGCCGTGGTAATGTGTAGGAGAAGGAGGGTTGTGTTTTCATGCTCATGAAATTGCCTCGACGAGGCAGCGTTTTTTTTTTTTTTTTTTGTGAAGTTAAACTTTGTTGAAAAGTTGTTAATGTTGCAAATTAGTTGACTTACGGTTAGAGGGGCGAATGGGAAACAATTTAAGTGGCTTAAAAAATTAATGCCATATTGCTGTATAAATTATTAAAAATCGTGAAAAAGATATAGCTCACTTGAACTTAATGTATAATTTATATAATCAACCCTTATAAGCAAGAATCGTTCGAGCAGTCGTCTTTCTGCCCATGTCTCAGTCGCTTACACTGCGTGTATTTTGTTTTTGCTGCCTTCGGCTTGTTGCGATCTGACGCCAGAATTGCATGCATTTTGCTTTTGTTATTCTTTCCGAAGCGACGCAATTGCCTGTGCGACTGTGTGGAAATAACGGAGTGGGCTGTGTGAGCCAAAATATTCAAGGGCTGCCCAACGCTGATCTAAATCAATTAACAGAGCATTAACAGGAAGTTAAGTTAACAGAGATGACAGCAAAGTGTTGTTAAATGTGAGTAGTTTGAACTTAAAAAACAAATTTATGCGCTACATATAAACCGATCGAAATGATTATATGGGCATTTCCATTATGTCGAACGGGACCTTCGAACACTTTTGAAGTGAAAAAAAGTCAAAATAAAACGTATTTTTTGACAAAGTTTAACCTTTAGCTCTTAATTGGCCCTATAATTGGAGCTAAGGCTGATTTTGGGCATTTTTACTTTTCAAGATAATTACAAAAAAACCAAGGCATTCGCACGGGACAAAAACAGAAGTGGTTTTCGCGACCAACAATTGACAAGCCGATTTCAGCGAAACCTGAGGCAATATTGCAATCTGATTAATTTTAGAATGTTGTACATTGATTTCACTTAAAAACGGCTTTGATTTTACCCTAAAAAAAACTTATACCTATACTTATACTTTCGCACGGGACATGTCGCATGGGACATTTTTTTAATCATATGTTATTTCAGTTACTCTTTTGAGGAAATTATATATAAATAAGCGTATTAAAATTTTTTTAAGTCAACAGAAGATTTCAATGTATTTTTTTTTCATACAATAACAAAAAACAACAAATTTTAAACAAATATTGTATCGTACTTTTCAATTCTCTCGCCACTGTATGCAGCTCTTTTAATTTTTTCTTGCCGCCGTTTTTTGCTCATTTAAATATGAAAAAATAAAAACGTAAGATTTACAAAAAAAAAAAAAAAAACATTCATGTAAGAAAAATTTTAGAATTTGCACTTAATATGTCGCACGGGACCAACTTTATATTACCAAGATCACAAATATTGTCATTTTCAGAATGATTTTTTATTTTATTTAAAACAGGGATTAATCCCGAAATATCAGTTCTGGTACCGGTTCCAGTACGTACCGAAATGAGAATTTTGGTTCTGTTTCGATTTTTAGGTTATTTCGGTTTTTTTATTTCGGTATACCGGTACGTACCGGTACAAGTATTTTATTTTTTAATTATTTTAAGATATCCATAAAATTAATGGATGAAAAAGAAATTGCATTCTAAGAATATGCTACCTTACATTTTTTTGTTTGTTTTATATTTAAAAACGTTTTTTTTTTTATTATTCCGATTTCTAGAACAACCTAAAATTAAGGAATTCTCTATTATGTATGTCGCCTAGAAAAACGCCTTAGACCCATTTCTCATAAAGCTGAAAAAATATTACCTAATAATGGTTCGAAATAATCCTCTCTTTTTAAAGCGTATCTCTGCCGTATCTCCGTCAAAAAAAGGATGCTTTAGCGATTTGGATAGATTTGGACCCTTACACCTGCACATAGGTTTTTTAGGGCGAAAATTTCTAACATTTTCTAAATTTAAGGGATCGTTTTTTAAAAAGTGAGAAATCCTTTACATTTAATTACAGAGTTAATATTGACAAAGAAAATTTTTTCCGCTTTTTACAAATTTTTTCTGTGTCTTGAGTATCTTAAAAGAGAATTTTATTCTGGTTGTTTTTTTAAGGGCGAATTTCTAAAATGTAGAACTTTTTCCTGAGTGTATATAATGCTATTTAACCAATCAAATAAATTATAAAAACCGAAACAATTAGAGTTTCGGTATGTCTATTCTGTTTTTCGGTTGGCTATAATAACGGTTCACGGTTTTCGGTTCACAAAAAAATGTTAATATCGGTTCCGGTTTCGATACCGGTACCTGGCTTTAAACGGTTTATTTCGGCTAACGGTTATGGTTCCGGTTACGGTTTTATTGATTTAAAATCTATATTTGTACTCACTATTGGATAAGCCTTTTGCATGTACTTTCGACGCACAGATAACAAATGTTGTTTTTCAATGTCGCACGGGACATCGAAATATGCGATGAGGCAAATCCAAAAATGACGTTTTTTAGCAATCGTATAGTCTTTTATAATTTTTTTTTTACTTTTTGTAAGATTGAAAAGATTTAAGAATACAAAAGTCAATGCATAAAGAGTGACATTTAAGAACTTTTATCAAAACAAAAAGTGCAAGGGAAATATCAAAATTAGAAAAGTTGGGCTAGCGCGACTTTACTTTTGAATATCTCGAAGTGGGTTATAAATAAATGCAAAATTGGTTTATATTAGTAAAAATATGACTGTTTTCCTACGAAAATATCATAAAGCAAAGGGTTTTGAAAACCTTTAAAATTTTCGGTCTTGGTGGACTTTTTGGTGAAATTGATCAGATCCAAAATTAAATATCTCTTCATATATCGAATAATTTTAAAAATTATCTATACATCAAAAGTATATGGTTAATTTCAATGACTAGTTTATTTGAACTAGTTCATTTGAACTAGTTCAAATGGCTCATTCTGGGCCCTGATTGTCAGCCAACTCATACTTTCTCGGCAAGATCTGGTAATTGGTTGATTTATTGAGTCTTTAATTCTTTAAAAAAATCTCAGCGTAACCCATTTTAATTGCTTTGAGTTACAAAAACTTTTTTTGACCTTACTTCCGTCTAGCTTAAACTTTCTCAGGCCCCCTACAAAAACTGCACACAATTTCAACTCTCTCAGTACTTCCAGTCAACATCTCACGCTTTAAATCTATTTATCTGCCTGGCCAGTAGTGTCGAGCACATAGTACATACTTCCGCTTACCATAGTACCTTCCTCTTCATCCATTCAACTAACATCAATGACCACACATTGTACAAGTATCTCTCAGATGCAGCAGCAGCAGCTTTTGCTTTTGAGTTCATCTCCCAAGCCAAACACAAGAAGCGTTAAACATTCATCTTTAAAAACCATTTTACTAGACACAAAGCGGCATCTTCTTTTCTCAATCTCCCTTCCCGCTTCCTATCCCTCTGTCTTTCTAGGCAAACAAAGGCATAACCCAGAAGGCTACAAGGAAAAAAACAAAAAAAAAAAAAAAAGCAGGCGACAAGCAGGACACGCGTAAAACTTTAGAGGAAGCTGCAGAAGTGTCTGCCTCCTGGTGTTGTTAACAAGACACAAAAAAAAACATATAAAAAAAAGAAACAAGGAAATTGTAACCCGACAGATAGCGCGACTCTGTACTATATAATGGAAAGCCAGCCATATTTTTCTGATTTTAACGAGGCGAATGAGACACGAGGACGACAAAGGCAAAGGCGCAGGCACAGGCACAGGCATTTGTCTCAGTACCGAGTCCTTATTCGAGGCGTTTATGGGCGTGGTCTAGCTACATTGTGTGCTTCCTTTTTTTTATTTATTTTTTGGGTTATATTTGTCATAAAAGTGGCTACAAAGTGTACCCAGGTACAAAAGTGCAGACAACTTTAAGTGCAGTCGTGAGTAGCACAAAACAGACTAAAGAGAGACACAAATGTGTGTGTGTGTGTGTGTGCGTGGGGTAATGGATTAAACTAGAGAGATGGCTATTAATGTCAAATGAAACTATTCTTAATGCCAAAATAAAGCTCAAGAAAATGCGAAGATGTCTCAAATCGGTGGAGCACTGAGTACTGTACGTAGGTTGCTATATATATTTCTGGCCTAATAATGAAAACGCGAATATTTATGATCAAAAATGGTTTTATTGTTTTTCAAAGTATTCTCCAGCAAGATTTATACACTTTTGCATCCGCTCAAACCAATTGTCGAAGCTTCAACAGCATCTTCTGGCGACGAAAATCGTTGATCACGCATTTTTCCCTCGAAAAGAAGTCATTGGGTGCCAAGTCAGGGCTGTACAGCGGTTGACCCATCAATTCGACGTTTTGGGCGGTCAAAAAGGCGCTGGTGTGAGCTGATGTGTGAGAGCTCGCATTGTCATGGTGCACAATGATCTGTCTTCTCTTGTTCGTTTTTCGAATTTCTCCGAAGACTTCAGGCAAACAAATTGTGGTGTACCACTCAGAATTGACCGTCCTACGTTGCTCAAGCGGAACAGTCGCCACATGACCAGTTTTACCGAAGAAACAGGCGACCATTTGCATCGAAGTGCTTCTTCCACGAACGACTTTCGTTGGATTTGTCTCGATTGCTGTTTTGTTTCGGGCTCATAAGCATAGATCCATGATTCGTCACCTGTGACGATCTTATAAACGTCTTTTGAAACACCGCGATTATATTTTTTCAAAATTTCTTTGCACCAATCCACACGAGCCTTTTTTTGAGCGATCGTCAAATCGATCGTCCATGATTCGTCACCTGTGACGATCTATATAAACGTCTTTTGAAACACCGCGATTATATTTTTTCAAAATTTCTTTGCACCAATCCACACGAGCCTTTTTTTGAGCGATCGTCAAATCGATCGTCCATGATTCGTCACCTGTGACGATTATATAAACGTCTTTTGAAACACCGCGATTATATTTTTTCAAAATTTCTTTGCACCAATCCACACGAGCCTTTTTTGAGCGATGGTCAAATTGTGTGGGATCAACCTTTTTTACGCCCAGGTGTTCATGCAATATCGAATGTATGCTGGTGGAAGAAATGCCCAAGGATGCCTCTATCTCACGGTATGTCACATGACGATCTTGCATTATCAGTTCACACACGGCATCAATGTTTTCTGGCACAACGACTGTTTTTGGACGACCTTCACGACCTTCGTCTTCGAGCGAGCGTCGCCCGCGATTGAATTCATTAAACCAATTTTTCACAGTGCTATAGGATGGTGCTTCATCGCCATACAAAGATTTAAGTTCATCGTTGCACTCTTGTCGTGATAATCCACGTCGAAAGATGTGAAAAATAATTGCACGAAAATTTTCACGAGTTTATTCCATTTTTCTACCGAGGTAAGTTTTTGATTAATCGTTAATCGATATCAATAAAATATCGATATCGATAAAAGTCCAAACTTTTTTTGGGAAAAGGCCAATTGGTCCAAAAATGGCTAGAAGTGACCTAGGCCAGAAACTTAAGTAGCAACCCACGTACTTATTGACAAGTTTTGGGGTGGCTGATGAATGTTGCTACCAAAAACGGTTGGTTATGCGGTTCTTTTCATTCTTTAAAAATTCTTGTGATGTATAAAAAATGAACTCACTAATTGATTTCTTATGCCCATCCATTAGATGATGATTCCTTAGATCACTTAAGCCACATTTAACCCCTTTGAGTCATTCTGTCTGAGCTAGCCATTAGCTGGCCATTAGATCAAAGTTTTATATTACAAAGTCAACCACCACTTGGACCTAAACTACTGCTTCACTCGTCCGTAAGGAAAAGGCAAATAAAATGCAAATGGGAAAACCACAAAAAGACTTGTGATACCCATTTCCATTTCTTCCTTTTTGGCTTTCATTTGAATAATTGAAGGTATAGGCATATCACAAAGGGCAAGGCAAGAGGCAAGTCAACAAGTTTTTCCGTTTTCCTGTTGATAGCTTTGACATTGGCACAGCTGCCGAAAAGCGTGACAAATTGTTTGGTGTCTATGAGGCCAAGCCGCAACGAAAGCTGGAAAAAAAAAAATCGCAATGTGTAGGCCCATAAATTCTCCCCCAAAACTGCAGAAATTTGTCAGGCTTTAGTCTAACCAATTGATTTAACCCAAAATCCAATTGGCCAGAAACAACAAAAAGAAACAGAAAAATCCAATAAAAACCCCAAACTTACGCAAGTCACTTGGCTGGGCTGTAAAAGTTTTAGCGGCACTTGCCACAACACATTTTTTTTCCCCGGCCCTAACAAGTAAAATAAACACACACACACACACACTCAAACAAATAACTCTGCAACGCTGCAACTGAGCGCATCTTTTAGACATACAAATTGGAATTCGCTTCCTCATTGAAACACACACTTCACTTGCCCCAAACGGTAACGTTAAATACCTGCCTGCCAAAAATTAGGTGAGAGTTTTGTATCACCACCAAACATCAAACAACAACAACCACAACAACAAAATCAACAACGTTGTTTTCTATCTGTCAGTTGCATTTCAGAAGTTGTGCGAACTGTCGCACATCATTCCCCAAATGCATAACTATTGGGGCAGAAAAAATTCCAAAAACAAATATAATGTTAATCGAACGAAAGTTGGATACTCTTACTTCATTAATTTTGATAGCGGAAAGCCAATTACCCATAATTTCCACAGAAAAAAAAACTTTGAATATATAACGATGTAATGAAAAATTTTAGAACAAACCCAATCAATATAAACAATTTTGGGAAAATCAAGAAATAAATTTGCAATCTGAAAACTAAACAAACATTACACAGAGAAAAATATTGATATGAAAAATATGAGGCATAAATATTCTTAATAATTCAACTATTTTAATTTAAGCTTTTTTTTTGGCTTGTCCTGACAGACTGATTATCACAGACGCACAGGTTAATCGATAAGAGCTAGAAAGCTGAATTTTGTACCATAGGGGTTCCCTTTATCAAATAAGTGAGCACTAAAAAGGGATATTAAGAAGCTTCATCTTTAAGGTCTAAAAATTGGGGAAGTCTTACTTATATAAGTGGGATTCCTTAAACTTATTTACTTTCAATTTTTAATTGCTTTTGATTTCGTAAAACAGCTGTTCGCTGGAGCTGCATACAAAGGGCGCAGTGTGGCCAAGAAACCTGCACAAAATACGGTCACTTTTACACATTTTCATTTACCTTGTCAAAAGGTAAGGGACTTCAATTTCGAAAATTTGGTTGTCTTATAAAAGAATTTAAAGAAATTTGAAAAATTGTCATAAATGAAATTTTAAATAAAAATGAGTCCGAAAACTTGCAGTATCAGTAAATACTTTCGAAATTGGTTTTAAGAAAATAAGGGATCGACCTACAATTGTTCTGACATTGTTTATAGATTTTCGTCTGTATATCTAGAATTTTGTTTTCTGGGTAAAAAAAAAAAAAAAAAATTATGTACTTAAATCGGGGGAAAATCATGTACATACGATACCATTATTCCGACTTAGTTCGATATTTTTAAAATTGAATTCAAAATTCAAGGTTCCAACTCGTTTTTTGTAGCTGCATTAAACTTGAAATAAGATTTCTTCCAGATACATTAATATTATTAAATTTTGTATTATTTACACTACTTTCAGGTAATAATTGAACCATTTTTAATTTAAGATACTAAAACATGTAAACATTCAAAAATAATTTATAATTTTTTTATTTTTTTTATCAACGCACAGTCTAATCAGTAAAAGATAGAAAGCTGAAATATGTACAGTAGTTTCTTTTAGATTTTAAAATGCTTCACCTTCAAGATATGAAAATGGGGGGGCTAAATTATAAACTGATTTGCTTTTTATTTCGTACATCAAAAGGCGCGCAGAGTTTCCATGAAGCCCGCAGAAAATACAGCCACTTTTCCAATTTTTCAAATACTTTGAAATAGAAAAGGTATTTAAACTTCCAATATTATTTAAGAGTGTGAACAATATTGTAAAAATGAATTCAAATAAATGTGAAGACTTACAGTAACATAAATAGAAATTTAATTAAAACTGATAATTGTTTGAGCAGATGAGCCGATTATTTTGATTAGCGATTTGTATTTTATGATTGCTGATTTTACAAAGTATATTTTCAGATGTCGTATTTAATAAGAAATAGGGTTTTTCAACATAAAAATTTGAATTGCATACGATACCTAAAAATATGCTATGTAGTATACGTAGTTTTTTTTGAAACTTTTCAGTAATCGAGTGACTCTGATTAATTATTAGAATTATATTGAAAGTTTTCACTATTCGACGATTAAAGATTTTTTTTAGATTTTATTCTTAAGTATAAAATATTTGTAATGTTTTTTTATGATCGTATTTTTCAAGTTCTGCCCCAGTTGAACAAATTTTTTGCTGTAAAAGCCAAAGTCTTTCCCAAAACTAAAGGCTCAGGCCCAGCGGTACAGAACAAAATTTTTCAAGAAGGTCTTTTGAGTACTTTTAATTCACTAATGATTTATTTTTTATCGTTCATGTAAAATGTTGATGTTTAGCCCGCTCGAGGTCAAGAATAACAAATCTATGTTGGTTTTTTGTTTGTTCTTCAGAGTCACTACAAAACAATTATAGCTTTAAATTTTGTACAAAAAAACGAACATTTAGACATACATTGACTATCTTGTCTGTACCGCCTGATCACCCAGAAGACAAATTTTGGAAAAATTGTTTATCCGATTGATTGAAACTCGGTTTGAGCTCAAAGAGTGCAAAATAATTCGATATATTATCCAAAAGCCGAAAGAGCAAGGTGGGGATGATTTAAAGCTTAACCTTATTTTTAAGACGCTCAGAATTGATATCGGTTTGTAAGCTTTATGTATCAAATAAATTGAGAAATAATTTTTAGTTTTGTGAAAATCAACCACCAAGTCTGAAAAAATCAAGGCTGCAAGCCGAATTATATATTCCAGATTTCCGGTTCGCGGGTTTCAACAACAATTAAAAAAAAAAATTTAGGTTTTTAAAAATTTGAGGTTCAAGATTTTTTGTGCTAAGGTTCTGGTTTGAACCTTGGTTATGCCAGTGTTTAACCATTTAAATATAATACTTTGTTTAAAATAAAAATAAATATTCAGAAATTCTTAATGTTTGATACTTAATATTAAATTATATTACATTTCTGTTCAATTTTAATTGGTGAATAATTTTCAGCTTACTCTACTTCAAATAAATAAATTTTAGGATGGTTAAAGCCCTGGTCATATGTTATTATTTATTTAATTATTTTTCCAATTTTCCATTAAGAAACTTTTGGCGACTTTCCGAAAAAATATAGAATTAGAATTGCTACGAATTCACCCGATTTGTCGGTGGTTTTATATTGAAATTATACATGGTGTGGCGGTCATTCAAAAGCTTTCATTTCATACCTAACATATTGTGAGTGTGTAGTTGTACACTTGACCTGAAAGGTTCTTCCACGCTCTGAGTTCTGTTTTTGACTATGTACGTCTCGCTTTAACCTCAGCCTTTTTCTATAGGAACAAATATTTTGAGTTAAGTATCTACATGACACTTGGAGGTTAATTTCAGTATCAAAATAACTCTAAGAGCTTAACATCACTCAAAATAGAGCGTCGTCTGTGGCCTCTGACACTCGACGCGTACGGTCTCTTTTCGCATTTCAATTGTTTGATTGCTTGATCGCCACACAAAAATTGGGGGTGGTTTTTTGTGCAGCGCTCAGGAGCAAACGTCTTTCAGTCCTCGCCACACCATGTATAATTCTAGCATGGGTTTCTTAAGGATCTCAGCTTTAAAAACCTTAAAGGATATGTTGTCTGCAATCCATTCTTTGCAAAGTTCTATGTTGAATTCATAGTCGTTTTTGTCTTTAACTTATTTTGATTAGGCAGCAAAATCCGAAATTTCTAACTTAAAACGATTTTGAATTATGTGTTCTTCTTTTAAAACCAATCAAAAATGAAAAGTTGTGTCATAACAAGCCTCATCACTGAATCACAATACCTCCATTTCCACCTGTACACACTCAAACCACTCAAATAGTATTTTTTTTCATGGCAAACATAAAAAAAAAGAAAAAAAAAATAACCAACAGCTAATAAATCAAGCAAATATTTGGGTCACGCTTCCCGTAGCATAAGGGAAGCGAAGAGAGGTGCAAATGGACATCGACAATGGCTAGTAAAAAGAAAATATTTGCCTGAAAATTGCCTGTAAATATGTTTCGGAGACTTGATTTATGCGCGGTCAGCCGCACATTTGACCCAACCAGCAAGCCGGCTGCCACACATATCAAAACATAATTCAATGAAAGTGTCAATAATCAACACTAACTTGACTCAACTCAACTCAATCAATTCCAGCAAATAAATAAACAAAAGTTTTTTTCGTCGACGTGACCAAATGTGGAGCTTTAAGCAGCCCAACTTTAAGTCGCTAAATGTCAACGTGTGTGAGGTTGGGTTTGGGAAAGTGCACTTCATGTTGGCCATTTGTCGAAATGAGCTGCCAAGGATTGCGGACAGCAGCAGCAGCGGCTAAGGTGGCAACGGAGGCGGAGTCGCCAGACAAACAACTGTAAAATGCATTCGAACATGTCCTGGCCCAGGCCATAAAAGCAAATGGAACCAGTCCTACAGTCACCCGTGTGTCAGCTGCTAACTTTAAAAGCTAAAAATGTTTATAGAAAACTCGTTACACAAATCGAATAGAAAATTTCTTCATGTGACATGACCCAGGGGCAGCTAACGGCAGCCAACCCTGACAAACCCTGGCCATGGCAATTGCACCAGGAAACACACACACACACACGCACACACAGCAAAGTCACTAATTTCAAATCGTAAAAACTTCAATTGCCATGTTGCAAGTGCCAAAGATTGCATAGAAATGGAAACATACAAGCCAAGGAAGAGGGTGAAACGAAATGCTGATGATTGAGTTGTAGATAAAACTGAAGATTGTAAAACTTTTTATATATTTAGTTTAGAAAGCCAAAGAACAAAAGGTAAAGCGAAAATTTTATAAATGAAATTGGGTTGGTAAAAAAGATTTAAACTTTGGGATTTAACCTGAGTTTAAGATAAAGGTTAGTCGGAAAAAATTAAGTCAAATTGAAAAATTTAGGAGATTTTAGATTTTTATAATGTACAAAGATTAATCATTTTAATTCGATAGGCGGAGATGCTTTCTTCTGGGCGTTACGGACTATCAGACCAATTTTGACATACCCTCTTCAAAAGCTACGATAGAATATATAGGATATAAATGTCACATATTTATAAATTCAAAATGATAAAATATCAGATTGATCAAAAACAAAATGTTTTTTTTTAGTAAGACACATTTTTAGACTGATCTGTTCTATGGCAGGATATAGTATTCCGATTCCAATAAAAATTAGCAAATCTGTTAGAAAGCATATAATATTCATGTTTCATATTTTATATTTCCTTTCAAAAAAGTTTTTCTTACTGAGACCTATTTTCCAACAGTTCGGTCTTATAGCAACTATAGGATATAGTCATCTAATCTTAACAAAATTTTGTAAAACTGTTAAAAATCGTATCATATACATAATTCTTAAGTTTAAATACGTTTCAAGAAAAACAAAAAATGTTGTTCTTACTAAGACCCATTTTCCGACTGATTGTTCATATGGCAGCTCTATGATATAGTCATCTGATTTTGACCAAATTCTGCAGAACTGTGTGACAAGCATATAATATTCAAATTTCCTTAGTTTAAGAACGCTATTACAGAAAACAAAAAAGGTTTTCTCTCTAAGACCTATTTTCCAACAGTTCGATCCTATGACAACTATAGGGTATAGTCATCTAATCTTAACCAAATTTTTCAAAACTGTTTAAAATCATATAATATTCATAATTCTTAAGTTTAAGAACGTTATCAAGAAAAATAAAAAGTTTTTCTTACTAAGATCCATTTTCCGACTGATTGTTCATATGGCAACTATAGGATATAGTTCTACGATTTTTACCAAATTCTGCAGAACTGTGTGACAGCTTATAATTTTCAACTGTCCTGAGTTTAAAAACGCTATCACAAAAAACAAAACAAAAATTTTCTCTCTAAGACCTTTTTTCCGACCGATCGTATGACAGCTATGGAATGTAGTCTGCCGATTTCAATCAAAATTTGAAAATCCGTTTGAAAGCTTTTTATTTGCGTTATTACTAAGTTTGAGAACGCTAGCACAGAAAACAAAAAAGTTTTTCTCTCCAATACCTATTTTCCGACTGATTCCTTCCTATGACAGCTATGGAATATAGTCTTCCGATTTCGACCAAAATTTGCAAACCTGTTTGAAAGCATTTTATTTATGTTATTACTAAGTTTAAGAACTTTATCAAAGAAAAGAAAGATATTTTCTCAGTAAGAGCTATATTCAAGACGATCGGTTCTATGATATCTATAGTATATAGTCTTCCGATACCGACCAAATTTCACATATTTTTTTCAAGTATTTAATATTCGTTATTGTTGAGTTAAACAAAACAAAAACATTGTTTTCACAAATACTTATTTTTTACCCGAACGGATTTATGACAGCTATAGAATGTGGGAAAACAATGGCCGTGTTCAGCAGAATGATGGGAGCGCTGAGCATGTATCAGAAAAGAATGATAGATCGAAAAGTTTCTGCTGACACGAAGTGCTACATTTTTAGCCAACGCCTTTAGAAGAAAATCAAGGTCACGGAACGCAGTGTTTTTTTAAAAAATGGCGTCGCAGACACGCAGCTTTCTGTGCCCACCTTTGCATAGAAGATAAAAAAGTTCGGTTTAATTATATTTTATTGTTTTTTTTTTATAATTATTTACAGCAGGTTGAAAGATCATATTTGCAAAACAAGCCTAATGTTTTGTCGATACCAAGCCTATCGATATACAATAACAGTCTGCTGGTATCAGTATCACTTCAAAGGAGCGTACTATTTCTTTGATACATGCCCGCTATCATGATACACCTCAAATTGGCTATCATGATACCGGATCAGCCGCGGTCAGCAGAAAGATCAATTAAATTTATGGATTTCTGATTTAGGGAGCAAGTTCTTCTGCTGAACACGGTCAATAACTCTGGAAAATAAAAAAATAAAAAAGGGTTAGTTTTGAAAAAATAGAGTGTTAATTTTTTTTTTTTTTAACATTTTTTTGTTATTTTCAAAAAGAACATGGAAAATTCTTTAAAGTGACATATTTAAAATTTTAAATCGATAAAGTTTAATTTTTTTAATAATTCATTCATTTATTAATAATTGATTATTTCCTAAAGATATTGTGGTCCAAATATGATATATACATATTTTATAGGAAATAATCTCAGCTTTTCGATAATAATAAATTATTTTTTTTTTAAACCAATTTTTTTTATAAAAATTTTAATATCAATAGTCAATTAAAATGAAAAAACTTCCACCTAACAAACTAATATTATTAAAAGTGCAGTTGATCTCTTATGATGATCGTGAACCACTAAACCGAAATAAAACCGCGACAACGAAAACTTCAGTATACCATCAGAGTTGAAAACCTCCTAAAATACTAAAAAAAAAAAATCAGGTTTACGGAGCTGTCTTAGAAGGTTTGTAAACCTAGATTGAGGTTTGAACTTATGGCCTAAAAACTATTCACTGATCCTACTGATGGCATACAAGTAAAAAAAAAAAATACAGTAAAATTGTTGAGAAAAACATTTAAGATTTTAAAGAAGATTTCGAATTAAATCCAATAGTAGGAGGTCCGGGAATGATCAAACCTACTAATTTTTATATTTTTAACCATAGATTCCTCCTTGGGGTACATTTTTACCCCCATACATTTTTCACACCAAATTTCAAAATATTCAAACAATAATGGGCGCTGTGGGAGAGTGCTGTGAGGGGACTGTTACTCGACAACTCTTACTGATTGAATTTAGAAATAGGAGAGATCAGAAGAGTTGAAGGATTGGAGCGATTTAGGAGACCCACACCTTAAAATGGCTTGGGGTACATTTGTACCCCAATATATTTTTGATGCTAGAATTAGTGTAATGCATTTATTTAAAGTAAAATTATTTGCACATTTCCATCAATGAATGCTCGTATTGTTGTTTATAAAGTCCCAACGGTTGCATCATCCAATTGTTTAACATTTTTATTCATTTTGCCTGTTTTTTGCTTGACTTAAAAATTTCAGTTCATTTTGATTTTAAATGTTTTCTACATGCCTAGTAAAATTTTCATCAGTTTCCCTTTCTTTTTTTTTTCTTCTCTCTCTTGATATTTACTACTTTGGCTCTACTGTTGGTCTCCATGTGGCATGCTGGCTCTTTCATCATACGTGTTCATTCATAAAAATTTTATATTTATTTGCATGCACAAACAAACAAACAAAAAAAAAAAGCCCAAAAACGAACCAACTCAGCAACAACATGGCTCAGCCTACCCCATTTCCCCCCCCGCCCTCCACCCCCTCGCTCTCACTCAATGTGTGTGTATTTTGACCTTGAGCTATGGAGCAGATGAGTCAGCCTGTCAGCCTTTTACTCTTTTTATATCTACATATTTATTTATTTTCGTTTGCCTTTTGCGACTGTTTTAATATTCCTTTACGAAATGTAAGACACACGATTGCTTTGCCTCATCCTTTGAGCAAGTTATTTCTGTGCGAATTCTTATACATTTGTAGATATTCGGGTCGTCCATAGCTGGCGGTTATTTGCTGCCACCTTACGTGACTCAGCCAGCCCGCCCCGTAACATCTTCTGACTTCTTCTCGTCGGTAGCGTGGCAACAAGTGAGTGGCCCAGGCACAAAAGTGGAACAACTTCAAAGTTGTTGCTCGAGCAACCTTCACTTTAAGGCTCTTTCAGTTTATGGCAAGTTTTGGGCTTAAAAAGTTTTAAGTGAATTGACAGAAGTGTGTGGGCGAGCCATTAGTGGGTGTGTGTGTGTGTGTGAGTGTAAGATTTCAATTGAATGTTACAAGATTATGATATGGAATGCCGCTTTGTAAGATTTGTTCTAAAATTTTTGAATATTTGTACTTAAAAGTTAATCTAAAAAAAAAACACAACGGAAAATTGAGGCATATACTAAGAATCGATACTTTAAATTTTGGAAATTTGTACATAAAATGTAAATAAAGTTTAGAATCATAAAAAAATTAGAACCATACTTTTTATTTTCAAAATTTTAGGGTGGCCCAAAAATTTTCACTTGATGTTGTTTTGCTATATCTTAACGGTTGGTTAAATAGTGCCTTCTCGGAGCAAGAATTCTGTTAAAACTAAAAATGTAGAGTGACCAGACAAAAGTCGCCAAAAAAAAGCCAAAAGTCGCTAATAATGGAACGGTCACTCTGTTTTGTCAACAGTGTAAAGTGGTTGCATTAATATGGAGAGAGCGGCCGAAAATACTTCCGTTAGAGATAACAATTTGAATTTTAATCACTTTATCATAAAAATATTACAATTATATAAAAAAAAGACGTTGTTTTGACACTTGAACGCCCACATATCAGCGATGAATTGGTAAAAAAACAATATACGAAAAATGTATATTATTTACGTTATATGTATACGATTATGATCAAACTTGGTAACAAATTTTGTTTGAGCAGATAATGTTCACGATTAAGAAGTATAAACACGCTGCAATTGAAAACAAAAAATGAAAGAAAAAAAAATAAAATAATTCAAAATCCCAACGCTTCACACGGACATACCAGTCCGAAACAATCGCCTGTCGATTTCAATTAAACTTAGTAGTATAGTATATGTTTTAGACCACTTTGACCTTTGGTCGTTTGGGCAGCTTTTCAGCACTATATTCTAACACTGTCTTCCAACACTGCTTCTCAATATTGTTCGCCAAAACAATTTTCCACCGCTGTTTTCACCAGTGTTTTCCAAAACACTTTGTTCCAACATTACTGTTCCAACACTAAAGTTTTTCCTACAACTTTTGTTTTCCGACACTGTTTTCCTAACACTTGTGATTTCCAACTCAGCTTTAAACTGAGACACTAGTTGCAGACACACAGTCCAACACTCGTCTCCTATCAAATTTAGTTTTGGGTCGAAATCACTTTTAGTTCCAACACTGTTTCCCAACACTGCTTTCACCAACACTGTTTTCCAACACTGTTTTCCAACACTGTTTTCCAACACTGTTTTCCAACACTGTTTCCCAACACTGTCTTCTAACATTGTGTTTTCCAACACTCATAACACGTCTGATCCAAATACACAATTTTAACACTATTGTCCAACACTATGATAACTACTACTCTTAAATAAAATTTTAAACGAACAAAAACAACTATCTTTGATCAACACTATTGATCAACACTATTGATCAACACAATTTTCAAACACTATTTTCCAACACTATTTTATAACACTGTTTTTAACATTGTTTTCTAACACTGTTTTTCAAATCTGTTTTCAAAGCAATCGCCTTGCCAACTGTGTCATTTTCTAAGGTATATAAACTTTTTTCAATGAACATGTTTCACATCAAAGCCTCGTAAGTGTTAACCACACTCGCACTATTTTTTTTGTAACAATTTTTCCACCTTTTTTTCTGGATTTTCAAAAATTTTAAATCACGATGGATATTTTTTGTTATGTAGGGCTTTAAAAAAAGGTCTGGAGCTGATCGGATGAAAAACAGAAGAGGTTCTAACCATTTACCTAAATTGTAAAGTCGCATATTCTATATTTTTGTATGTATAGCTTTGAAAATGGGATTGAAGCAAATCGGGTGACAATTTATAATTAAAGCCGCCAATTTATATGCAAATAAAAAAAAGAACTTAAATTTTAAAGAACTGCCGTAAAAATTTTGAATTCAATCTTATTTGAAAAAAAACTTGTCGACAATTTTTTCTGAATTTTTTAAAATAACAAAATCTAAATCTTTCTAAATATTTTTCCTACTTTCTTCTCAAACCGAGTTTAGAGACAATCGAAGGAAAACTGAATTTTAAATATTTTTCATTCACAAAATGACTTTTAAGTCAATCGGTTAAAAAGTAACTACGCCCATTCAACATTTTTCGACAATTTTTTTTTTTTTTGAAATCTGAATTATAATAAACTTAATTTTTGAACAATTTTAACAACTTTCTCTCTGTTTACAGATACAAACTAATGGTTTTTGGACTAACCATTTAGGATTTTAATTACAAATTTTCTAAATTTTACCTTGCTATTTCAAATATTCAAATATTTTTGCATTTTTACCGATTTCCCCCTCTTTAAAAATTTATTTATTTTCACACATATTTTGTTTTCTGATTGATTTGTCAGCATTTTCTAAAAAATTGCTTCCCATTTGCAAAATGAAACCTGCTTTGGCTCATAACCATTTGCTATAGTTGGGGCTGTCTTTAACTATCTCATGCAAACTGGCAGTTGGACATTTCAATCAATGACTTCGGTGCCGTCTAGTTGGGTACCTGAACGAGCCTAATCACTTGACTGGATCCATTTGCCAAGTGAAAACGAAGCAGCAACTGCCGGACAAAATGAATTTGATTTATGCAACTGCATTTGACTGACTCTCTGACTTTATTTTGCTCTACTTCTAATAAACTGGAACTCAATCGTTTTTGGGGGGCGGAGATGCAAACATAAATCTTGAAGTTGTCAACGCAGAAACGTGCCCGAAGTCTAATCATAGGCATCATGGCCTGGTCATGGGTAACAGGATAACCCTCTTCAAGTCGTTGATAGGAGCAGCAGCAGCCACAGCAACATGTGGCTTAAATTTTTGCAGCAAAAGTGAAAATCTTCAAACTGCATTCCAAAGTTGCCTCCCTTTTTTCGACTGGGCTACATGCAAATTTGATGCAAAAATATGTGCAAATTTTCGATTTTAAACGAAGCCGCCGTTCTGACTCGCTACAGCTACCAGTAGAAGTACGGGCTACTGCCACAGTGCCGTGTTTTGTTGCTGCAACAAAAAAATATTTATGGCGTTTGCATGTCTGAATTTATCTGCTTGTTTCACATGCAAATGCAACGCGCGGTGCGAGAAGAGTTTCCACATCTCGTAATGGTGATAAAAATAGAAACATTTTACAAGCAGAATCTGCCAACCGGATTCAAGTCAGTTTCTGGCACTACCTTTAACTGATTTTTCTTTTTATGGGTTTTTTTCTTTTCCTTTTTTTTTGTTGTTAAACGAAACCATGTCAGTACGAGTAGCAATGGGCCAGCCTCGAAAGGATACGCACACGGACGCACAGTGAGTGGCGCTTGTTAAGGTAGCCAAAAACCTTTGGGGAAATGTGTTTATGAATTGATAAACCGTCAGCTTTAAATGGAAATATTATGATGAAATCAAGTCTTTAATGCTGAGAACAAAGTTAATCGTTGATTTAGGGTTGCACCTTTAAATACAGATTTGAAATACTTATTCAAAAAAATTTAGGCAATTTATTTCTGGATTTTCATATTACAAATTGATGTAGCAATGCTTTTTTTGCAGCCATCACTCTTCGGGCTTTTCGATTTGTAGCTAAAGAAATTTCCTTTATTATTGAAGATGTCAAACTAGATCAGAGAACGTCCTCTTTACGTTTGATATTGACCGCTGATATTGACCACCAGACTGCACTTTGTACCGGGGTACAATTGTACCCCAAAGCTAACATTTTAGTATTTTGACAGCTGTAAGGTACATATTTATATAATAATTTCATTACAAATACATACAAAGAATTGACAAAGCAAAGGTATATCGATTTTTAGCACTGGGGTACAAATGTACCCCAAGGACGATTCTAGGGTTAAAAATATACGTAAGAATGCAGAAGTAATAAAAAAGAATGTTCGGAATGTAATTACCCATGAGCAGAAATATTACTGCCACATTTTGGAGAAGAACAAAAGAACATAAGTAAGTGCAGTCCAGAGAAAATTAATACTTTCAACTGTCTATCATTGTAACGTATCTAAATTCACTAACAACTTCTCTATAGCTACGATTTTCAAATAAAAATATTGAAACTTTTGCGCTGTTTAGATGTTAATAAAAAATAAAAAGAATATTAAAGTTGTTAAAATATTTGAAGAGAAATTTATTCTAATTTTTAATCGTCTTTCCATATACAATTGTGAAGCGATCCTTTCGCACACTTCGTAGAGGCAAAACCTACCTGAGAGATGGAAAGGCTTTCCTGGCTTGCCTCATGAAAGTAAAAAGGAAATTTGCCCACAAAAACCATAAGATATTTAAGATCAAATACTTGAAAAAAGATTTTGTATATTTACTATATATTTATATATAATGTAAAAAGAAAGGTAATAAATACAGCTACAATGAGTCCTAACTTTGGAAGTTATTAAATTTTGCATTTAAAATTATTTTTTATATTTTTACAACAAATACTGATACCCCCAATCCATCAGAAAAAAATCACTTTTAGATTGGGGAATATTTGTTGCATTAAAAAGAAGAATACATTAGCACTTATCGCTTGGTTTATTCCAATATTCCATCGCTTTGCCCATGTGCAAAAGCAGAAAATATACTGCCCGTGCCGCTGTTGACCCAAGAATGTCTCACCCTGATTCGGACGGTAGCAAAAGTGGAAAATTTTATGTTTTATTGCCTTCTTTTCAGTACCACATAAATTTATTGTCAAGTATAAGTCATATTCTTTGTGGACTCTACATGAAATAGTGCTACCAGCTAACCCCGCAAACGCGACAAAATTAGTAAGGTCACACTGTTTCCTCAAAATAATAAGGTTACACTGTGTTGTCAGCTGAGATTTGATAACAGAAGAATTCACTTTAAAACAGGGGTGCCCACAATCTTATGCTTTTAACAAGACAATTGATTTTGTAATGTACGCTGCCATAGGCACACAGACAAGCACATAACCAGGACGTGGGAATAAAGGTTTTCTCGCAACTAATATGTTGGAACCGATGGATCGGATGACTATATCAAGTCGCTGCCATAGGAACGATCGTCCTAAGAACTAGTTCTAGATAGAAAAACTTTTTTATTTTCCATCGGCGTCACTAATTCTTACATATTAGTTTTATATGCTTCCACTAATTCTGAAAAATTGATCAAAATCGGATCACTATAGCATATAGCTGCCATAGAACGTCGGCCAAAAAACAACTTCTAGTGAGAAAAACTTTTTTATTTTCCATCGTAGCGTCACTAATCTTGGTTATATGTTATTTTATAAGCTTTCACATAATACAGAAAAAATTTGTCAAAATCGGATGACTATATTAAATAGCTCCCATAGAAACTGTCGGCTAGAAAAAACACTTCTAGTGAGAAAAAATTTGTTGTTTTCTATCGTAACTCCTAATCTTGGTATATATTAGTTTTATATGCTTTTCACATGATTTTGAAAAATTTATCAAAATCGGATGACTATAGCATATAGCTGCCATGGGACCGATCGGTCCGAAAATGTGTTTTACTAAGAAATTTATTTTATGGTATGAAATTGTATTATCAATGATTTACAAATTTTAAATATTTGATATCCATATCCTACTTTACGGTTAAATCAGTTTGAGTAAAGTTTTCCAGTGTTTTAAAACCGCACGGTCGAAGTTAATGCCTTCTTTTTTTATATAATAATTTTTTTTACTTTATTAATTGAAGCGTCGTTAATTGCACGTTCAACTTCGGCTTACAAATATACAGTGTGACCATTATTAAATTACCTTCTTGCTAATGTTGTTATTCGACAAATGAATTTTATACCCTGTTCCTATAAAAATGAGTAAGAGGTGAGCAGGGGTTAGTTCATATCATATATTTATATATCATCTTTATAATTCTTCTCCATAGAGTGGAAACATTAGTCCCACTTATCCTGGTTGATGCAGATTTTGCATTTTCTGTGGACTTGACTACGATATTGATATATAGAACATTTTATTTTGATCTTGTTACAGTAAACTAGTTAGTATTTGAATGTTACATCAAAGAACAAAACTTAGTAGAAATTTGAGGTACACACAAAAAAAAACGTTGGTAAATCCGACATTTTTCATTGGTAAATCCGTAAATTTCCAATACGTTTTTCGCCCAACAATTTTTCATTTCAAAAATAAATGGTTTCTACTTTTGATTTTCAAAATTGTTTCCATTTTTGATTTTAAAGTGTTTTACTTTTTGAAATAAAAAAATAAAAATTTTGTGAAACAGTTTCTCTAGTGGGTGGTGTGTGGTGTTGTTGTGTGTTTTTGCACACACCAACAAATTAAACCTTACAAACAAAGTCGGTCTTTTCCCGATGCTGAAACTTGAATTCGTTTGTTTCTGAAATTTTTTATTTTTTTAATATTATTAAATCTTTACCTTGTCTGGGACTCGAACACACGACCTCTGGGGGACACACACATACTGAAAAGACAAACGCCTCAACGCATTCGGCTACTGCACGCTCGCGAAGGAATTGAGCGCAGAGCACATGTTAAGCTGGTGGTGGTAGCGACCAGGGGTTTTTTGTTTCTGTTCTATTTTTAGTATATCTTGACTTGACAAAAATCGCACTACAATTGATCAAAATTGCGAACATTTTGATTCTATATGAAATCAAAAGTGAACTTGTAATTTGAAGGCAAAAGTGTCTGCTCCTTTAAATCAAGCAATTACGCAGTTGATTGGAAATGTCGTTTTTACGTGTAGATTGGTAAAATCAAAAAGAAAAATCGTATTGTAATTACAATAACCAAAGTTGAAAAATGGTGATTTTTTACAAAATGGTAGCTTTATCAAAATGTATCATGATTCTCCCTAACATGTAAAGTTTATTTGCTTTAATAATTATACATTTGAGACGATAAAAAAAAATGAGTGTTAAAGCAAAAAAAAAAAAAGGGGGCAAAGCCGAATGTGCCGAAGTTTTAATACAATTGAAAAACTTTACTCCAACTGATTTAACTGGAAAAATATATATAGGATATAGATATCAATATTTAAAATTATTAAATCATTGATAATAAAAATTGACTGCAAAAAAAAAAAGGTGTGAGTGTGGTTAACACTCACGGGGCTTTGATGTGAAACATGTTTATTGAAATAGTTTATATGCCGTAGGAAGCACACGTCTGACTTGGAAAACAGAGTTGGAAGCAGTGTCCCAGGTCATGACCCCAGATACCAGACGCCCGATCCCTGAGCCCCATACGAAATCCCAGATACCACAGATCCCCGATCTCTGGCCCCAGATCCTAATCCCAGATCCCACATCTCTGGATCCCTAATCCCAGACCCCGATCAGATCCGTAAGCCGACATCCTGATCCCAGATCCGTTAGCCCAGATCCCCCATCCTGATCCCCCATTCCTGATCCCAGTCTAATTCCCAACACCCTAATCCCAGATCTCTAATCCCTAAACCTTGATCCCAGATCCCTGTTCCCCCATCCCAAATCCCAGTAGCCCCATCACAGTCACTGGTCCCTGATCCAGTCTATACATCTCTGATCCCTAATCCCAGACTGCCGATCCTGACTCCGTGAAGCCCAGATCCTGATCCCAGATCCGTGAGCCCAGATCCCCATCCCCTGATCCCAGACCCCTGATCCCCTAACATCCCAAATCCCAGATCCCAAATCCCTAATCCTTGATCCCAGTCCACCATCCCAAATCCCAGATTACCCCCTCCCTGGTCCACAGTCCTGATCCCAGATCCCAAATCCTGATCCCACATCTCTGATCCCCCTTCCCTGGCCCCCGATCCCAGATCCGTGAGCCCAGATCCCATCCTGATCCCAGATCCCAGACCTGATCCCCATCCCGAATCCTAATCCCAGATCCCTCATCCCTATCTGATCCCAGATCTCCTCTCCCTCATCCCAAATCCCAGTTGCCCCATCTCAGGCCCTGATCCCTGGTCCCAGATCCTGATCCCAAATCCCTGATCCCACATCTCTGATCCCCGATCCCAGATCCGTGAGCCCAGATCCCTGATTACAGATCCGTGAGCCCAGATTCCACATCCCTGATCCCAGACCCTGATCCCCCCATCCAGATCCCAGATCCCTCATCCCTATTCCCCTTGATCCCAGATCCCTGATTCCCATCCCAAATCCCAGTTGCTCCATCCCTGGTCCCTGATCCCTGCCCCTTGTTCCAAATCCCTAATCCCTGACCCCTCATCCCAGATCCCTATTTCAGATACCTGATCCCAAATCCTGATCCGAGATCCCAGATTCCTCTTCTGTGCTAAACTACTACCACTACGACCAATTTAAGTGAAATGGCACAGTTGTGGAGCGATTGCTTGCGCTCCAACATTGCTTTTCCAGATTGGTCAAGTGGCAGCCCATGTCCAAAGTGTCCGGTGACAAGTAGCCGTAGTCCAAGCAACCATGGGCGATAGCCACGGTTGTGGGCAATTGCTTGGTGTATACCAGTGAGCAATATGCAATATGCGTTATGCGTTATACGTTATGCGTTATGCGTTACGCGTTATGCGTTATTTCAAATTGAATTTTACCCCCACTATTAAAATGATTTATTTAAATCATCGTACCGAAATTAAAGATGTTTCCCATCTTTTTTTTTTTTTTTTTTTTAAAAAAACGAGAGGCAAGCTAACTTCGACTGTGCTGAAGTTTTTAATACACTGAAAAACTTTTACTCGATATCAGATATTTAAAAATTTTTAAATTATTGATAATAAAGATACTATGAAAAACTTTCTTAGTAAAATACATTTTCCGACCGATCGGTCCTATGGCACTATATGCTATAGTCATCCGAGTACGATCATTTTTTTCGAAATTATGTGAAAACATATAAAACTAATATATACCAAGATTGGGGACGCTACGATAAAAAACAAAAAGTTTTTCTCACTAGAAGTAGTTTTTGACCGACCGTTTATATGGCAGCTATATGCTATAAGTCATCCGATTTTGATAAAATTTTCCAGAAGTGTGTGGAAACATAAAGCAAAATAAACTACGATTGGAGACGCTACGATGGAAATCCAAAAGTTTTCTCACAAAGACTTATTTTTCGACCGATCGTTCCTATGGCAGCTATATGCTATAGTGATCCGATTCTGATACATTTTCCCTTATATGGAAACATATAAAACTAACATATACCAAGATTAGTGAAGCTACGATGGAAAACAAAAGTTTCTAGCTAGAACTAGTTCTTAGACCGATGTTCCTGGCAGCTATATGATATAGTTATCACGATCCGGCCGGTTCCGACATATTAGTTGCGTGCAGTAAAGAAGACTCTATGCAAAATTTCAGCTCAATAACTTTAAAACAGAGAGACTAGTTCGCGTAGAAACAGACAGACGGACAGACAGACGGACAGACGGACGGACGGACAAGCGGAGATGAACTCAGCTCGTCGTCCTGATCAAGAATATATATAGTTTATGGGGTCGGAAATGAATATTTCTATGCGTTACAAATAGGCCAAAATTAATATACACTTTTCAAGTGTAGAAAGAAGAAAAATGTTTCTTTATTATTCCTATTCATTGACATAGCATACTTTAAAGAGCATTAAACATGATCAATTTCGTGTGTATTAACGAGGAAAGTAATGAAGTGTACTTTATTACCAATTGAATAGATCAGAAATTGTTTCGATATATAGCAAAAGTACGACAACGTGGGGAAAAAATAATTTTAAGCATAGAGATACTTAAATTGTTTTCTTCAGAAACGCAACATTTACTTAGTTTAATTACGCATAATTCAATCTAAAACCGGATATGGAAACACGAAAGTATGGTTAGTTTTAAACACAGCTGGGAGTAAAAACAAACTTCATTATAACTAAGCATTATAACTAAAAAATTTCGGATATTTAAAAATTAAATTACCATTACAATTTCAAAATTCAAAATTTCATTACTATGTAAAATTTTTTCCTTTAAAAATTTTTCTTTAATTTTTTAAAAATTTTTTTTAAAATTTTTTATAATTTTAAATTTAAAACAAATTTTTTTAAATTAAAAAAAAATTTTTAAATTTTTTTTTTAATTTTTTTAAATTTTTTTAAATATTTTAACAAATTTTTTAAAATATTTTTAAATTTTACAAAAAGGTAATTAAAATTGTCATCAGAAATCACTAGAAATATTTTGAATTTCTCAAAAATTTAAATTTTTACAAAAACAAAAACCCCCCCCCCCCCCCCCCCCCCCCCTGCAATAGTAATTGTAATTAAGTTTTTAGGTACCTGAAAAATTCGAATGGTAATTTCAATTTATAGCTCTGGTTGCAATATTTTTTATCTAAAAGGAACAGTATTTTATCTCAATCAATCAGCAGCTCTCTTA
>JAEIFT010000804.1:0-74354 GCA_018904225.1 Lordiphosa mommai
GATGACAAAAATAATAAACAAATAAATGACAAGACAGCGAGGGTAGCTGGAAATGTTGGTGAATTTCAAATTCATATTTTTACTCTTGCTACAAAAATAAAAAAATTAATACCCATTCAGTGGTAATTTTTTCTTATCTACTTTGGAATGAATACTTTTTATTGCATATTTTGTATGAATACGTTTTTGAGTTCGAATTTTTGTTAGTTTTTTCGGAAGATACCCTTACATTTTAAGACATATCTCGAGAAAGAAACTTTAGATGGCGTCAAGCAGGTATTAATCTAAAGTGTATGCAATTTTTAATAATTTAGTCGAAGATAATTTTTCCAATCTATAGGTTCGGTTTGCGAATCTGTTCTCAACCCGTAAATGAACCCCAGGTTTTGGTCTCGAACATTTGTTCGCGTGAAAAAAAAATTATATTTTGATTTAATGTCTCGTTTGAACCTTTCCAATTGGATTAAAGAAAAATGAAATTAGTCACTTTACTTGCTTAGTTTAAGACGCTAATAAGCAAGACCTTATGTAAATGATAATTTTTTTTTTTTGAAAGCCAGGCTGCAATTAAAAAGTTTTACTCGGTATTCTGCAATTCGATATAGGAAACGATTGTCAGAGTAGTACAAAATCTACCAGACCAATGTGACATCGAGGCAACGGCGAAGCAGGAAAACTCGCAATAGGCAGAACGCAGGTATGCCTATGACAACGTGCAACTTAGTTTTAAGAAATATCTTTGAGCTCCAAGCAATCCAAAAATGACAAGACATAGCCAACAAACGTATCGAGTCGATTAGACAGCCACTGATCAAACAGAATTAATCCGATGCAGCTGAAACTACTCCTAGACCTATATATCTGGTTTCATCCAAGCCACAAAATATAGTTGTTCTCACTTTTTACACACATTTTGCACATCACAAGGTTCCAAATCCTTTTTCGCCTAAGTACGCTGGGTGAAACGCCAACCGCTCTAATCTAAAATAGTTTAGAGTTGGGGACTATAGGCATTTTATCTTCCTGATGATGTTTGTCTAGCTTTTAGATTTCCAGCAACAAACTTTAGTGTTGAGATTGCTCGTTGAACTGGTACCTGGGTTGCTGAAATAGGTAGTATAGTAATCGCAATATTTGTAAGTCTTCGTTTCTTGGTCCTTTTCAAAAATTTTTGAAGGAATTTTCAAAATGCTTGGCCGAATTTATAGTTGTGAACTTCTTTTTCTTTCTGTTTCGTAACCCGATCGAGAAGTCATTCGATGGAAAATTACTTCATATCGAATCCAACCTTTTGATACCCGTAACTCCCAGAGTAAAAAGGGTATACTAAGTTCGTGCAAATGTATGTAACAGGCAGAAGGGAAGCATCTCCGACCCCATAAAAGTAAAAATATATTCTTGATCAGCATTAACATCCGAGTTGATATAGACATGTCCGTCTGTCCGTCCGTCTGTATGACTTCACCTAGATCTCAGAGACTAATAGAGGCTGGAGCTAACATTTTTTCAGTGTAGACTTGTATCTTCTCACGCAGATAAAGTTTGTTTCAAATTTTTTGACACGCCTCCCCCGCCCCCGCAATATGAAAAAGCCCATATCTTCTACAATTTTGAGAAATACCGATTTATCGAACCTTCTAGACATATATTATGATCATCATTACCTATCGATCCGCCATACACTTCATTTCCCCGATGAGATGAACGTGCGATAGCAGAGTTGCCACTCCCGGAATTTGGAAAGACCTCATATCTCCACAATTTAGATAGATTATGGGTGAACGCTCTAGACATATATTATGATCATCATTACTTATCGATCCGCCATCACATTTTCCGATCAGATGAACGATAAGCAGAGTTGCCACCCCCCAATTTGAAAATACCTGATATCTTCCACAATTTTGAAGATGGATTATTTGAACCTTCAGACATATATTTTAATCCATCATTACCTATAGATCCGCCAAACTTCATTCTCGATCAGATGAGCCATAGTAGAGTTGCCGCCCCCCCCAATTTGGAAAAATCCTCACATCCACAATTTGGGCATGTTGTCATCAATAAAATATTCTTAAAAAAACCTTGGTATATCGAAGTCGAGCAGGGCCGACTTCAACTTACGCTCTCGTTTGTTTTATTAACGGTCCGGTTCGGGTTCAGTTTCGAGGGGTCAAAAATGTAAGAGGTTCGGTTCATGGTCCGGTTTGGGCAATCCAAAAAACCAAAGCCGAACCGGTTCTTGGGGATCGGTTCCGGACCGGTTTGCAGCCTTGGTTTGAATGTTACAAGCAAATATATCTGAAAAATCTATTTTTTGTTCAAAAATTTTGTTTCCTAAAACTGTAAAAAGTTGAAACTGATTAAAATAAATTGTTTTTTTTTAATTTGTTCTTATGAATAGCATTTCTAGGAAGAAAATAAGCTATTGATAAATAATATCTATGGATAAATAAAGGAGTTGTAGGCAATTAGGTACAAGTACTAACAGTCAAATTTCAGTGTTTTATGTATTTATTAGAAAATATTTAAAATTTTTCATCGTTTTTCTGTGATTTGGCTTCTATTGGAACTCGTACATAGAGCAAAAAGCGAGATTAAATTTTTTTTTAATAAACACGTAAAATAGTCAAAATTGACTCTTAGTACTTTTACAAAATTGCTCACAACTTCGATAGTTATCCACAGATTTTCGACATCAATACCTTATTTTGTGTAAATGGAAAAACAATTTTTTGGATTTTTTGATTTTCAACCATTTAAAGATTTTAGAAAATCAATTTTTCACGCTTTAAAAAAAAATAATTTGTTTCGAAATATTTTTGCTTTCTAACTTTCAAACTACTAAACCGATTGGAAAATGTTCTTCGAGAAGATTATTAGGAATTGCATACCCTTTTGTTTAATCTCTTGCTTGACTCCATATAAAGTGTGTAACTCGAGATATGGCTTAAAAAGTTCTGGGTACCTACAACAAGAAAACTAAAAAATCCATAAAAAATTTTCAATTTCATTTTTTGAGTTCAATGATAATGATAATGATAATGATCAAAAATTGCTTCAATGGGTCTTTTTCGCTGTAAACTAGTGTAATTTGTTTTATTAGTATACAAACTTGTGCTGTCTGTCCTTTTCACAGTTTTACAGTTTTATATGGGATAATTAAAGCCTGAGTGCTAGGACTAGAATAATTTATCTAATCACAAATTGTAGAAAATATGTGCCTGTTGTTTTTTTGCATTAACCCTCGCATATTTTTAGAACTTTTCACATAGTTGCATTCCCTCTAGTCCCACCCCCCCTCCAGCATTTCTGAATTTTTTTCTCAAGCAGCTGCACAAATCGCGCAAATTGGTTTGAAACAAATGTAAATATTTATTAAAATTGCGCAAATGCAAGGCCCCCCCCAACACAACAAACTACCCCCACCCACCTCCCCTTTGTCATCATCACTTTGAGTGATTTTGCTCACATGATAATGACGATGATCAAGCTCAGGGATTGTGATCATGATGATCAAACTCGAGTTGCATGTGCGGGTGCTGTGACTTGACTTTTGTCTTTGTTTCGAACGAATATTTATGCGTATGAGTAATCGACAGCGCAAAAATAATATTTATTTTTATTATGGCGAGGAATGGTCAGTGTTTGTGTGATTGTGATTTATGTAGAAAAAAAAAATGTTCCTCCACATTTAAAAGATGTCGTCGTCATTATCACTTGACGATTTTCACATTAGATTAAATATTTTTGAGGTCAAACTGTAGGTAGTCCCTCCTCCGGGGTTAATACTATGAAATAATTGCTGCTGCTGTCGCTGCGGAAGCGGATGCAAAAAAAAGACAAGAAGAAGAAGACAGACAAGTTGAAAGCTAAACATGAAGTGCCCCGTTGACGACGATGGCATATAGATATGGATACGCCTGCCCAGTCAGCAGCAACAATAACAACAATAAACAACAACAATAATAATAACTAAAGCAGCTAATTTCTCAGCATAAGCGACAGAGACCGGAGACCTTGCCTTTGGCCAAGAAGTCTCACCAAAACCGAATGAATTTCCATTGTCTTTAAAAAGTTTTCAGGCTCCCTTTTAGCTCAAGTTGTTGCTCTGATGTTGCTTGGTTTGCCTCACCCAAAGGCCAAGATCGTCGTCATATTAGCGTCCAAAAGTCAACCGTTGTTTCAGCGCTTCTTCAACGACAATTGCGCACAGTGGTTAGAAATACAAAAGCAAATGTTTTATTATTATTTATTTTCAATTAGTTTAATGAACTTTGGTATTCTCATTGATTTGTAACTAAATTGTTAGCTTACCCAAAACGTTAAGCGAAAACTAAATCTAGATACAATTTTACCATTGAGCTTAAATCACAATCAAGCCCTCAAATTAAATTTAAATCAAAATAAATTTTTTTCATATTTTTTTGAATTCACTTACATAATAAATTAATTTCGCATTTTGATATAATTTAGAGAATATTTATATAAAAATATTATTTCTAGATTGACCCAAAAATTGATCTGTAGTTCTGTTCAAATATCAAACAAGTTCAAAGCTTTTACGTGTCGATTTGGCTTTCAGCCTATAAAATTCAAGGTATGCAAGAATTAAAGCCGATCCTACCACACGTTCCATGACGTTTTCCTTTTAAAACGTGAATGGCAATTTATCGATTCCAATCAAAATTTTGAATATATAATGCAAATTGAGTGTTTTATTCGATTTTAAAAAAACTAAGCTTAAAAAATCACCCAATATATGAGTAATGTAAGGAAATGGAAGGGAACATAATTTTATTCTCGTAAGTTGAAAACCCATATAACAGTCCTGCACTTCGGTTGTGTGGGTCAATTTTAAGCATATTGTTTTCAAGATTTGATATATTCTTTATCGAGAAGTTCTTTCCTTTTGGAGTCTCAGAAACATAAAGCAACTATTTTTTTATTTAGCTTGACTCGCTGAGTAGCTCAACATTAGCCTCAAACTTTTCACTAGTTGCGTGAATAGATAGAAATGTGAATTATATTATCCTGGCTCTTTGGCGTGCGAAAGTGTTGTTAGTTTTACTTTTAGGCTCAGTATTCACTTCATTAAAATGGCAGTCAAAATAAAATCTCCTTAGAAGTGAATACTAGTTCTATTAAAACTTTTGTTTTCCATGTAAAACAAGAAGCAACTGCTTCTTCATTATTAGTTTCGTCAAAATCGGGTTAACTTTCTTCACTGTTCAGCTCTTTAGTGTTATTTGCTCAGCTTTTTAAGAATCTGATGTGGGATTTATCATTTTTTTAATAAATTATTCGCTTATTAACTATGCTTATTCTGTAAGAAGTGCCAAGAACACTTCCGCGTAATTGATAAGGCTTAGCGGATCGAAATAAATCTAAGAAAGTCACACAGAATAATGCACCACGTCCTAAAATAAAGGACATCTTGAAGCCGATGTGGATAAAATAAAGTCCTTGGTCGATGCAAATCGTCTAATTACAACTCGAGAGATTGCTGAAAGTTAGTTGTTTACAAGGATGTTAAGCGCAAAATTTTAAACTTTCATGGTTTCCTTTTAAAAAGGATGAGCCAGCTCAAACCATCTTCGAAGGCCTTGTTAGTCACCAAAAAAGTTGATGTTGTCTGTTTGTTGGGATTCAAGAGGGATATGTCTTTATTTTGTAGAACCATTGCCGACATTGTATTGTAAAAATATTGAAAATATGATTGAGGTACAGGGAAAATTACATCACTTTGATCATAACTCCATTTACTGTTTTCAATTCCAACAACCTAAAGTCCTGGAATCATGGCCACTACCTCTACCCCGTTTTTTGAGACCTTAATTGGCAGGCGATAACTCTTGAACAGCCTCGAAATTAAACATTTTGTTTCAAATTGTTATTAAATAGTTAATTAATAACTCAAATCCAACAACCATCCTTGAAAAAGCTCTTCTGATTTTTTCTCCCCAGAATTTTTTTATAAAAACACTCATAAAACACTGTTCAACACTGTAGAATGACCCTCCCTAACGATATCTGCTTCTATGTTTTGGATGGTGTTTATACCAACAAATGGCAAATAATGGTTCTTTTTTTTTTCTAGTTTTTTGTTTTGCATTATTATTATAGTTTACATTAGCCTTTTATCCTATTTAAACAATTTTCAAAAATTAGAAATAGTTTAACAGATATAACCATTATAGTAGAGCAAAGTTTTTTTTGAACTTGATGTGAACTAGAGATGAGCCCGTTGAAATGTATTAAAAGGCTTGCCACGAATATTTTAAAATCTTTTGGACTTTACGGTATGAATTTATAATAACTACATTAAATAGTTCCCATGTGATTCCCCATAAAAATTAAATATTTAGGTCTGAGGTGTTCCGCGATCATCTCTGATGTGAACTACATAAAAGCATATTTTTTTAAATTGTACAAAATATTGTTTTCTGTTTTCTAAAAGCGAAATGAAGAATTATTGTTTGCTGGGCAGTTGTTGACCTATGTTCTGAAGTACATGTCTTAAAAGTTGCCGTTATTACATTGTTGATATGCCATTTTTGGCACCACCAAATATGACTTTATAAAGCTGGTCACATGAGAATACCAGCTAGAAGTGTCAGACAATTAACATTTCTCTTCACTACTAAAGATAAGATTTCTCGATCATGACTATAAAATGATTTTGTGCCTGAGAATAAGCACAAACTTTCTCTCCCGTAAGCACAAATTCTAAGTAAGCCATATGTTTTAGTACTTACATTACGCGGTTAGTACCTTTTCAAAATGTATATCGATTTAAATGTGTAACGACATTAATTGTGTATATTTCAGAATGATATCGTCTTTTGTAATCCTACCATAAGCACTCCAAATTTTGATACACTTTACACAGCACCTTAGCTTTTGCCGTAGTCCATGCATGGGTAGCACCGAGTATTTCCGAAATTTCTTCATCTCTTTCTTGGAGTTATTTCTTTTAAGAAATTATTTGTTTTCCTTCTGTATTTGTATTTGCACCGCCGTAAGCTGGCTGTGGGCACTTGTGGTATATAAATCGGTACAAATGATTCGGACACCTCTTAGAGTCTGTGTTATGCCTGTGCTACTTAATAGAATAATGGGAAAGAAATGTTAACACTGTTAAAGAGAAGAGATTGAGAGAACACTGCTTTGCCCCATTTGGAGCCACGCTTTGTCATTATCCATTCAATCAATCTGATACATTAATATATTGATAAGTAAGTTTTAGACATTTTAATAAAGTAAAGGAAATATTCTTTATGTCTGATATAAATATTTTTTGTTCAAAAAACACTCTAACTCAATCCACTGTGCCCTGGTCGTCGTCGGCGGCTTTTCAAAAGCAACAAACTGAGAAATATGTATGCGTATAATGTAAATTCCACAAAGTGCGATGGACAAGCGATGCTTGAAATTAAAATAGGGTCATTAAGCGCGGGGCCCATGGGTGGTGTGAGGAGGGGAGAGCAGCGGCAGGGGCTGGCAAGGGCTAAGAGCAGCTGTCTGTGTCTTGCGTTTCTCGCTCTCTCCTCTCTCTCTCTTAGTTCACCATACAAATTTCTCAACAATTATTTTTTTGAAATGTTTTTCAATCTACAACAACAACAACACAAACACAAATGTGTGTTGTAGGTTTTCCATAAAACAAAAGTGTGAAACGGCAAAACCTGCAGCGTTGCGCTGCTTGAAACTGACTCAGGCAAGTTTTACTTATAATTATGATTGCATTGGCCTGACATTGGTTATAATTATAGGAGAGAAAAAAGCAAAAACAAATGAATTGAAATGCAAACAAACAAAACATTTCACAGTCAATAAGAGTTAGGTTTAGGCGATCAAATGACGTCTCAATGCTGTTTCATTGGGCCGCATTCTTTTGATGTTTTTATTATATATTTAAAATTATATTTTAAAAACTCTGTTGGTATTTTCATGTGAATTCTATAAATGATTCACATGCTATGGCCCCAACCCCTCTTTCAGTTTTATCTCTAGTTCAAAATACTCATTGCTTTGACTTCCAGCCTCGCTACAGATACAGATACGACAACAACTTTGAAAACAATCTTACAGATACGATTTCTTTTAGGTTTTGTTTTCGGGTCGCCATCGATGTTGTTGTTGTTGTTGTTGCTGTTTGGCGCGCGCAATTGATGTTGTAACATGGCTACCACGAGTGCAACATTGCCTGCTCCCTCCGCCCCCCATAGGCCCCCTTCACCCCTCGGCACACTCCCCCCTTATACAAAATGTGTGACATAATCTGTGCAGCCTTCGAGTGTTGTTGTTGTTGTTGTTGTCTCAGTCATTCAATAAGTCAGTCAGCGACGAAGTCGAACTCCACCATAAGAAAGAGAGGGGTTCAATGAACCGACACCGCTGCTTTTGTGTAAAAACAAAAACCAACAAAAAACCAAAAAAAAAAAAACTTAAATATTTTGCTGCCTTTTTGCCGAATATGTTACAAATTTTGTTTTATTTTTTTTTTTTTTCCCCCCCAAAAGTTTGTTAGTTTTGCTCACTGACGCTGGTGACTCTTGCGGCTGCTGTGTGAAATCACTTACTGGTTTTTATTCAACCAACAACAACAACAACAAACTGAAAATTTGTTCGCCGCGTGTTGCTCATTTGGCAGCTTCGCACCTTTTTTACAGTTGCACAGTTTTTTTTTGTTGTTGTTGTTTTTTATTTAAGGAGAATCAACATTCATAATAAAATCATAATTCATTTAAAAATCATGCAGAAAAAGTTTCAGTTTTGAGTTAAACTGAATCAGAAACTTAACACATGATTTAAGGTAAGGCAAAGGTAGCTCTGGGGACTAGGGACACTCAACAATATAACAATATATATATAAACGGATAATTTAAAAATTCTTAATAAAAATGTTTTCACTTCAAAAATCTGAAAAAAATGTTTGTATATTGTGAGTACATATTTATAAACCAAAATCGGTTTCCAATAATATTTTTGACTGTAGTGTAATATGTTATAAGTCATTCATTGACCAAACATATTGGGAATCTGTATCTCAACAAAGCTTTTTATATACCATAGTGTTAGTCACAGACGGAAATTAAAGTATAATTTTTATCTTTAATTTATTTAAACTTGTACGAAAAACTTTGCGCTCTGCAGAGGCAGGACCTAATATATATTTCAAAAGTAATTAGTTCTGGGAATGCCTGATAGAAGATAGAAGAAAAAGATCAATTATGTAGATAGATCACTATTCTAAATGATCCTTCTGAAAACCAAAGAATAATTTGATTATATTTGTAGTTAACAACATTAACCTTATCTGGGGATTTTTATTTGGGACCTTGGACTTAACATGCATGGAATAAAGTATCAATTTAGCATAAATATAAATAAAATTTGAAAAATGTGAAATCAACCAGATATTGATTTTATTTTCTCTATATATAAATATAAGACCGGTAGCAATCAAATTAGTCATTAATTTACCTTTCTTAAGCTATGATCATTTCTCTATCAGATGCAAGTACAAACATATGTATTCAATTTACAAACCGTATGTACCAACATTATGATTTTTGTCACGTTTTTCAGTCTGAGAACCTACTCTGCATCGCTAGACAATGAATCACAATAGTAATGTTTGAAAACTAACTGATCAGTCATTTAATAAAGCAAGCTTAAGAAAATGCAAGCCGATTCCGTCATCTTATGCTCGCAAGACGAACCAAATCGACTCATTTCACAATTCAAATAAAGCGTAAAGTTTTTACCTTATGATACAATCAGGGCTGAAGAAGAAAACCCGAAATGCTGGGTCAAAATCACTCCCAATCGATGTCAAGTACGAGAGGATTACCTTGTGCACGAATTTTTCGAATTCTGAAATTCTTTCTCGATCCCGTCTTTGTGTTTAACTCGATTGATTTGAGTTTGTTATTAAATAAAAGAAAGTGGCCGAGAAAATTATTTCGAACTTTTTAGTATCTTTTTCGTTTGACTTTGCAACTGTGAACTTGAATTAATATCTCTGCAAGACTATTTGATTTTCAGGTGGTAACCGTACTTAAAATGAGTCTTTTGGAATTTGAGGACTGTTTTCATCCTTTGTTTTGGTTTTAGGCACAATCAAATTCGACTCGTACTTAAAAATATATTTTGATGTTCGGAACCACATCAACTGAATGACTAATGTCGGCCAAATGATATGTTTATATCAACTTAATATTCTTTTGAACAAAAGACAAACAATAATTTCTTGTTCAAGTGAACCGAGGTCCGATCCAAAACCTGGGGTTCAGAGGATCCAGTAACCGGCCAGCGAACCGAACATAAAGATTTCTCTTGGGTTCGAACTTCCGAATCGAACCTTCTCCAAAATTTTTGAGGTTTGCCGCCTTGCTTCAAATATAGTGTCAATTAATGATACAATACAATTAAATTGAATTAAAAATTATT
Organism: Lordiphosa mommai; assembly: GCA_018904225.1. Taxonomy (NCBI): domain Eukaryota; kingdom Metazoa; phylum Arthropoda; class Insecta; order Diptera; family Drosophilidae; genus Lordiphosa; species Lordiphosa mommai. The sequence goes on from JAEIFT010000804.1 coordinate 10,459, forward strand.
TATTAATAGATTTTATTTTTAGTGACACGGCATAATTACTTACTATGAGTTAAACTTCAGTTGTACATCGGTTCCGGTTTTGCTAGGTTCCGAAGACGAAATAACATATTCGGTTTTTTTTTTTTTTAAGTTTATTACGATATTTGGTTCCGTATTCATATCTTTATCCATAAATTAATACCTTAGTTGACAAAAAAATAAAGACCCTTGAATTTCATATCTTTATACATAAATTTACTTTTCCGATTTTGTAGGTACCCTTACTTTTATGACATATCTCGAGATAAACTTTGATGTCGTCAAAGCAGTATATTCTAAAGGCATGCAATATTTAATAATCTAGTTAAAATCTCTTTCCAATCGGTTTAGTGTTAATGCTTGCAGCAAAATATTTCGAAATAATCGATTTTTTCTCAAAACGCAAATTTGTTGTTTTCCTTAAATCTGTAAAAGGTTGAAACTGATAAAAATAAATTGTTTTTTTCTTTGTTCTTACGAATAGCACTTCTACAAAGAAAATAAGGCATTGGATCAATGGATAAATAAAGGAGCTGTGGCAATTGAGAAAAAGTACTAACAGCCAAATTTCATTGTTTTATGTATTTATTAGAAAATATTATTTTTTTTTCTTCATTTTTGGCCTTGCTCTTAATTTTTCTGTGACTTTGTCTTCTATTGGAACTCTACATTGAGCAAAAGCAAAGTAAAAAAATTTTTTGATGAACACGTAAAATAGTCAAATTTGACCCCTAGTTGTTTCACACAATTGCTTACAACTTCGCTTTTATCCACAGATTTTCGTCATCAACGCCTTATTTTCTTCGTAATAGGGCATTTGTAGAATAAAAGAAAAACTTTTTTCACAATTTCACGTTTTGAGAAAAATAATTTTTTTCGAAATAATTTTGCTTCTTACTTTAAACTACTAAACCGATTGGAAAATTCTTTGAAGAATATTGGGATTGATAACCTTAATTAATCCTTGACTTCATCTAAAGTTTTTAACTAGAGATAGTTAACACGTATCCACAAAATTTTTTGAAATTATTTTGAGTTCAGCCCTAACCATGCTTTTCTAAACTAGTGTTATTGGTGTGATTGTCGCACCTACTAGGTAGGATAAAATGTAGGCTCCTTGACCGCCAGAGTCCATTCATAATTAGGCCAACATGTCAGATTTCAGCCCGATGCAGCCCATAGATTTGTTTTGGCAGCTGATTGTTGTTTACGTGTTTGGCATCATGTTGAGTATGGAAAAAAAGTTGTTCGTCCTCTTATCAAACAATTTTTTTTTTAGAGCAAAATGGCGAAGGAAACAAAAGAAAAGTTGGATAAATATTATAGGGCTAATATTACTTCAGATTACACAGTGAAATATTGAATTCGAGAGTTTTATGGTGTCCGAAACTCACTTGACTGCCCTCCGCTGCCTCCGGTTATATAGGAGAATGTCAAAAAATGCATGTTATGGTGTTGTATCGCTCTAAAGGGGACTTTATTAAATAAAATAAAATTAAAATTTATTTTCATATAATTTTCAATGTTCTGTACGTAGTTTATTAAATATTATCGAACATGACCTCGGCATTCTAATGCAACAGGCCTCTTATATTCTCAGTGCTTAACATATGAATGCATTATTTTATCTTATTAAGCACTGCGTGATCGCGTGCGTTAATACGCAGTCGTTCTTGTGTTTTACTCCGAAAGACCTTAGTTCAATTCCCAGACGAGAAAGAAAGTTATTGATGCAAATTTATTGTTATTTGTGGGATTCTTGAAGTTGATTTGCTTTCTCTTTTGTGGAACAACTGTTCGCAATTGCTGAAAGAAAGGGACCGTATTTATTGTTCACCCTGCGCCTTTTGTATGCAATATGTTTTTCAAATACCGGTTTTACAAAATTCAGAATATTGGTTCCGGTGCTGGCTCGGTTCTTTACGGTAATCGGGTTCGTTTATTCCCGGTTTTATAAAATATAATTTAAAATACTTTTAATTCATAGAACAACTTTTATAAAATGACTTTGACGATTTTGAAAATTAAATAAACAAAGTGTTTTTTGTTTTGTAATGTTATCAGTTTTTTTGTTCTTTTTTGGGTGGCTGACGTAATTTTATTTAAATTTAGACAATCGTTTGAGCGAAATAAATTTTGTTTAAGATTTTTATTTTTTATTGAAATCGCTTCGGAAAATGATTCTTTAAGCAATTCCGATTCAGGAACTAACTGAAACCATATTGTACCTATTTAAAAGGTTAACTTATACACAACTTCTCTTTCCATAAGTTTGCATCCTTCCCCATTACACCCAGGAAGCATAACACATTAACCAAACTCCCATAAGTATATGTGTATATATATTTGTCACTGACTTCCTCTCCTAAGTTGCATTGCGTAATAAGCTTGCCAAGTGGCTTCCACTGTGCTCCTCCTCCGCCTCCTCATTCACTACATATTTCCCCACCCCCTCTCCTCCTTCATTGTGTTAGAGAGAAAAATACAAAACAAAAGCCAACAACAAATAAGTGAAAGTCAAATTGTATTGACGCATTGAGCGCATGAACAAATTAACTGCGCCATGAGCAATCTCATAGACAGCGACACGCACTTGTATCTGTATCTGTAGGCTGCAATTTTATTATTTTTGTGTATCTTGGAGATTTCTTTGTTAATTTTTTTCTTTCAAAAAAAAAAAAAAAAAATAATTAAAACAAGTTTTTTGTTTGATGCAATAAATCTAAGAAATTTTTCAAGCGGCACAATAAAATTTGTTGAGTCACAAAATGAATCTTATCAGCATGGAGCAACAGATAAGAATTGTTGTGTTCATAGAAACGTTGCTGAGTAACAAATGATGAAATTCAGAACAGCAAAGAATCGAAAGATATTTTCAGTTATCCTGGGTTTATTCAAATGTGGCAGGTGGTGGTCAGTGGGCGTGGCCAGTGGCACCAACAACGAGAACTTTCACAAATTAATAACACTTGAGCCAAAGCAGAGCGGCAACTTGGTGGCAACTTGAACTTGAGCAGCATATAGCCGAGTTCAACACACTAAAGCGAGGGAAGGAGAAATGCTGGAGAGCGGCATTTTAATTGAATTCGCGAGGTGAACAGACACACAGAGAGCAGATGGAGCCGGCAATTGGCAGACCACAATTTCCAAGAACTCGCCACAGAATGTACATACACACACACGTAAATAAGTATGTAAAAAAAAAATAAAGCATAAAGTCGGTAAACGACGACGACAGGCCAACAAAAAGGCCCTGGCAAATAAAAAGAATGAAAAGAAAATGAGCAAATCGACTAAATAATAATAATAAGAGACACCACAAAACAAAAAAATAAAACAAAAATTCACGTACAGTTGGATTTAAGTTTGGGGCATATCCTTTAAAGCACAAAAACTTTGCCTCAACAGTTGCTTGATGACTAAATGGCTAAAGTCCAGCCTTTTAGTTGACTATGTCAATTGTGGTCAATGGCATTAGTTTAAAATTACATACATAATTATGTGCAATTACACTTTATCATATTTTTTATTAACAGATGTCAATAATGAAGTTGTCATAATTAAGAAAAATTAAGCAGAATGAAATAGAGACTTCATTTATATATATTTTATATGTCCGATAATGACTTAATTTCTTTTTACTACGCTTGGCTCTAGTAAATGACATTTTTAGTTTCTCATATCTTTAAGCAACAGTAGTTTGTTTCTACTTTTATTTCAAGAACCTCCCGGTTTTATTATTAGTAGACTTAGCTAACGACTGCAGGCGAGCAGTTGCCTTTCCATGCCGGAATTGGAAGTCCCAGGCCAACCAATCCGACGAGCAAACAATGCTTCAGCTGACTTTGTGTGTGCTTGCGCTCTACTGTGCCATAAAGCTGTGTTATAGGGTTGTCAATATTTTTTTAAAATATAAATTCTTTAATTTAAATTTACTTGCACTTAAATTCAATAATTAGAATAAGTTACATTCGTTTTATTCCAATCTTTTATATAAGACTTTGTCCTCACTGACTGACTGATTCACAATCTACGCTGAGCCTAAACGGTAGGCAATAAAAAGCTGCAACTTTTACAGAAGTTTCTTTAGGGAATGCCTCTGAAATCTTTTTTTACCAATTTCTAACCAAATCCCAATTATTTGGTGTCACAGAAATCTCTTTTAGTTGATTTTAAACTTCTCATATTTTGTTAAGAAATTTTGACAAACCGACCGAAGCGAATAAGTAAATCAACCTCAGTTAGCATTGACACTAAATAGAGGGATTCCTGAGGGATTTGATTTAGATTTCGTGAAAGCAAATCGAAATGAAATCTAAATCAGTTTCAAGAATCCCATTAATGTGTATTTAGAGTTGCCAAGTGTAGTTCAATGATTGGTTTAAAAATATTTTAAATTTTACCATTTTGTTTTAGAAAAAGATTAACGTTTTCAAAAACTTCAAATATTCATGTAAACCATCAAAATAAATTAAATAAATAAAATTGCTATAAATTATTTGCGAGAGTCCCAACCATATTATTGTAATAAGACCATAATCAGATACACAGACATTCCAACTAGACTTTCGAACAAGAATTTAAAATTTTTTGAAGTTTCTTCGACAGATTATTTGAGAGAAACACAAACCAACCGTTATCAAAATCTCTCGAGTTTTCTATGTCATCCCAGTATGCAGAAAGTGTGAAGCAAGTTTCAAATAAGGCTGCGTTCGACGCAGCTTCGACGCTTGAGACATGACAATCTAAAAGGCCTTCATGTGGTCATAATATCAATGTGAATTGCTTGTCATTTGACATTGAAAACATGACAACATAATTTATGATGTCTCATGCGTCGAACAGTGTAAATGCAGTCTAAGACGGGGCTTTAGGAAAATTCCACCACCATGGGGTGGATAAGTGCTGTAAAAGTTTTAGTTTTGTAGTATGGGGATATGTATTGTGCCCCCCGTGCTGGAGTTTTTATACCCGTTACTCGTAGAGTGTAGTTCGTGCAATTTGATCAGCATCAATAGCCGGTCGATATAGACCCGTCCGCGTCCGTCCGTCCGTCCGTCCGTCCGTCCGTCCGTCCGTCTGTCCGTCTGTCTGTATGAACACCTAGATCTCAGAGACTATAAGAGCTATAGCTACCATTTTTTCAATGTAGACTTGTATTGTCTCACGCAGCAAGTTTGTTTCCAATTTTTGCCACGCCCCACCCGCCCCCGCATTTGAACTCCTCTTATCTCCCACATTTTAAAATAGATTGTTCGACCTTCTAGACATATTTTCTAATCATCATTACCTATTGATCCGCCATACATCATTTTCCCGATCAGACGAACGATAGAGTTGCCGCCCCTGCAATTTAAAAATACCTCATATCTTTTACAATTTTGAAAATACATTGTTAAAACCTTCAAGACATATATTTTAATCATCTTACCTACCGATCCGCCTTACTTCATTTCTTTTATCAGATGAACGAAAGAAAAGTTCCCGCCCCGCAATTTAAAAATACCTCAAATCTCCCAATAATTTTGAAAATGGATTGTTCGAACCTTCTAGACATATATTTTCAATCATTACCTACGATCCGCCATACATCATTTTCCGATCAGATGAGTTTAGTAGAGTTCCCCCGCAATTTGTAAAAACTCATATCTTCCACAATTTGTGATCTAATAAAAGATTCTTAAATAAAACCTTACGCTGAGTAATCGGTATATGGAAGTCGAGCAGGGCCGACTTAAACTTAGCCTGGTTCCCAATACAGTTGGGATAAAGGCTATGCCATATAAGATTATTTGGGAGACATTTTTATTTCATCCGATTCACTTTGAATTCAGCTTATATGTAAAGTAAGCGAAATAATTAAACACGTGTTTTCCCGATTTCGAAAAAATCCACCCTAATAGCCGGAAAATATTCTATTTGAATTCTTTTTTTATCCGATTGACTTCAAACTCGGTTAGTAATTACAATTTGCAAAATAATTAGACAAGTGTTTTTACGATATTGGAAAATCAAAGGAGAAGGAAAAAGGGCCGGAAAATGTTGTATGGTAATTATTATTTTTTATCCGATGGGCTTTAAACTGTGTTTGTGAGCGCTTTATGCTAAATATTATGACATGATTTAACGATGTTCCAAAACTCGGCCCTAATTTTAGAAAATAGCTGCAAAAATGCTAAATTGAAAAAACTATGTTTCATTTGATTGATTTGCAAATCGGACAGCTAGAATTTTAGGTTTTGGGGGCTGAAATTATTCTTTGATAGAAAAATTTATAATTTTTTAAATTTTGATTTGAGTAGAAAAAAAAATGTAGCAGCCAACTTGTTTCTATTCTTTTTGTCGATTATGTGAGGGAAAAAAATTAGCAAGCCTAGATGCATAATTTATTAGCGATGCTGCAGGCGACCTAAGGTGCCCGTCCAAAAATCCACAGATCAGATGGATGAATCCCTTTCAGCCTTCGATTTTTGCGCGGCGTTGCCAGGCCAGTAGCCAGTCGATTAGTATGATAAAATAAAAATAATTTTTGAAAAATTATCGAATTTTCCGATTCTTTTTGTCAGTGGTTTTATTGGCAGCGGTGCCAATAAATAAATGAAAAAAACTTTATTCTCAAAGCTAATGGATTTTGAGATAGTTAGCTCAATACTTCGAGCAAAAAAAATTTTTGTTTGCTGTTTCTACCACAAAATTTTGTCTTAAGAAATTTACAAAAATTCGAAAAAATTAAAAGTCGTTATTTGATTTTAATAATACATTAATTAGGCGTCAAACAACTATCAGTTTTGACTTTAAATTCTTAAATTTTTTATCGGGCCTGTTTCGGTTTTCTCTAAAGTGAATTCGAATGTGGTACATGATCACTTTTCTTATTACCGATCAGGAAAATAGATATCAATCCTTAAATTTTAAATTACTTTTAGTTCGTCAAACTCGACTTCAAATGATTTGAGCCTATTCACTAAATCAATTTTACACAACAACACATGTACCACGTTCGAATTCGACCAACTTTGTCAAAAGTGAAAACCGGAACAGGCCTGTATATTTATAATTATAATTAGATAGGGATTTTCCCATGTTGGATTATTACGCCCATAAGAAAAATAACCGAAAAATGGTGTATTAAATTGTTTATTAATTGATTGACTTCAAACTTGAAACAAAATAATTCGACAAGTGATATTTTGATGTTGAAAATTCCGTTCCCAGGGTGGAAAAACTATTTTGCATATGAATGACTTGTCTATCGGTCTGTGAGCATGTGAAACTGTTTGACTAGTTTTTCACCGTACCTTCAAGGTCGGAAAATGCAGGCGGGGATGGGCCAAGTAAATGTATAAAATTCGGTGTGTAAACTTAACTTTGTAAAAAATACAAAAACTATTATTGTATTTCTGAAATTCGGGGAGCGAAATAAAAACTAAAAAAATCATTGGGATGCAGATGCACATCACATCAAATATATGAATATATTTGTTTTTTTTTTTATGGACTTTGGAAATATGTAATGAATCGTTATTTTTGATTTTTATTTTTTTAAAATTTATTATTTTAATTGGTTAAAATTATTTATTATTATAAAAAAATCAATTATAAAAACTCATGAGTGATTTTCCCGGAAATTTTATTGAAATAGTCGAAAAATGGGGGAAGGCGGGGTGGGTTTATTGCCGAACGATATTTAAATGCCGATCTGTATAAAATTCGGTGTATTAGCTACCTGGGCCAAAAAACTGGAGAAACTCTTTATGTATTGGGAAATTTCACTTCCAAAGGTCACAAAATGGGGAATGTCCAAACGTTATTTTTGAGCCGATCTGTATGAAAATTGATTTGTAAACTCTATGTGCCGAATACATGAATAAATAATTTTTCAATTTTGGAAAATCAAACCCAAAATTAAGGAAAATAGAGTGTGGGGTTTGCTATCTGTAAGGCGGCTTTACTATACTACAAGATTTTCTGAGCCCTGGTAAGTTTGTTTCTATTTTTAAGAGGAGTAGGGCTGCTCGGACATATTTTCATTAAATTTTGAATTTAATAATAATGGAATAATTTTTGAAACAGACTTATTCTTCGAAGCGCAGTGTATCCTCTAGCAAAATTCTGTGTAATTAACCAAAGTCCAACAATATTTTTTTCAATTTTTCTTTCAATGAGCCTGAGAATTTGTTTCTTTTGTAAATCCCTCAAGCGGCTCAAGGTCGAGGAGTACATAAATATGCATGCTCTTAAATAATACAAGCTTATCTTGAAATGGGGAAAAACCCTCACACCTACAGAGGAGGAGGAGGTGGAGATAAGTATGAGTGAGTATGAATGGTACTCGAAGTTGGCTACATTCGTAAATAGTTCATTGCTCCTACGTTTAGAGCGAGACTTGGCGAGACACTTGAAAGGGGTGGTGGGAAGAGGGATGCAAGACGAGCGGCGACTGGAAGTCTTCGCACACACACACACACAACAACGACTGCAGTTCATAAATCTTGGGCCCTTTTGCCTCGTCTGCTTCTGTTTCTGCTGCATTGTACATTGTTTCAAGACTTTTATCTACAATTTTTATTATGACTATTTTAATATTAAACTAATGAATGCGTCGCAGGCACGCCGACTGTAACTGGGCCCCATTGCAAAGAAGTTCGCGCCCTCAAAGATACATACACTTATGAGTTTTTTTTCGTTTTCTTCAGCGTCGACGACCCTTTCAGAAATTACAGACCATTGCTAATTTATGCGCCTTTTGTATGATTTTCAGTTTAACTTGTGTTTGTTTTTTTTTTTGTTTTTGGGGTTCCCAGTCTAGTCTAGTGCACACACTTAAATGCCAGGCTAAAGGCAGGGGTTAGGTATGTTAGTAAGCGCTCTACTAATTGTATATACTGCAGGTGGGCGTGGCATATTGCATACAATAATGCAGATAAACATGAACAAAAGTGGAAATATGTTTTTTTTTAAGGAAGGAAAATTTTTTGATGATCCAATTATTCTAGAATGGAACTTAAGATAGGAGTTTCCTAAGGGCAAGAGTCTGATGAGTGAAATAAAATATTAATCAAGTTTTTTTTTTTTGGCACTTTGTTATTTAAAGCCTCCATTTACAAATTAAAGACATTTTATATTCATAAATATTTTTTTGAAATATACAAAAAATATTCTGAACCATTTTCTCAAATTTAAGCAAAACTTTTTAAAATAATAAAAAAAATTTTTCTCAGTGTACAATTTTCCTAACAATTTTGCACTTCAAATTACAAATTAAAGACATTTTATATTCATAAATATTTTTTGAAATATACAAAAAAATATTCTGAACCACTCTTAAGCCGCTTTAACCCCCGAGCGACAATTTTCAAATTAAACTTTACCAAAACTTTTGAAAAATTTTTAATAAATATTTTTTTTTTTTTCAGTGTACAATTCTAACAATTCTTGCACTTCAAATTACAAATTAAAGACATTTTATATTCATAAATATTTTTTAAAATACACAAAAATATTCTTGAACCACTCTTAAGCCGCTTCAACCCCCGCGACCACTTTCAAAGCAAAACTTTTTGAAAAATAATAAAAAAATTTTTTCTCAGTGTACTATTTTCCTAACAATTTTGCAATTGCCAATCATTTTTTTTCAATATTAAGTGCAAAATCTGTTGATCTAATCTAACTACACTAAACTCTTAAATGAAATCAATTCTCAATTCGCAGTTTTGGCTGACATGGCGTATGCGCAATATTTTTGTTTGTTTGCTTCTAAGCCAGTTCTTTGGCAAACCAAAAACGGTGCGGACAAAACAACATAATTAAGTATTTATTTATTTACAATTTTGGGCAATGACAGCAAACAACAAACAGCAACAACAACAACATTGGCAAGTATCAGCAATTTGAATGCATGTATTGGAGTTGCAGCTTCGGCATCGGCTTTTGTTGTTGTTGTTGCCACAATTGCAACCTTGTGCTAAATTTTCCGAAACGTTGAGCGTCGTCAACAAAAAAAGCAACAAAAACAACAACAACATTATGCTCTGTTGCAACAATTGAACGCGGCTCGAAACTAGCGATAAATGTCAGTCAAAGTTGCAGCCCGGCCACGCCTCCTTCCCCCCCACACCACCCCCACCTTTATTGGTCATTGGCTGACGCATAACTCGAAATGAAACTTCAAGCCATATTTTCATTTATCAGCATACACATACAAAAGTATCTATGTAAATTCACAATTAACGCAATGAAAAGCATTCAAAATGTACCAAAAAGAAAAAGTGGAAACTCTTGCGGTAGGAAATTACTTTAATTTGTTGATCCCTCATTGTTGTTGCTGTTGCTGTTGCGGACTGACTGGCGGCCACATGTTTTCACATGATTTCCACACGATGGACAGGTGAAAAGCTTGAAGACCAAGTCCAAGTCGAAGGCAGCAAAATTCACTGGAGCAAGAAACGAAAATTAAAGAGAGGGTTAAACAATTGTAAGACTTGGCACACACAAACAACAACAACAACAAAAAAAAAAGTAGAAAAAAGACGACGATTTGACGTGTGTTGTCTGCGTTGTCTGGGTAATTTTTAATGCCAACAGAAATAGCTTGGGGGAAGGTTTTGTTTTTTCCACCAAGACAATTGATCTATCATCCATGGCTGGAGGTTAGTTGGCCAACCAAAGCAGTTTTGCAGTTGTTGTTGCTGAAGACGTCGCGGTGTGAAGTTTGGCTCATTGTTTTTAATTATTAAACTGAAAATGCAAATTATAATTATAAATAAGTGAAGCGCTTGACTTGGTGAGAGGTGTAGATTTGTGGACTAAACACACAAGGCTACAAGGAATTGTAGGCTAATTTTGGGTTTAATTATTTCGAAAATTTAAAAAAATCGTTTGATTTGGATATTTTGAGAATTTTTCACAATCATGAACCAAAAAGAAAACTATCCAAAATTATTGGTTTTTATGGTGCTTCGTGACAAAAATTTTAGGTAAATGAGCCATCGAGACATGTATTAGGGGTTACTTTATTTAAAAACTAAACTGATTAAAATTCTGTACAAAACCTCCAATTTAATAGCATGTCTAAGTCATAAGATAATACGATACCAAATTGAAACGAAATACAATAAAAACCCTGTTTCACTGTCAATCATTCAACAACATTCTCGAATGTTTCACTGACGAATGATCATTTCGGGTCCAAGTTAATGATCATGACAATCAAGTCAAAATATTAGAAAAATATGTATTTAGATAAACTTTCCTGCCTTGATGTAGATTTGTGACCCGAAAATCAAGACTCTATTTACCTACACCAAATTATAAAGTGCGAGGACCATTTCGAAGAGTTGGTCGCAAAGAAACTGAGGAAAATCAGAGCCGTCCGAAAATACAGACATGAGAAGCCATAAGCCATATACTGAGATCATTTTATAAAAGGCTGTATATTTAAATATTAATCGAAACCATCGATGACCGGAGCGACCTTTTTGCATGTAAATTTATTATAATTCGGGGTCCATCGAAGGACATTTTTATACACTTGAAAAGTGTATATTAATTTTGCCAGAAGTTTGTAACGCATAGAAATATTCATTTCCGACCACATAAACTATATATATTCTTGATCAGGACGACGAGCTGAGTTCAATTCCGTCTTTCCGTCCGTCCGTCCGTCTGTCCGTCTGTCTGTCCGTCTTTCTGTCCGTCTGTCTGTCTGTTTCTACGCGAACTAGTCCCTCAGTTTTAAAGCTATCGAGCTGAAATTTTGCACAGAGTCTTCTTTTTACTGCACGCAACTAATATGTCGGAACCGGCCGGATCGGATGACTATATCATATAGCTGCCATAGGAACGATCGGTCGGAAAACAAGTGTTAGTGGGAAAACTTTTTTGTTTTCCATCGTAGCGTCATTAATTTCGGTATATGTTTGTTTTATATGTTTCTACATAATTCTGGAAAAATGTATCAAAATCGATCACTATATCATATAGCTGCCATAGAAACGGTCGGTCAAAACTAGTTCTAGTGAGAAAAACATTTTCGTTTTCTATCGTAGCGTCCCCAATATTGGTATATATTAGTTTTATATGCTTTCCCAAAATTTTAGAAAAAATTTATCAAAATCGGATGACTATAGCATATAGTTGCCATAGAAACGATCGGTCTAAAAATAAGTCTTTGTGAGAAAAACTTTTTTGATTTCAATCGTAGCGTCTCGAATCGTAGTATATATTTGTTTTATATGTTTCACCACAATTCTGAAAAATTTATCAAAATCGGATGACTATAGCATATAGCTGCCATAGAATCGATCGGTCGGAAAATGTGTTTTACTAAAAAAAGTTCTTTTTTATGGTATCAAATTTATATTATCAATGATTTTTAAAATTTTAAATATCTGATATCTATATCCTATATATATTTTACCGGCTAAATCAGTTGAAGTAAAGTTTTTCAAGTGTATTAAAACTTCGGCACAGTCGAAATTAGCTTTGCCTTCTCGTTTCTTTTTTTTCATTTTTTGAGCAAAGGCACCTAAGATTGGCAGGCAGAGCCTGAAAGCATCCAAAGCAGCCGCCAATGTGTCAAGATGTACCAAAGATCCTGGCTGAATTGGACCGAGCGGGAAGGCTTGCCCAAGTAGATACACAATCTCATTTGCACCCCATACCCTAAAGAAAAATTGTGTCTTTAAATCCCAAATCCTTTTGTCACCCTGCTCGGCAACCACCTTTCCTCGAACACCGTTTTGAGCTGCAATTCTGAGGCGATGCATTTATGCATTTTGGCATACTGCTTGGCCTCGCTGATGATGTGGTCATTATCCGACTGCTTAGAGGCGTACCTTGCCATTCAAGATATTTTTGAAATCATGGTGGCCCCCCACGTAATGGCCAGTTTCCGGAATTTATTTATCTGATCTGTTTTGTAATAAAAATAAAAAAGTTAGTATGTCGTTTTCGAAAATACGTAAACGTACTCGAGAGTATAACGACTGTAGTAACAATGATGGCAACATTTGTCACGCAGTTGGAACAAAATAAAATGGTAAAATTCCGATTCCTAACTACAAGTCTGCAACAAATTTTATAATGCTCTTGGATACTTACCAATGGGAATTCCGCTAGGCCCTTCGTTAATAGAAATGTAAAGAAATTTAATATTTTCTTATTTCAAGTAATAAACAAACAATACAATAGTTATATATATTTATTTAGTATTTATTAATTTAGTATTAAAAATACACAAGCCAATCATATCAATGTAATTTTAGGTTAAGTAGATCATTCTGTTTTAATTGTGTCTAATTTTGTGACTAGTGCATTAATATATAAGGTTACCCTTGTCGCACTAGGAAGTAAGAATTTAATAAATATCAAATATCATCTTTTGCATAGTTGAATGTTCGCTTCCATGCTGGTAAAGAACCGAAAATTATCCATTAAAAAAGAGGGGACTTGTGATGTCAGCCCTAAATACTTTAGGCCTTTGATAAAAGCAAGGCCTAACCTAAACAGTGGCTAGTCAATATAAGTGCAGCACATTGCACAAAATACTGTCTATCACAAGCGTTTTACATATAACAAGTAAGAAAGTCGGTCAAGCCCGACTGTAATATACTCTGTACCTGTTTGTACGAAACTAATAACTTTAAAGTGTGAGGTTTTTTCAAAATCTGAGGGTGGCAACTCTTTCAACCATCGTTCATCTGGTTGAAAACGATGTATGGGGGCTAGTACCTAGTACAAACCCGTAAAATTATAAAATTTGTATATAATTTCCTATTAACAAAACGTATCTATATTAGTCACGCGGGAATCACGCGTGATTTCTGACCGCAGGCCATCTCAATTATATCGCTCCACTCATAGCAAGGTCCAATTGGGAAATTACCAGTTAGCTATTGCCTTCTCGCTCTCTCTTTCTCGTAAGTTCTACCAATGGCAACGGTGTTGTTGTTGGCGTTGGTTTTTATTTTCTTTACATATAGCTCTAATATCGTTCATCTGATCGAAAAATGATGTATGGCGGGTCGATTCAAAATAAGTAGTAGAATATATGTCTAGAATGTTCGAACTATCTATCTTGAAAATTGTGGGAGTTATTTCGTTTTTTTAAATTTGCGGGGGAGGCAGGGGGCGTGGCAAAAATCAAACTAAACTTGATCTGCCTGCAAGTATAAGAAATATATGTTCCATACACTTCAAACCTCTATCTCTTACCATCTCTGAGATCTCTTCGTTCATACGGACAGACGGAAAAACGGACATGGCTATATCGACTCGGCTGTTGATGCTGATCAAGAATATATATACTTTATGGGGTCGGAGATGCTTCCTTCTGGCTGTTACATACATTTGCACAAACCCAATATACTCTGTGTACCTTCGGACAGTATAAAAATTAAAAACGTATATATTATTAAAAGATTACGTATCCATAATCCAAATTTGGCAACAACCTTTCTTTTTTTATTACGGCAGAAGAGTTCAGTTCTTTTCTATATTTTTATTAATATTTATTCTCTGACTCAATCAGTTTTCTGTCACCTTTCACCATTCAACATTTCACGATTAAACTCAAATAATCCCATCACATCGATTTCTGTCAGGTCTATACTAATTCATGGCTTGAGGTAGCATTTCTATTTAAAACTTTTTTTTAAATGAAACAAAACAGTAGAGATTAGAATGACGTTACGTTAGCTTGTTGAATTCTGTATATAAATAATTGTTCACGCTTGAACGAAATTACTAATTTGACCACACAGATATTACAGTGTGACTAAAGTGTATTTAACAAACAAAATTGTCAAAGCAAACATATAATTTTTCAAAATAATTAAGAATTTTATTCTCAAACTTTATTTAATATCACAAGGCAACAAAATGCAAACTTTTTTCAGTTTATTGAAGGGGTGGTCGTGATTCTAAATTATTTTGTGTAATTTTTGATAATATCAGCCAATAGTTGGTCAAAAATCATATATTGACAATTTCAAGGCATATTTTGTGTCTCCCTGATATTAACATAAAGTACTATTCCTTAGCTTTAAAATAAAATCTCCCAGATAATTAAAGCGATTTTTTATAGACATCAAAATTAAGTCTGACCTTATGTAAATTTGAACACATGTCTGCAAAATGCTAAAACTTTGTTGAAAAAATCGCATAATTGTTTGGGAAAATTTATTTTAAAATTTAAGAATATATTTTTCCAATAATATGAAGAGGGAGTCAAAACGAATGTAAGGGTAGCTCACAGAACATGCCTTAAAAATCTTTAAAAAATACACTTTTCGGCTCTTTATGAAGTGATTGATAATTTTGCCAAACAGATTCATGTTAAGCACACGGAAATCATTTAGAATCACAAGCAATTCTCATATACACTGATCAAGGTAGCCTAGTGAATTCAAAGAACTAAATCAAGGTACACTAAACTACACTTGAAAGCAAGTTCCTTAGCTATATCAAAGGAACCTCCATTTCTCTCATCAGCAGACAAGATTTTATCAATCACTTTTATATGAAATCTTCGCCAAAGTTTGTACTTGGAAATTTTATTTCCCAAATACGGGATACGAAAAAGCACTGAAAAGTAGGCAATACCTGAAGTCATATCTTACGTGTGTTAGTTCTAAGATCTTTTGCTTAATTTCTCAAAATGTTATCTTTACTGTATTAAGTCGTATAAAATCTATCTATGTTCTGTATTTTCCAACTCACTTCTCACCAAATTTAAAATCATTTAGAACTTCATCTAGAATGAAATTCTACTTTAAATATAAACGCAGTTCAGAAACTCCACCTACTGCCAAACAGCATCCGCTGCCAAAGCAAAAACCCAACCAAAGTGTGGAAGGTGGTGGCGGAGCAGGCAAATGGGTAGACGGCATCTAAAGCCAACGACCGCAAACGTGCAACGACGCTCCAAAAAAAAAAGCAGCAAAATGCAGCAGCAGTAGCACCAGCCAAACAAACCACTCAACTGGGTTTGGAATTTCCTCCCTCGCTCAGCCCCGAATTCCTGCTCCCAACTGTCATCATCTTCAGCAACGTCACGAACCGGAAGTAAAACAAAAATATATATAAAACGTAGCTTGCTGACGCAGCTGCTGCATCTGCGGCGCTCTTTTGAGCAGGGCAACAGCAGCAAGTGCACAACGATTATATATATATATATATATATTCTATTTATATAAAAAAAAACAAAGCTCAAGTCGCCTCGTTCTTTTCCAAAAATAACACCCAAAGCTGAGCCACAAATCGAGAGGCGTCCATTCAATTGTATGAATGACGTTTTGTATATTGCTGACTGCCTGTTCGAATTTTAAGCTATTTTTATTGAAAATGAGCGATATGCTCTGCCAGAGACAACGAGACAGAGAGAAAGACAGAGAGACAGAGAGAGAGAGAGAGTGCAAGAAACAGAGCAAGAGAGAATTTTAGCAAAACTGTGTTAAGTGCAACTTCATTTGGCTAACTTTAGGACGAAGGGTGGTTACCCTGGTTGCAACCGGAAAGACAATGACTTCATTGTCTCCTTTTGTTCTCTCTGCCTAGTTTACTTAAGACAAAAAATGGGACAAAAGAAATGTCCAAATGCTCTTACAGCACAAATTGAATGTAAAAAAAAATTACAGTAATTCCAAAAATATTTGAAAAATTTGTAAACTCATTGAAAAGGGTTAAAAAATTATAATGAAGTTGTGTAGTGTATATATTCTTGATCAACATCAACTAATGCGTCGATATAGCCTTATCAGATGAAAGCTTTGATTTTAAAGACAAGGCCTCAAATATTTGAAGGCAAAGTTTGAAATCGCTTTTGAAATAGCTAATAAAAAGATATTCAGTCTTGTTTTTCTATCCGAATTCAATCGATGGGAATTGATAAAGGTTCTTATTTTCGAGAAACGATCAGAGAATTTAGTTAATAAATTTTGACATTCAGATGGAAATTTGAAGGTTTTTGGAAACATTTACCAATTCCGATTCCTCACGATTTGATTGAAATCGAAAACGGTAACAGGCCCGTTTATCTGTTTGCACAGCCGTCACCTTTGCTGCTACTGGCATCAGCTGTCAAGTAGCTAGCTAAGAAAAAAGCTTTGGCCTGTTTTGTAGTGTTTTACATGCCAGCTATTGTTATAAAAAATTGGAAACTAATTGAATGGAAATTATAATAATCGATCTTTGTTTATTTTAAATTGCAGTCACCAGTTTCATACAAAAATCTCCTCTATCCCTTTAATTAAAGCGTATGCTCTCAAGCCCTATTGGCGATTCATTCGCGCACAAAGTGCAATCAACACCGCATACAAAACTTTTTGCCGACCAACGTCAACCCCCCCTCCCTCTATCTTTCTCTTTTGCGTTTTGTTTTCATTTAGTTTTTTTTTTTTGTCATATTTTAAGCACAAACTGCGCTTATTACGCCCCGACAACGATGACGACGACGCATTAGAAGCAATGCTCTGAGCTGAAAGAATTCAAATGCAGCGAGTGCCCAAGAGCATAGTGAAAAGCCCCAAAGCCCCCAGAGCAGGAGAGGAGATGAGTTGAGATGCAGCAAGTGGTAGTCGAGGTTTTTTTTTTTTTTTAAGCTGCTCCCACCAAGCTGCTGCTGCTGCTGCTGCCAAGTGTACGAGACTGAGACCCAAATCGGAAACAGAAACACTGAGACACAAGTCTATGGTAATGACTATGAATACAGTGCGGACTCGATAAAAGATTTAGAAAAAATCTATAAATTAACGAATAATTTGCATAAAAATATTGAATTTATATTCACGAATCGCAAAATTTATTAATTGCTGGTCCCTAGCCTCAGAAAAAAACGACTGTCAGTGTTTTATAATATAAAACTCAAAAATTTCTGATCTTGAGTTTAAAGATAACGAAAATTTTACTGTTACTCTTAGAAAAATCGACTGTTAGAGTTCTAACACGAACAGTAACAATATTAAGTACAAAACAGTATAAATCACAATATCGTTTTGTACTAAATATTCAATGTACGCCACGATCTTAACTGTGTTTAAATTAGGTATAAATCATTCTTAAATTTAAAAACTTTCGTTAATATTACTAAATTAAGAACTAACTAAGTACACCCAGAAAAATTGCCATTCTTTATTTAAGTATGTTCGTGATTGACTGTTTAATAGACTGTTTTGTTATTAAAATTTAAAGATAGTTTTTTTCTTGTTTTTCTTGTATAACTCAGTCTAACCTAGACGTTAGAATAATAATAAAATATCAGAATGCATTTTATTTCAAGTTAAAGGGACTTTTTAATCAAATTACGAACCTGATATAAAATTTTCATTCTCAAATTTGAAATTCCGAACTTAGTCAGCTTTTGGGATCGTTTGTACTCTAATTTCTGCTGTTTAAGTACGGAATTCTTAGTTTTTTTCTAAGTCTAATAAAGTAAAAATAAAAATAAATCAGCCATGTTCTGAATTCCACTTCCACAAAAGTTTTGTGATTTTACCGGTTTTTATACCAGATTTGTTCTCGAAATCAAAAACTTTTGTGGAAGTCGAATTGAGAACATGCCTGAATATCTAGCTTTACAGCCCCAAAGGGCTAGGCCGAGGTTCTCACAATCTCGAGGCTTGTGTGCCTTTTCAATTTTCGCACAAGAGAAAAGGACCTACGCCGAATCCGAACGGCAAATTATGAGAAGATTTTTTTAAATAAACTAATTTTTTTTATTAGATGTTCGTAGCGGATCGTGACCGACATCCCGCACAAAAGGCTCACACACTACCCATTGCAGCACTCACGGAGTGTAATAAAGAAAGATGACGAATTCTAGAAACATCGAGAATACAGAATATGGAAGTAGGGTCGGCGTCCCAACTCTCTGAATAAATCAAGCACCCGAAACATCAACGACCACCATAAAAAGTTTGCAACGAAAATTAAAAGAATTTTGTATTCACAAATCCCATCTGGTTTACTATAATTAAGACTTATTTATACGACCTGATTTCTTAGCTGAGTTTTCGTCTGAATTGATGTCAGCCTTGTAAAAGGCGTTCGAGTTGTCATCTGTCTGCTCAGCTGAGAAATCAGATGAAATAGAACCGGGTCTAATTGACCTAAACCGCTCGGATGAGCGGTCATCTGTCATTTCATAGTGTGGTATAATTCAAGAGGGCTGGCGTTAACCCTTACTGGATATTTGTACCAGCAATATACATTTATTATCGATCTTTGACAATTGGTTTGATTTTATTTGATTATTTCAAATCAATTCTTATTGAAATTTAACAAACAAACTACAAGATGTTCTTTCATCAGGAAGTAGAGATCACCATGAACCAATCTATTACTTTTAGTACATCATAACACTACACTTTTTACACATCTGCCGAGTGAACCAAGCACCAAGGTGCCTGCTCTGTATGATTCCTTAGATCCCACATTGAAGAGGAGAATAATTTGATTGCCTTTTTGTCTTTTGTATATTCTTGTACGATTTCATCTTAAATTTTAATTAATTAATCGAATGCATACATTTAGTTTGCAATTACCTCTCGCCAAGGTCGATCATATAAGTAGTCGGTTTAGTAGCATTTTTTAAAATATTCTTGTACCGGGGTAAAATTGTACCCCAAAGAAATATTGCGAACATTTTCAATATGTAATTTAATATATCGAAAACGTGAATTGACAAGGCAGAAAAACATTGATTCTAAATCATAAAACGTTTGAATATTCTTCAAACTGGCGTTGAAAAATTTTTGGGGTACAAATGTACCCCAAGGACGAATCTAGGGTTAATTAAGGCTGAAAACTGGAAATGGTATGGGTTTTTTAGACCGTGTACCAAACTTTTTGAACCGATGTCTGCTTTTTGGTAAAAGATTTGGAACGGCATTATTTTGTAGAACACATGGTAATGTCATTTTCTTAATGAACCAAATAGTTTTCTGTAAAATTTAAGAGTCAAAATAATTCTAACGTATTAGATCATTAATTGTTAGTTTCGCAAGTGCAATTATATCAATTATATTAAAGATGCCAATTACGGCAACAATTAAAATATAAAAAAAGCTAGTGAAATTACAACTCAGCATATTTTTATTGTGCGATATTCAGAATATTGTAATATGACAGAAAAAACCCAGCTCATTTACATAAAAAAATAAACCTTTCATTTACCATTAATTTTGCACTAAACTTTCAGCTAATATTTGATGCTAGTTAAAACTTTTCCGCATACCGAATTTTAAGCTTAATGGCCTCCTTCCAGATGACATTAAAACTTATTTAGGTACAATACTTCATTTGAATAGAAACACTTTTAAAAAGCTCTGAATGCTGAATGCTCTTGAAAAGCTGTCGAAATAAAATATTATGCCATATGGAATGAGGCCTTAATGACGAATTCGAATCGGAAAGATTTTCTAGAAATTCATGGGTTTACTGACATGATTTTTAGTATAGGAATTCTTGTTTCAAAAGTTGATAGGGATTGGTTTAAGACTTTTTGATACATAAAGTAAAGTAAAGAAAATCATTTAGTATACTATGGTTTATTATTGGAAATATTTCAAATCTGTCTATAATTAAGTAGAATTATTGAACTTGATATAAAAATTTTCAACATACAACCAATATTTTCTCCCTTTTGAAACCATTTGAATTCGAACACAAAATACTTTTATTTTCTAAGTGTACGAGGGTTGCATTTTATTTGTTTGAATTACATTTTATACTGGAAGAATTCTGGCAAATTGGACAACTCTGAAACAATTTAATCGGTTTGAAATAATTAATAGAATAAAAGCAAAAATTTGATAAAACTTAAATAAACTGTAAATTATTTCTCTGACTTTTTTTGGGACTAAATTTTTTTTTTTTTTTTTTTGTGTAAATGCCCGCTTAGCCCATGTCCACTGTAGCCTCCATTGGCTTGGTTGCATTTCGCCTCATTTCGTTTCATTTGCGCTCGTTTTGGCAGATTTACCACAGATGAGGCTACTGTGGGCCTCTCCGCCTGGACTCTGTGTTCTGTGTAAGTTTTCTACGATTATATGCTCCTGCCTTCCTTCCACCTTCTGATGTAGAACTTTTGCTCCTACATTTCCAGTTTTCGCACATTTCGCCCCATAGTGTGTGTGTGTGTGTGTGTATATTTGGCAACTTGTGTGTACGATGCGCGCTCAGAGTAGAGTCCAACACATATCGAGAACGAGCCCGAGTTGTGTTCTCCCTCTACCTCTCGGTGACCGCGCGCCACCCTCTCCTTACCCATGTAGTCAAGCATTAGCCTTTCTGTCGGCTGAGTGGAGTGCGCTCTTGCGGATTGCTGTGCGCCTGTTACGAAACGACTCAAACTGAGAGAGAGATAAAAGCATCTTGTGCAAGATGATGCTTCTGTGTTGATAAGGCCGCTTATATTCTATATGTTCTAGCTGTGTCTCTGTGTGTCTGTGTGTAGTTGTGTGACTTTTGCGTGAAAATTGAGCACAATTTCTACGCACGCATACAGGAAAGTATCTCATGGATGCGTTACTGCCTACTTAAATGTGCTTACTTTCAACGTAGGCTGTAACTTCGCTATCAATTTTTGAGTGAATTATGAAGTTGTCTTTGTCCGTCTGACCGTCTGACCGTCTGCCGGCGTGTGTGTGTGGGTGGCTCGTCTCGTCTTGTCTCGATTTATTGTTATACTTAAGACCCACTCTACTGAAACTAGGTTCCCTCATTTGAGGCGTTGAAAAAATGCATTTAACCGTTAGCTTTGTCCATTGGTCATAAAATAAAAACCAAACACGGTGACTTTGAAATGATTTTCTTCTTCGTCTTCTTTTTCTTTTATAGCTGTAAATGCAACTGACACACACACACACACACACACACATACAAAACCGAAGATCAAGTTGGAGATGCAGAGTCTGGTCATATGCAAATGCATTCTTGTGCAGTCATCAAGTCCACTTTGATGATGATGATGATGTTTGTTGATGTTGTTGTAGTTGTTGTTGTTGTTGTCGTGGCTTTCAATGGTTTGTCACATATTTCGAAAATTGATAGACCAACTCTTAAGTGGTGGAAAATCGTTAAGAGTGTGGAGCTATTTTTTATGATATTATTTTAATGGTTTCTCATATTATTTTGTGACTTACTAAAATTATTCAATTTCACTGTGGAGTAAGTGGAAGAAATATGAGTACTTAAATATTTTTTTATTACTATACAATTGAGTTGAACCTAATAGCACAGAGTTCATACGGTTCGTATTTCATGGATGAATCAGTTAATTATATTTTGTGTTTGTTTAGAAGGAATAAATAATCTTTTTTCTAAGTAAAAAATCAAGAATTTGGTTAAAACTGTAACAGAAATGTTTATAAAAATCTTCAACAATTAAAAGTCAACAATATTTTGTTTTGTCCAGGGACAGATTATATCAGTTATTTTTATATAACTCTTATAGAAATTGAACAATATTTGAAATATTTGAAAACGCCGTTGATATTCACAATAATCTATTTTTTTGCAGATTTTTATGGTCAAAAATAAGAGGTATTTTTAGCAATATTTTAATACACAGTTAATAACAGTTGTTTAAGACTTTTATTGAAATACTTACTAAATAACAGTTATTGGAAGACTTTTATAATAAAACTCATTTAAAGCAATTTTTTCAGGACTTTTATGAAAAAGTCAATCAAAATTATTTATTACTCAGAACATAACAATTATTATAGACTTTTATGTCATTACTCAAAAAAAAAAAGTTATCAAAAACCTTTTTTTTTATAAAATTCAGCAAATAAAACTTATTCAGAGACTTTTATTTTTAAATCACAAAATAAAAGTCATTTAATTGGTTGTAACATCAGCGTTTTGCACTCTGTGCCAATGATCCCTTGGATGTACCTTATCATGTCCTCCGATAAAGTAAAAAGACTTTTAATTTGTGTTTAAAAATTAAAAGTCTTTGACTGAGGTTTATTTTGTTAATTCTGAATAACAAAAAAAAAGTCTGAAGAAATTTTTTTATTAAGTTTTTCATAAAAGCCTCTCTACAACTGTTACTTACTGATTAAGATAATAAAAGTCTTTAATATCTGTTATACTCATTGTCAAATAAAAAGGTCTGGGATAACTGTAGTCTACGGAATAAAATTAATAAAAGTCGTTAATTACTGTTGTTACAGATGAGGAAGACATTGATATGGACGACCTTAGAGAAGGATCTGGAGATCGAATGAACGAACGACATGGTGTGACTGCCAATCAAGGTGTGATTGATTCTAATCAAAACAATAAGGTAACTGATTATGAAAATGATTTATCCAGGCGATGTAAAGTCTGACAAAACCGATGTGTGAAAAATGTCAGATGCACATCACAAATGGGAATAATAAATACAATATAGTATCTTAAACAAAAAATTTACAGTTTTAATATAAATGATAAATATTAACTAGAAAAATAACGTAGTTGTGCAATATTTTCATTTATTTTTTACCACTAAGTGCAGAATCTAAGAATGTTGTTTAAATTGTGCCTTAGCATCGTTGTTCGACTAGTTGAACAGTCTCACCTGGCGAAACTATCATTAGAATAATTTTTTTGACAACGGCATTTGTGTTTACCCATTTTCCCAGGAAAACTAACTTTCACCACTTAAAAAAATCTTTTTCCAGCGCGTCGAAAAAGAGTTAAAAAAATATAAACAAAAATAATAGGGGTTGTCTAAAAGGCTTTCACATATCTGGACTTTAATTATAAGATCCCTTCCTTGGTTTGTAACCGTCAGTCTTTGCTACCAACCCAACTATACCTGGCTTTCCGGGTAATCCAATGCCAATAACCAAATCGTTTGATTAAGCAGCTTCAGTCTTGCACAGAGGGTTTGTAAGTTTTTCTTTATTTCTAGAACAAACTATTAAAAATTATTTTCTGAATTTTTAGTCTTATTTGACTTAAAAAACTAGTGCACTTTATTCAATCTTTGAGCGTACTTATGAATTCGTGATGCGATAATTTTATAGGCTTTACTTTGATGAAATGACTGACATCTTCTATTTCCGTCAATCGACTCGAGTTATATTCATAACCTTGGGCAACAAAAATTAAGCGAATCTGATTCGTGGTGGCAGCATCGCTAAAACAGTTTATTTCTTCAAGATCGTAGTTGAGTACCTTAATTAATTTTCTTTTTTCGCTCCACTGTATGATGCGTCCATTTTTATAAGAATTATTCTCGTCTAGAGTCTCCTTGTTGAACCGTCATCTAGGTCTAGGTGATTGATTCTTCCACTCTTAAAAGCACGATGATCTTTCGTTGCAAAGAAGTATTGCTAGAATTTCGACTGTCAGTGTTCGTGCATGCTGAAAGTTTTTCATTAAGCTGAAATGCTGGTTAGCAGTAAAACGATGACAACACCGAGAAAATAGAAAAACATCTTCTTGCAGGGGTAGAATGAATTGCTTGCTTTTCAGTTCGCTTCCTAGATGTTCGATTTTCATTACAGTTTAGGGTCTAAGATCAGTCCTACATATTCTGCCCTTTCCAATAACACTGTGATAGTTTTATTCAAAAACGAGAGGAAAGCTAACTTCGACTGTGCCGAAGTTTTAATACAACTGTGGTACTCGCAACGATTTAACCGGTAAAATATAGGATATAGATACAGATATTTAAAATTATGAAATCATTGATAATAAAAATTTAATACCATAAAAAACTTTTCTTAGTAAAACACATTTTCCGACCGATCGGTCCTATGGCAGTATTGGAAAGCAAAAACAAAAACCAAGTTGGGGACGCTACGATTAAAACAAAAAAGTTTCTGACTAAAAGGGTTGACCGACCGAGGAGTAAGTTAGTATGTTTTAGGGGGGTTGATGAAAAGGCGCATAGGTGATCCGATTTTGATTCATTTTTCCAGAATTATGTGGAAGCATATGGGAAAACTAACATATACCAAGATTGGGGACAAGCAGATTGAAAACAAAAAAGTTTTTCTAACTAGAACTTGTTCGTCGTTCCTATGGCAGCTATAGATATAGTCATCCGATCCGGCCGGTTCCGACATATTAGTTGCGTGCAAAAGAAGACTCTGGCAAATTTCAGCTCGATAGCTTAAAAGATCGTAGAAACAGACAGACGGACAGACGGATAGAGGAAAAAAAAATTGACCCCGAAGCGGAAATGAACTCAGCTGTTGTCCGATCAAGAATATTGTTTATGGGGTCGGGAACTGTTTTTTGTTGCATCATTAATTTTATGAGTTATCACGATGGTTTCATGCAACATTTTTTTTTAAAGTTTTTTACTAAATCAAATTTTTTTGTAAATTCCAAAAATATGATATTTTATTCTCGTGAAATCTAAATAAATAGATTTAAATGTGTTCTAATTTAATACATTCACAGTTTTTCGATATTGCGCATTCAAAAGTTACAAATTTTTTTACATAATTTTTATTACCAAAATGACATTAAATTACGAAATATTTAATTTAAAATCAAGTTATTGTTGGAAAACAAAAGAAAAGACATCAAAAAAAATGATTTTATTGTGATTTTACTTTAAATTTTGAAATTTTCAATAATTTGTTGTAAAATATTTTATCTAAAAAGGTTGCAATTATTTTAGTTTTTCGACCATAACTTTTTGAAAGCGCAATGATAGCGAAAATCTGTAAACGTAGTAAATAAGAGGACATTTAAATCTAGTTATTTAGATTTCACAAGAATCAGATATAATTTTATTACAATTTAGAAAAAAATTTTAACTTGATGAAAAACTTACAAAAAAATTTTTGTATGAAGCCATTGATATAACTCATAAAACTAATAATGCAGTTCGTTTTTCAGTTTTTTTTGTAGGTACCCTAACATTTTAAGCCATATCTTGAGTGTGTATAGACTCTGGAAATTCTTCTATAAGTCGTTTCCAACCTTACGTTCTAAGACCTGTAAAAATCAAACCCTAAAAATTTAGGAAGCAACAAGTTGTAGATTCCTTTTGGTAATTCTTTAGCCATACAAAACATTGGTCCTTCGAGCCGGATTCACAAGCATTCACATTACAAAACGTTCTACCAAAAATTTGCAAAGGCCCGACTGTGCGACGGTCAACCGATTTAATTTTCCCATAAAAATGGGTAAAAAGCTAAGGCGTCCACTGAAACTATTACACAGAGCAACAAACAGACCAACTTTGTGAGGTGCAACCTTGTTGATCAAAAATGATGATTCATTTGTGTGCACCAAACAAAACTGCATCACAGGTTTTGTTCTATCAGCTCTTGTTTTCAAGATATGGCGGAATAAAGTATTTATTAGTACATTTTGCCCTAAAGAATTTTTTTGTGGTCACAATAGCCACAAATTGCTGAATTTCTTTGGCCTATTCGACAGAGCACATATCAATGCTTCTGTAAAAAATCAAACGCGCAATGTTTAACAATGAAAAAGGGTCACAATTGGCCACTGAAGTTAAAATGTTCTGCCATACTTAAATATATTTTTATTTGCTTAAGTTGTTTAACAAAAACAAATCAAATATAATTTTCCTAATTGCTGAGTTTATCATACAAAAATGTTTTTCTGAGAAACATTAATATACACTAATAGTATAGTAGCCAACATAACAATAAAAAATTGAATAAATTGAATAAATGCTAGTCTCTCGCTTAGATTTTTGCACTAACTTCTCCCGACTGTTGACTTCATTTCATTGCTGTTGCTGTTCTCTTTCTTTACAACCCGCCATAAAATAAAAAACAAAAAAAAAACTCATAAAATGAATTATAATTAGTCAAACCATTTCCAAGCAATTTAATTATATTAGCCTAACACTTTGGCAATCCCACAGATAAAAATTTAAATTGATAAACATTAATCGAGAGATAAATTTAATAAGAACTTAAAAATTTAATTCGAAAATTTACGAGCCATATTATTAACCAGAATAAAAATCACTTCTGCTTAACCAGATGAGGAATGTTTGGAGGAATTCCTTGAACTTTATCTATGCCTGCGAACTGGGTATAGATATCTATGTATGCTCTACACGTGCCCTTGCTTATCATTTGTGAACTATATACATATATGTATACATATTATATATAGTATCTGTATCTCGACTTGGGTTTGGTTTCGTTCCAATTGTCTGTCCCAGTGCTCAAGTCCAAAAACAGGCCACATGTTTTGTATAATTATCGTGGTTAATGTCTCGACTGTGTTCATTTTTTTTTTTTTTTTGTTTCGGTTTTGTTTTTGTGCTGATAAAACCTTTTTATCAGTTTTGTGTGTGTGAGGTTGCGTTTTTTTTTTTTTTTTTTTTTTTGTTTGCCTTTTAATTAACTTGAACAGCACAACACGAAAAAAAAGAATAGAAAAACGAATTCATGACATTTCAACGCAGACTTTGTTTGACCTTGAAAATAGCCCATAATGAACAATAAACCAATCCTGTTTCTCCCCTAAATCAACTTTCCTTTTCGTTGGGTTTGAAAGTTGCAGCTAATTTTAAATGCAGCTAGCAGTAATAATTACAAAAAAAAAAACGAAAGTAGAAGCAAAAAAAATGTTGTAATGGCCACAAAGTGCACCCTCAAACACAAGCCAACTTGCTTATTACAGCCAAAGCCAAACAACAAAAACCCACATGACGAGATCAGCCACATGGACAACAAATTGCAGAGCAACTGCGTGGCTTAGTAGTTGCCTAATCTTGGCCTAAGATGCTGCATAATTAGATATAATTTATGACCAGAGCAGGAAAAAAAAAAAACAAAAAAAACAGCAACTACTGCAGTTACAAAGTGAAAGTCCAAACTGAAATAGAGCCCATCTGCATCTGCTTGGAGATATCAGCAAATTGCTGCTAAATCACTGAACTGAACTGAGCCCAATTAGGTGGCATATGTCAAAGGACAAAGGCAAATTAACAGCAACAACATGAAAAGAAAGCTTATGATACTCTTAACTTAAGTGAGCCAATTTTTGTATCAAAGAAATAATAGACTGCACTTGATAAAAGAATTCCCAATTTTTAAAGAATTCGGCCATTTCTTGGAGCAAACTTTTAGCAGAAAATTTGATCGTATCCACATCTACAAAATTGCTGCCAAAATAAAAATCTACATACAAAATTTTGTCAAAAAAATGTTGTTAGTTTTTTTTTTGTATGCAGAATTATGTTTTGGCAGCAATTTTGTTGTTGAAGTGGATACTGAACATAAGAAAAAACATTTTTTATCACCTGACATTTTTTTCTGGAAACTATACAATGCACATAGTTTCCAGACCCATAATAAAAATTTAAAATGTCAGATGATAAAAAATATTTTTTCTTTGTCTCAAAGTCGATTTATTTGGCATAAATTCGAAACAAAAACTGTGATTTGGGGAAAAAACGATTTATTTTCTAAAAGACAATATCCCAGGGGTCATAGAATCGAAAAATTGTATAATGAAATGCAGCCCTTAAAGTCAGCCATTAATTTTACTCAGCTCGTGGCTTTTGTTGTGGCAAAATTTTGTTTAATTTTATTGGCTTGAAAATAAGCGAAAGTTGATTTAAACAATTGAAGTAAAATATGGAAAATAATGTCCAAGGTATGTTTAATACAATTTTGATCAAGTTTGTTGTATATATGTGCTTTGTCCTTTGTTTTATGTGTTTTTGTTGTGTGTTGTTTTAGGCGAGCTTAACCTTAAAGTAATTCTGGTTCGTGGAGTAAAAGTTTGGTGGATTGTCGTAACTGTTAATGCAATATTGTTCATTAAAGTGTCCTCTATACGATAGTCAATTGGTTTTTTCCCGATCTTTAGATTTTTTCAGACCACTTTGCGATTGAGCATAAAGAATTTGATTAAAGTGTGGTTAACAAATGAACTAAAAAATATCAGCTAATGTTTAAAAAATGTGGAGAAAGTTAATCTATAAAGAAATATGAGCAAATACAACAAAAAATTTAAAATTTCCACATATTTAAAAAAATGCTAGTCGGCCAGATTGGTTATATGGCAGCTATATAAAATAATGTTCCAAATTAAACCAAATTTGGTTGGACACCTTTCGAGCTTAAAATACATGAACAGACTGAATTTCAGTTTAATAGTTCAAAAAACAGCAAAGTAAGTGAAAATCAGCAAGATCGTTTATATGGTAGCTATATGAAATAGTGTCGTAATTTGAACTAAATTTGGTAGGACTACTTGGGAGCTTAAAATGCGTGTATAAACTGAATTAAAGTGCAATAGTTTAAAAAACAACAAAGTAAGTGAAAATCGTCCAGATCGTTTATATGGCAGCTATATAAAATAATGATCTAAATTAAACAAATCTTTGAAAGTCGTTTTGGTTGCCCAAAATATGCATATAAGCCAAATTTCGTGCAAAAACCTTTATTTAGTTAGACTTTATTTTTATTTAAGTATTTTGACAATCATATTTTTCAAAAATTACATTTTATGAACACCCAATGGCCCCATTGTGCTCTTCCCTCAAATTCTTAAATGCAATTAAGTGCAAACAGCACCACAACTCTGAATAGCCATTAAAAAAAGGTATAAACAGGGCTGTAAACCTTCAAAATTTCGGAAGCGGTTCGGTTCGGAGGTTCGAACCAGTGAGGAATCTTTGGGTTCGGTTCAGGGACCGGTTCCTGGATCCTCTGATCCCCAGGTTTTGGTTTGTAACTCGGTTCACTTAAAAAAAATAATATAAAGCTTTTATTTACGATAAATTTACACGATTTATGTATATAATATAATGTAGGCGACATAAGTCATTTTTAAGAAGTGCCTTGTTTAAGTTAATTCAAGTCCCGACCTTTAGATTTTAATTTCAATTACGAGTCAAACCTGATTGTACTTTGGTTTTTATAAAATCTGAAATCCACCTTTACCTGACATTTATTGGGGATTGATTTTAGTCCGCATATATCTTTTTTCGTCTGTGTAGGCATTATATCATTCTGAAACTTTTCATTTCTACTAAATCTTAGAATAGAAAAAACAGATTTAAGTGTTGAAAATGCTCCTACAACTAAGTTAGAAGAATATTTTTGAAAGACCTTTCCACATTATTAAATTATTTTCGATGTATGTTCTCTTGGACAATCTTTGTAGGAATCTATAACATCATTAAGAGATTTATTATTTGACATTGATTCTTCTTCTTTACAGTCAGTCGTAGAGTCATTTAAAGTTAAATTTTTTTTCTCCGACTGAAAAATTACTTATTATTGTGAACCGAACCTTCTTTTGAATAAGTGGTTCGGTTCGGGTTCAGGTTCGGGGATCAAAAATGTAGAAGGTTCGGTTCAAGGTCCTGTTCGGCCAATTCAAGAACCGAACCGGTCCTTAGGGGTTCGGTTCCGGACCGGTTTGTAGCCTTGGGCAAAACTCGTATTGTTTGATTTTGATGCCCACCGCAGTTTAAAACAAAAATTTTGAAAATAATGTAATTTTTATGGGATACTGGTATGGAAAAGTGCTTTTAAAAACGCTTAAAAAGTTCATAATTGGATAATTGAATTAGAAAATAAAAACGAAAATGTAGGAAAAAAGGTTCGATAAAATTATTTTGCCCTTAGCTCGCCAAAAACGCTCAACAGTTTCAGGATGTTCGAAAAAAAAACAGTCTACGTCCGATACTTTGAAAAGCTAGGAAATAAAAACACTTTGCGTTCAGTTTCTGTTTCAAGCGTTCTGCGAGCCGAGCTAAGTCCGATGTTCACGTTGTGTCTATGCAATTGATTTTTCGAAAGCGAACTTTTGTGTAATAGTAGGCAACATTCGATTTTAAAAACATAAAAACATAAAAATAAGCAGACGACTTTGAGTCTGGGCTCAAACATAAAAACACAAAGTTAGGGTTTCAATCATTTCAGCAGAAAAAAAAATTATTGTTCAGTTGTTGACGAAGTGATAGGGATCGTCAATAAGAATTACATTGTAAAAAAAATGATTGGATTTCTTTGATTTTATGACCTGCTGTGCCTTAAGTGCAGAGTTGCTGTTATTAATTTCACAAAATGATAGCTAGGGAATGAGCTCGGTTTCGCTGCAATCGTTTAAATCGTTCTCAAAGGCTTATGCATAGCACAGTTGGTACTACACTGTTGCGGAAATTATAGGAAACAATTAAAGTTGTAAATCTAGAATTTACTTAAAAATTTTGAATAAATTTCGAACTGAACGACAGCTGATTTTTTAGCTCCCCACCAACTGAACAATTATTGACACGTGCGCGCCTCCACAGCAGACTGTGGATGGGGAGAAGTCTTCCCCGAGACACAGATGCATTTCCGGAAGACTTCAGCTGTTGATTCGTTCATCCTTTTCGCCTGCTGTTTGTTGTCGATATTATCTGCAATTAAATACTCAATGCACAAAAGCCAAAGCGAAGACACAAGTAAAAATTTCAATAACTAAAAACGCACATGTCCTGCGTACAGGACAAGCCAGCGACAAAAGGTACCTGAGGCAGATGTTACAACACACACACACACACACAATAACGGTTGGAGCGAGTCCTGCTGCGAGTCCTTTTCGAGTGTCTGTGTGTGTGGGGGGATATCAAACATAACACATGCCCCGAAATTATTATCCCCTAAATGCCGCTTGTCAATGGTAAAGAAGAAGCTTCCTGGGCCGTTTGCGGCTCATCAGTGTCAGCCACAACGACATCGACACACAACCCCTGGAACAGCAGCAGCAGCAGCTACACAAAAGGTTGCGCCTGCGCACTCGAACTCTCCTCTCTTTCGCGCTCTCTAATTGGTAGCCCCTGACACGCGTCATGCTCTTCGAGTGGGCAAACCAACCTTAAGAAGATAAAATTGTTTCTCTCTCTCTATCTCTCTGTCACGTTCAGCTGGGCTACCTACGCAGCGATACAGACCCGCTTTTATTCGAGTTCTTTTTCCCCATTTTCCCATTCTTCATGTGTGGATTTTTCCTATAGAAAGGTGCCACAAAAGAGTAGAAAGCATTAGAATGGCATTTTTATGAATGGATGCGAAGCATTGTCTTTGATTCTTCGAGAATGTTGTGTGTGTGTAAACAGCGTGCAAAGCGGTCATAAAAAAAAAAACCTTAAACAACAAACCAACCCAACACTCGAGGTCACATGATTAGTGTCACATTAAGCGAGTGATAGGGCCAGCAGCAAGGCAGCAAGGAGAGAAGCATGAAGTTTTTGCGTAATGAATAAATAATATTCAAAAGGAAATTAAGGTATACAAAATGGCAAGGGTTAACCTTAAAAATTTATATAAAATGTTTTCGGAGAGTCGAAACCAAATTACCCTGTAGAAAGATTCTAAGAACATTGAAAAAGAAATTGATTTGAATGAAAATGAAATTTATTTTAACTATCCCAGCGCTGCCAGACTGTACAAGAGTAGCTAAGCAAGAGTCACCGAAATGAGTTGCTGAACAAAAAAATGGATGAATATTTGAATAGACTCAAAGTCTGAAATATTTATTTATCGAGTAAATTTGTTCAGCCTGAACCCAAACCTGCACATTAGAAAGAAACTAAAAAGGCTTTAGTTATAAAAAAAATTTATATATTCTAGTTTTAAATTAGACATTTTTTTGGTTTGGTTCTCCGATTTTAAATGCGTTTCCAACTTAAAAATTTAAGGTGAGTGTCCCGAAAATCTCTAGAGTATTTCAGAAACGTTAGCAACGTTCAAACGACCAAAACACAAAAAAATTTTATTAAGAAATTCACTTTTAAAAACACTTTCAGTTACTTTTGAGTTCCACAGGGTAGTCACCTGAGTTCCCTACTATTTGCTTTTTGTTTATAAATGACCTTCCCACGATATTGGTCATTCTCGCATACTAATGTAAGCAGATTATGTTAAGCTTTACCTTTCAATGATCTCCAATCAGATCTGAAAGTTTTCCAGTCCTTGTGTAATGTAAATCTTCTGAACCTTAACTGTTCGAAGTGCATGTTTATGACATTCCATAAAACGGAGCCTGATTTAGCTTCGTACTCCCTGTAAACTTGCTTAAATCGTAGTTATGAAATAAACGACTTGGGTATTATTCTCGATCCTAAACTTAATTTTAGTGAACATATTTGCAGAACAGCTAACAAAGCCACGACCCTTACACAACCAAGACCCTATACACTTCTCTTGTTCGTCCTGGTTTCGTCGTGGTGCCTCAATATAAAAAGTATCAAGTGCGCAAAGTCTGTAGAACAGCAATTCTACTGTTTGCTCTCCGTGATCTTAATTGGGATCCTAATGTACGTCTTCCGTCCTATTCTAGTAGACTACTTTTAATTAACCTTTCTTCCCTAGAAAATCGTAGAACTATGCTTGGAGTAATTTTGGCTTACAAACTAATATATGGTGAAGTTGACTCTCCGAGTTTATTAGTCAACTTAGATTCAACGTAGGGTTACAAGAAACTTTTCCTCTTTCTCTTGAACGTTGTACGTGGGTTGCTAAATAGCAATAGTTTCTGGCCTGGGACACTTCTAGCCATTTTAGGACCAATTGACCTTTTCCCAACAAAAGTTTGGACTTTTATCGATAAAAGCTCCATACAACTCTTTCATGTGTGACCACGTTTGATATCGATGAACGATTAATCAAAAACTTACCTCGGCAGAAAAATGGAATTAACTCGACAAAATTTTCGTGCAATAATTTTTCACAACTTTCGACGTGGATTATCACGACAAGAGTGCAACGATGAACTTAAATCTTTGTATGGCGATGAAGCATAATGAATTCAATCGCGGGCGACGCTCGCTCGAAGACGAAGGTCGTGAAGGTCGTCCAAAAACAGTCGTTGTGCCAGAAACATTGATGTCGTGCGTGAACTGGAAATGCGAGATCGTCATGTGACATACCGTGAGATAGAGCATACTTGGGCATTTCTTCCACCAGCATACATTCCGATATTGCATGAACGTAAAAAGGGTTTGTTCTCTTGGATCCCGCACAATTTGACAATCGCTCAAAAAAAAAGGCTCGTGTGGATTGGTGCAAAGAAATTTTGAAAAAATATAATCACGGCGTTTCAAAAGACGTTTATAAGATCGTCACAGGTGACGAGTCATGGATCTATGGAAGCAAATGGTCGCCTGTTTCTTCGGTAAAACTGGTCATGTGGCGACTGTTCCGCTTGAGCAACGTAGGACGGTCAATTCTGAGTGGTACACCACAATTTGATTGCCTGAAGTCTTCGGAAAAATTCGAAAAACGAACAAGAGAAGACAGATCATTGTGCACCATGACAATGCGAGCTCTCACACATCAGCTCACACCAGCGTCAACATTGGGTCATTCGCCGTACAGCCCTGACTTGGCACCCAATGACTTCTTTTTATTCCCGCACATAAAGGGAAAAATGCGTGGTCAACTATTTTCGTCGCCAGAAGATGCTGTTGAAGAGTTCAAAAACCATGTTTTGGAGGTGTCTCAATCGGAGTGGAAAAAGTGCTTCGACAATTGGTTTGAGTGCATGCAAAAGTGAATAAATCTTGCTGGAGAATACTTTGAAAAAAAAATAAAACCATTTTTGATCATAAATATACGCGCTTTCATTATTTGGCCAGAAATATATATACAACTATTAAAATTATTTTATTTATTTTAAGCTCATCTGTTATATTCAATTTTATTAACCCAACATACCTTTTATTTTGTGTCCAAAATACAGCCAATTAATGTAAATACCTCATAAAAGCTGCTCAGGTTCCTTTTTTTTTAACCGCCTAAGCACTCGGTGTGCCAGGAAGCAGTTGTGACAGATGTTAACCGCTTCGATAAATATATACATATACAGGAACAGGATCAATTGGCAGCTTGTCGAGTGTTGCGTCTCTGCTCTTGAGTTGACCCTCTCTTGTTCTGTTGAGGACTTCACCTTTTGTTTTCGTTTTTTTTTTTTTTTTTTTTTTTTTTTTTGTTGCGGGGTCGGGGTGGCTTTTTGATCCAGTTTCCAAACATTTTAATGATCAACTTATTTATGTGGCTTTCCCAGAGAAGCTAATCAATCGTTTGATGAACCACAAAATTGAGAACAAGAAAAGACAAAACAACTGAAAAAAAAGAAAAGAAAGAAGAAAAAAAAATAGAAAGGCCACCAAACAAGTTAGAAATCGTTTTTCGTTCGTTTTTCAGTTGCATTTGACGTCGACGACGACGACGCATCATTAAAATATTTTCTTTTGGTGTTAAATCAAAAACCACTTGAACGAAATAAAATCTTTTCTCACAGTCGACACAAAGCGTAAAAGAAACAGAGGAGGCAAACAAATTATGAGAACGAAAAACGTTCGAGATCAAGACTCCAGAACGAAGAATTTCTGGGTTGCTGTTGTTAAATTGATGACAACAACATTGAAATGGACAAGCGTGCGCTTCAAATGTATCTGCGAGCTACACTGGCTTATACCTGGCGACGATTTTCAAAATACAAAACAATAAATCAATAATCAAAAAAGAACGCTAGATGGACAGATGGATGGTTGAATGGCTGTGGACCGGCTCTTATCATCATTATTCAAAGCGAGCCACCAACGCCGCCTAGAAATAGAAGTAATAATAATAACAAGAACAACAAACAACAAATAAACCGAAACAAGTTTTTTTTTTGTAGAAATTCTAAAGGCCATAAAAAAACGACGAGTTTTGATTTGATTTTTGTTGGATTGCATAGAGGAACATTTTAATTCACACTCACAAAAAAAAAAGAAGAGAATATCCAGACGAGACATCAAAATGCGTGGAGGAACAACAGCGGCAGCAGCCACAACTCGTCATCATCGTCAATATCAGGTTCGGGTTTCGTTTACCAGGAGAGGAGCCCACGCCCGCGTTATGATTTTTGTGGCCATTTTATAACCTAACAACATTCCATCGGCGCCGACATCGCCATCGACATCCAAAAGGCCCAAGATCCAGTCCCAGTCGCAGTCCACTTGGGGCCACACACATCGTTTGGGTAGCTAAAAGCAATGATGAGACTTGAGGCTGTTGCATTGTGTTTGTGTATGGTGACAGAAGCGTTGCCCTGTCGCTGACTCTGTAGGCTGATAATGAGACAGCAGCGGCGGCCTGCGAACAATTCGCAGAAAGAGTGCGGCCAGTGAGTGCCAATTAACCCATTAAAGAGACTCGTCATTGCTTTTCACTGTTGAAAAAGGGTTTCTTTTGAGATTAATTAATTTATTTCATTTGTATCAATTGGTTATTACAATGTTATTAGACAAAACGAGTTGTTATGTGGTGGCTAATAAGCTGACAAGCTTAAAAAAAAATGGCCTAACTTTTTTATTATTTAAGGGGGTCTTCTACCTTTGAAAATTTTTTTTTTTTCAATTTTTTTGTTTTGCCTTATTATTATAACTTGGACATTCCCCTTTCATCCCCTTTAAACCATTTTCAAATATTCAAAATAGTTTAGCAGATATATCCATTTTAGTTGAGCAATGTTCTTGCTAACGTATATTTTCTACGTTGCTCAAAACTTTAACGTGTTTTCGAAAACGTTTTGACCTGGTAGCCATTGGCCAGTTCTACTGAACCGATTTTGATCACATATTGCCATCGACGCAGAATTGATGTAATTCTGGCTCGTACCTCAATCAGAGGAAAAACATTTTTACTATTTTTTACACTAAACCCAAAAAAAAAAAACTTAAAAATCATTTTTTTTAAATGGCCGCAAATTTTTAAAAAATATTAAAATTAGATTGGTACGGCCTACTACCATACCTATTTACCGTTTCAACCGATAACCTGAAGTCCCGAATATGGCCACCACCTACCTTTTTTTGAGGCCTTAATTGGCGGGCCAAACTTTGAACAACCCTGAATTCCACTTTTTTTTTTTAAATTTAATTAATAATAACACAAAACAAAAACCAAATTGAAAAAGCTCTTAAAGTTTTCTTACCAGAATTTAAAAAAAACACTCATAAACGCTGTTCAAAGGTAGAATACCCCTTAAGTAAGTTGATTAAGTTTTTTTATTTTATAGATTAAACTTAGATTTAACAAAAATTAATTAAATGAATTTTCGTTTAATAAAATTTTATAATATTTATTTGGGAATAAGAAAAAATTGATTTCCATACACTTAAAAAAAGTTAATTTAGTTTCTTAATGTAGCAATATTCATCAGCCACCCTTAACATTGGAACAAATGTATTTTACGCTTTGTACCTAAAGCCAAAATTTTGACATAAATTTAAAAAAATATTTAAATGTTGAATAGGGTGATTCATTAAGAGGTTTTCTGTTTCAATATTCTTTTTTCAGATATCAGCGTGACTGGTATCATTCTGTCATCTTTTTATTGTAAAGGATTGTTTGACAAATCATCAAGGACACTCATCAGCTGTACTACGAAAATCAGCGTTCTGTAAAAATGTCTATCACATATGGTGTGCATCATTGACCTTTCGAGACCATCGACTGATTTGAGTCTCAGTGTACGATATTGGATGATACGCTACCAAATAAACCACATTCAGACCGTAGTAGACTGCTGGAATTATCGGTCCGCATTTCTTTAAAAATAAGGCCGGACAGAACGTAACCGTCAATGGCGAGCGCTACCGCACCATAATAAATGATCTTTTGTTGTCTAAAATTGAAGCCCTTTATGCCGGCGATATTTGGTTTCATCAAAACGGTGCTACGGCACACACAGCGCTCGAATCAATGGCTTAATTGACCGCTTAGATCATTGGACTTTTTTCTGTGGGTTTACGTGAAGTCCAAAGTCTTTGTCGATAAGCCAGCTTTGATTCAAGACTTGGAAGTCAACTTATTTCTACGAAGATACCCGAAGCAATGCTGGAAAGAGTAATCCAAAATTGGACCATTTACGGTGAGTCGCGGTCAATATTTAAATGAAATTATCTTATAAAAGTAAATTTTAAAACATAACCTAAACTACTTAATGAACCATCCTCTACTTACTACTGATGCGGCCAAATTCGGCGGATCCCTGTTTTTTTTTTAAAAAAAGATTAAAGAAAAACGAATTTTTTTCTGTTCATAAAAAAAGTAAATTTTGGGATGTTCCTGGCAACGCACAGTAGCGCCATTTGAGTTATTTCGTTGCAATAATCATAGCTTTTGATCCAAATGAGATAATCGAATAATTTAAATGGCATATGCTTTTTTGTAAAGGTTGCTACGCCTACTAGATGCTTACCTATGGGTTATCAAAGTCAAAATTTGTAAAAAAAAATCAATTTAATGGTAACAAAAAAATTATTTCTATCAATTTTATATTTTTTAATGTTTCTATGTTTTTAAAACGTATCCCACAAAAAAAAATTTGTTTTTTATTTTTTTCTCGAATTTTTTTTTTCAATTTTGTTGTCTACCTTTAAACAGCGTTTTATGAGTGTTTTTTTTTTTAAATTTCTGAAAGAAAACTATAACATATATATATATGTTATTTATTAATTGAATTAAAAAATACAAAAAAAAAGTTTGTAATTCGAGGGCTGTTCAAAAAGTTATCGGCCTGCCAATTAAGATCTCAAAAAAAGGTGTAGTGGTGGTAGCCATGATCCCGGGACTCCAGGTTATCGAAATTGAAAACGGTAAATGAGGTTATGATCAGAATTGATGTAATTCTGGCCCGTACCTCAATCATAATTTTAAATATTTTTTTGAAAAACTGGCGGCCATTTAAAAAAAAATTTCGATTTTTCAAGTTTTTCTTTTGGAGTTTAGTGTAAAAAAAATAGTAAAAAATGTTTTTCCTCATGATTGAGGTACGGGCCAGAATTACATCAATTCTGCGTCGATTGCAACATGGCTGATCAAAATCGGTTTAGTAGAACTGGCCCAATCATGGCTACCAGGTCAAAAAACGTGGTTTCGAGAAAAACGCGGTTAAAGTTTTGAGCAACGTTGAAAATACTCACGTTAGCAAGAACATTGCTCCACTACAATGGATATATCTTCTAAACTATTTCAAATATTTGAAAATGGTTTAAAGCGGATGCAAGTGAAATGTTATAATAATAAGGCAAAACAAAAAATTAAAAAAAAAAATTTCAAAGGTAGAAGACCCCCCCCTTAAGTTTTTTTCAAAATAATGATCACTTTTCATAAGATATATCTAATAGATTAATTATTTCTGAACTATAATAATTGGACTCTAACTCCTTTCGTGACTTCACAAGCCGCAGAGATGAAAATGTGGATCGGAAGATGGGGCTAACATGTTGAAGAGTCACTCATTTTGCCATGTTTTGTTTACCTATTTTACCTCTAACAGTCGCAGAGGCAGCTGCGGGCAGATTAAACTTTTTGAAAAAGGTTAAAGAAAAATCAAAGAAAACATTTAAGAAAAATGGTAAATATACAAAATCATAAATTTTTTTTATTTTCCATCAAAGTTGAAAAATAGTGAAAAATGCTAAATAGCTATTTATTCGGAGGAACACACAGCAAACAATAATTTTTTATTAAGTGTATACACTTAATACATACAAAAATCCAAGAAATATAAAAAATACGATTTGTTACCTAGTTTTCGAGATATTCCACCTGAATGCGGAAAATGGGGTTTTTTTGAAAACTTAAAATAAATCGCATTTTATTAAGAGTTGTATATTTGTGTTCGTTGAAGAACTGGTGTGAATTACCAGTTTAAGTTATATTTTTTTATTGTCAACTTAAAGCGTATACCTTGGAATAAACACTCTACACACTGCAGCAAATTCTATTTTAAGTGCATTAAACTTGAATATTACCTTGTTCATAATATTATTGATGTTGAAGTACGTTTTTAGTGAAATTAAAGTGCCAAACACATATATTTATTTGCTTAACTGGGTGAGCAATAAAAGACATGATAGATACAAAAACTGTAAACAATTTTTTTATATGAATGTTACAAAAAATATTAACAGATATTTATCACAAAAAAAAAAATATCACTAATATTTTCATCAGGACTGATTCGCTAATATTTTTATAATTCTGTTGACAAATAAAGTCGATTCTTCATCTTAAATCTAATGCCACTTGACTAGTTTATATCAGTTCTTAATTCATTAAAATAATTATACTTAGGATACTGATGCATACAACCAATGTCTTTAATATTATCTTGACAACCCCAGTTTTCTCTGACTCTAGGCCAATTTATGTACTTCCGTTTCTATACAAGGATGTTCAATTTTAAAATTTTTTTAAACTTTATGTGTAGTAAATTAAGACACATTAAGACATTTTAATCTCTGTATTTAGATCTTACTCGAATAAGTTATTATTTTGAAAGTAACTTTTTTCAAAAAATCTATATTCCACTATATCATCCGTCTACATATAGATAATTGCAAGTTCTGCCTTTAGCTTTACCTTTAAGCAGTTGTATTCAGTGACAGTGACAATGCTCGTATTCTTTCTCGGTTTAAGCAGGTTCGAAGCATTCTGTTTTCTTTCGCTAATTTAAAAAAAAATTCATCATAAAACGTACATTATAAAAATTTTGTTTATTGCCATGCTTAAACTTGCTGAATAATATTGGGATCCTGCAAACGATTCTTATTCGGAACAGGCCAGTGTATACTGCTTGTTACTTTGAAGTTTAAAGTATTAACGCATCTTTTGTTAACGCTTATCTTAAATCAGCATTGTTAAGGGATCTGCTATATTACCTTGCTATCTTTCATTCATTTTGACGTTCTTACAAAACGCACTGTACAAAATTATTAGCTAGTTTTCTAGATATTTATGGGTTAG
Source organism: Lordiphosa mommai (assembly GCA_018904225.1). NCBI lineage: Eukaryota > Metazoa > Arthropoda > Insecta > Diptera > Drosophilidae > Lordiphosa > Lordiphosa mommai. Next base: position 51,225 of record JAEIFT010000804.1, read on the forward strand.
AATTTTAGGTTAAACTTTCTACTCATTGTAATTTATTTCTTTCAGCAAAAAAATTAATGTTATTGCAAAAGTGTAAATAAATTTACAATCGAAATTGTGTGTGAATAATAATTAACTAACATAAATTGTTCAAATAAATGCCAAAATATATGTTAAGAACATGATAAAACTCATTATGTATACAATATCAAATATTAATCGATAGTCAGGCATCACTCAAATAGCCTCAGGAATTTGGAATCGTTGTAAATGCTTTAGTTGCAGTTGAATGCTTTTGCAACAGCAACATAGCACACAGATTGCTGACGGCATTCAAAGCAGCAACAACAACAGCAGCAGCAACAACAACAATGCCGTTTGCTAATTATTTCAAATTTTCATTTTGATTTAGATTGAACCTTAGATCTGATGTTAGTGCTGCTGCTGCTGTTGCTGTTGCTGGTGCAACTCTGACCATGCCAGCAGCAACATCAACAATAACAACAACAACAGCAACAACTTGGCTTGGCCTCATTATGTTCAAACATATTTCATATGCCAACAACAAAAGCAACTTTGCTACGTTTTTTTATTTTTTATTGTTTCTTGTCTTGGTTTGCTGCTGTCCGGTGAAAGTAATCATCATCATCAGCAACAGCAGCAGCAACGGCAGCAACATTAAGCTGAGGTAAACAAACTAAACATTTTTACACTCGCCAAAATGTTCACTTGAAGAACCAACATGAGACGATTATGAAGATTTCTAATTGAAAATAAAATGAAAGAAAAAAAAATCCAACGTTTGCAAAAAGAGTAAAAGAAACTGAAACGAGGTCAACTGAGGTCAACACTCATGTTTATGTACCCCGAACCCGAACTACTTCATACTCTACTAAATATTTGTATGACGACGAGGGCCCAGAGATTCATTTATGGATATGTGTGTGTGTGTGTGTGTATGGGCTTGGAACTGCATGCATGGCCAGACCAGAAGGGAGGGGTCTGAGCATAAACTAAATCAAACAAAAGGCAAAACAGAGCAAAATGTGGAGCGACGACGACGACGACGCTATGGGAGCACTTCAATTGAGTTTTACATAGATTTGTTGTTGTTGATTTGATTTCCAACTATTTTTCTGTATTTTTTTTTTTGTAGGTTGGCTGGCGACAAAATGGACAACAACAAACAGCGAAAACTCGTTCGTATTGCTGGGTGTCAGGCAGCAGCAGCAACATCTCGTCGTCGTTGTCGTAGTCGTCGTCATGACTCTGGCAAAATGCGCTCGCTAACATTATCGTCTTGACCATCTCGTGAACTTCATTTGCAAGCGTTGAGGGGGCAGGCAGGCAGTCAGCAGCCGAGTGAAGCTAGGGAGGTGGGCCAAGCATACATATTTCATTTGTGTGGCCGTTGTTGTTGCTGTTGGCATAGCAAGTGTTGCCAACTTTATGGCATTTAACAAACACAATTACATTAGCTTCTTGGGCTTCTTTTCGTTTTGCTGCTTTTGTTTTTGCCGTTACCTTTTTTTTTTGTTTTTTTTTTTTGTTCTGCAAATATGCCCGGTTGGGCGTGGGGGCCAGGGGCAGTTGGTGATGAGTTAACTGTTGACCAAGTGCCTAACTAATTTACATTTGGCGGCGTTAAAAAGAAGCCAAAGTTCGTAACACAAAACCTTTTAAATGCCAAACCTTTTCGATCTAGCCCGAGTTCCAATTATTAGTAAGACAAGAACCTTTAGTTTTCTATTTGAAATAATTTTTATATTCCTTGAGCACTTTTCTACACACAACACAAAGTTTTAATATTCTCTCAAATGTCGTAACGAAGGTTCAAATTAAAGAGTGGACATATTTATTTATTAAATAAATTCTCCATCCTCCTAAAAACCTTTTTTTTAACACGTTTCGGAGTGAACAAAGCGAGGAAAAACTCCTCTGGAATTCTGCAGTAGGTTCCGTCCGAAGCTGGATCGTTGAATCATTTTCGGCACTATTTTCAGTGATATTCAGATATAATGGACTTTGTTCATTCACTTTTCAAGCTTACTGATTTAACAATAAACAGTCGAATGCTTTTTCGGATTTAAATGTCTACGAAGTTTTCTTAGTAGGCGGGGAATTTAGAGGAAATCTTTCAGACCTTTTAACGAATAGTAAAGAAATACATTTAAATCTCTCGCCTACTAAGATAACTTCATGAAGATTGCTTCATCATGTAAATCCCGTCTTAGTCGGGATTTACACCATAAAATTTAGTAAAATTTAGGGGAATTCTATTAGCCCTATTAAACGAATAGATTAGGAATACATTGAAATCTCTACTAAGAAAACTTCATGTAGTTTGCTTCATGGTAAATTCTCTTAATTATTATAAGTCTTAGAACTACAAGTCTTAAAATTTGTACCCAAAATATTTTATAATTGTATCTGGTAATGGTAAATTTGTATACCTTAAACGTATGCTTTTAATAGCGCCTCTTCTGCTTTGTCTTCTATCAGTTGTCTAGCACGTCTATTCGGATGACCCCAGACGTTCCAAAAAATCAGAAGCTTTTGTTATTATGTAACCTCATCTAACTCATTCTTTATTCTTTGTCTTTATATACAAGGAAGATCTGAGGTGCGCAATTTTTTTCCTATTTTAACAAAATCTTATAGTATAACCCAATTTTTTAGATCCCCACCACTAATAGATCCGAGAAAATAAAACTACAAAATTATTGCATCACAACATTGCATCCGATTTAAGTGAAACCAAATTGTGAAGTTACTATTATCACCGTCTTCTATCCGAGAAAAAAATAAGAGGTTAAAAAAAAATTTAGTTCTTAAGAACGGTTTTGGCAATCTTTAATGGTTTTTTGTCTTTTTTCAAAAAGGGCCCAGACATTTTCATGAAATATTTTTTTCTGGTTACGAATATCCGCATACATATTTTACAAAAAATCTCACGATGGGACAATCAATAAATGTGCGAGAAAAATATTTTTTCTAAAATAAAATTTTTTTTTTGAAGTAAAAACAGTTTATTGAAATGTCTTAAAATATTGTCAACTACGGGGAATATTTAAAATTTGCTTTAAAATTACTTCCTCGATTTGAAAAATTAAAATTAAGAGTTTGGAGTCCAAAACATTTAAAATATTTTTTGCATTAGAGTTTTTTCTAGAATAGGGTATTCGGGTATCCTCTACCAGAAAATTATTTCATAAAAACGGTTGGCCCTCCTTAAAAAGTAAAAAAACACTAAATTTTGCTTAAATTCTACTTACCTATTGAAGTGTTTTATGAGTGTTTAAAAAAAATCTGGAGAGAAAATTATAAGAGCTTTTTCAGTTTGGTTTTTTGGAATTGAGTTATTAATAAACTATATAATAAAAAATAAAAAAATGTTTGATTTCTACATTGTTAAAAAGTTATCTGCCAATTAAGGTCTCAAAAAAAAGGTGTAGAGGTTGTTGATCCGGGACCCAGGTTATCGGAACGGAAAACGGTAAATGAGGTTATGATCAGAATTGATGTAATTCTGGCCCGTACCTCAATCATATTTTTCAATATTTTTCTTAAAAATTGGCGGCCGTTTAAAAAAAATATTTCGATTTTTCAAGTTTTTTTTGGTAGTTGAGTGCAGCAAAAAAATAGTAATAAAAAATGTTTTTTCTGTTGATTGAGGTACGGGCCAGAATTCCATAAATTATGCGTCGATTGCAACATGGCTGATCAAAATCGGTCTAGTAGAACCAGATCAAAAAACGTGGTTTCGAGGAAAACGCGCTTTAAGTTTTGAGCAACGTTGAAAAGAACGTTAGCAAGAACATTGCTCCACTAAAATGAATATATCTGCTAAACTATTTCGAATATTTGAAAATGGTTTAAAGGGGATGAAAGGGGAATGTCCGAGCTATAATAATAAGGCAAAACAAAAAAATCCAATAAAAAAATTTTCAAAGGTAGAAGACCCCTTTTAAGAAAATCATTTTTTTTAACCTTTTATTTTTTCTCGTATAAAAGACATGAAAATAAGTCGCTTAAGTCGGATGCACCATTGCGATACTATAATATTTTTAATTTTTATGTTCTTTGTCGTTTATCTCGAGAACTGTTAGTGGTGAGGATGTCCAAAAATTGTATTATATTCTCAATGTGAAGAAGTTTGAAACGCTGATAGTGAAAAAATTTGTGTGCCTGAGTTCACATGGTTCACCCATATATATATTTTATTTTTTTTAAGTTTCAAGTCGGTTTAAAATGAACTCATCTTATAGGAAATTCTTCAAAGATTCCAAAAAAACAACCCTTAATAAAATGCGATTATTTTTAGAAGATATAGCCCTTTAAAGTTGTGTGATTTTCAGTTTTCAAAAACACAAAATTTTTTGGTAATTTAGACCGTATCAGGTGAAATATCTCGAAAACTAGGTAACGAATCGTATTTTTTTTTTTCTTGAATTTTGATATGTATTATGTGTATAACTTAAAAAAAAATTATGGTTTGCTTTGTGTTTCCTAAATAATTAACAATTACCATTTTTCACTATTTTTCAACTTGAAAATAAAAATTTATTTTATTTTATATTTCCATATTTTTAAAATATGTTCTTTGATTATTCCTTAACCTATTTAAAAAGTTTCAGCTGCCTGTCCGCGTTCCAAAACATAAATTAGTAACGCGAAATAAATAAATATTAAAGTTTGACTTTAAAATTCGAGTATGTTAAAGATTAATATTATCATAATGAAACAAATATGCATATATTTAATTTATTATTTAATATAGTACTAATAAGTTGAACTATTTTCATAAGTGTTATACTATTCGCATTGTATTTAATGGATGGCGATTGCTTTGATTTACCACATCCTTACACCATCACTCGGTTTTTATAGAAAGATAATTTCACCTTTATCTAAAAAATAACTGTCTTATATTGCCTTAATTGTTATAAACCAAAACAATTAGAAGAGACTTTAACTATGAAGGTCCAATAATATTTGCGAATAATTTCTAAACAGAATTTAATGAGTTGGTATTTGGCAAACTTTCGTCCTCTGTCCCAGTCTCCAACTGTCGTCCGTCTCCCTTCCTGTCTCTCTCTCTATCTACAAAATTTGCAACTACAACTAATTTTTGTTATAATGTTATGGAAAAAGTTTGTTTTTTTATTTTTGTTAACTATGAAAGGTTTTTTTTATGGCTGAGCTGCGTTTGCGTTTTTGGTGGTTTGCCTCAAACTGCCAACTCTTTCCATACCACGAAAAATTTTACATGCAACTCGGATTGTTGGTGCTTTTTTTTTTGTTGGTTAAAAAACTAAGCGAAACAATAATAATAATGAAATAATATAAAATGTGTGTGTGTGTGTTTGTGGGCATTGGAAAGTTGCTTTAGCTTCTCCAGCAGCAACTGCTGTCACTTGGCCATATCCCCCTACCCCGGTTAGGCCCAGCGTCTATGTCTATGTGCGGGCGTCTTTTGGCGGCTTGCCTTTGAGTGATGCTTTGGTTTCATAACTAACTGTTTTTTTTTCCATTTCCCATTCCCCGCTTCACCCCCCTTCTTAGGCAAGTAAGTGTAGGTAATGTTAACCATTTCCGCTTGTCGCTTCGCCGCAGCGTGGGTACAATGAAATTTTTTGGACTCAAACGTGAACCGAAAAGACATTGCTGGATGATTCGAGGGTACGCGTTATATGAGATGCATGTCAACATTTCGGTGCTTTTTTTTTTTTTTTGGTTGGTAGTTGCTATTGCCACTGAAATTCATTTACCTAACGGTTTTTATTGTGTTTCGTTTTTTTTTTTAGTCAAATGCGTGCCAAGGAAATAGAAAGTATGAAGAGAGTGTGAGGGCGTGAAACATAATAAGAAAGTAAATTTGATTACACAGGTTAAGAGTGCAATTTTGATACTATGAAACTTGAAATTCTGAATTGCAACAGTAAGAATAAAATTCTAAAACAGAGTGAAAATTCTTGATTGAAGCCTAAATTTTGGTAGTAAAATTTGCTTGCTTATTCCGTTCAATGATTTTTTTACACTCACCTGGGCTTTAAAGCAAAAATTAAAACTATGTTAACTGAATTGGATAAAAAAAAAAAATTTTAAATAATTCAACAACTCAAAGTAGTATGAAAAAATATCCGATTTCACGGCTTTGGGCATGATGGGGCACAAACCTTTTAGACTATCATTTAGAGGACACTTTAATGAACTATATTACATTCATAGTTATGACAATAAACGAGAATATAGCAAACTTTTACTTTTTCTTTCAATTCTAGAACAACTAAATTGTTTATACTCAAAATATTTTTTCTACTTTTTGTTAAGTGTTTGCATCACAAAATTTTCTTCGAATATTTAGCCAAATTTGGTTCCAAATATACCAGTATATTCCGTATCATGACTTTCTTTACACTCCCCATCGCCTATTAAAACAAAATTGAAATTCATGCTAGCTAGATTGGAAGTAAAAAATTCTTAACAATTCAACAACTCAAAGTGGTCTGGAAAAAAGTGAGATTTCATGGATTTGGGCACAATCGGGCATAAACCTATTAAAGTATCGTAAAGAAAACACTTGAGTTAGTAATATTGAACTATTAGTTACTACAATACAAAACAATCCAGCAAAATTTTTTACAGGAACAAATAAATTTTTTATACACAAAATATTTGTTTTACTTTTTTGAGTGTTTGCTGAATTCTCCTTATATTTAGCAAATTTTGGTTCTAAACTTTGCTGGTCATTTCGTTCAGTGACGTCTTTACACTCCCAACGCCTATTAAAACAAAATGGAAAACCATGATAGCTAAATTTGAAAAAAAATTTTTAACAATTCAACAACTCTAAGTGGTCTGGAAAAATGCGAGATTTTCTGGATTCGGGCATAATCGGGCAAAAACTTAATAAATTATCGTAAAGAGAACACTTTACTGAGCTATATTGCGTTACCAGTTACTACAATACAAAATAAACCAGCCAATTTTTTTACATGAACAAATAAATAGTTTTACCAAAAATATTTGTTCTAGTTTTTGCCACACGAATTCTCTTTAAATATTTACTATTTTTTGTACAGGGACTTTGCCCTTAGTCTTTCGAACTAATTGAAGACCATAAACATGTAATTAAAAATTTTTTAACAAAAATCAAAGTTTTTTTAAAAATCAAAGAAAAAAAAAATTTGGCGGTTGGCAATCTTAATCATTTAATTTGTTCCAAGTAGATTTGTTTACATCAATTTTTGAATATGATATCCTCAAATGGCCGCCTCTGGCGTTGATGGCGTATTGTGCCCTTTTTGCAGCATTTTCCATCGTTTTCGCCAACATTTCGGCCGGAATAGCGGCTATTTCTTCACGAATGTTGTCCTTGAGCTCTTCTACGGTCCTTGGCTTGTTAACGTAAACCTTTGACTTCAAATATCCCCACAAGAAGAAGTCAGGCGGCGTCAAATCGGGCGAACGCGGTGGCCAGTCCAAATCACCACTTTTCGACATCAAACGGCCCGGAAACAATTTCTTCAGAAAATCGATTGTTATGCGACTTGTGTGCGGTGGAGCGCCGTCTTGTTGAAACCAGAACTGCCTCATACGCTTTCGACGAATAATTGGCATCACAAAATTATCATCATGTCGCGATAACGCTCCTGGTTGATGGTAACAGCATGGCCATTTTCATTTTGAAGAAAAACGGCCCAATGACCGTTTTCGCACCAACGCCGCACCAAACTGTGACTTTTCGTCATGAAGAGGCACTTCTTGAATCTCCCGAGGATTTTCAGTGGCGTAAATACGGCAATTTTGCTTATTTACGGTCCCATTCAATGTGAAATGGGCTTCATCGGACATTTTTTAAAAGCACGTTGAGTTTTCACAATTGACTTGTTCTGTTGAATGTAAATTTCAACTATTTCAGAGCGCTCGCGTGGCGTGTATTGTTCCATGGTAAAAATCTGCTTGACTGACGCTTCAAACGCGGTATGTCATTAAGCGATCTGACATCTCTGTCAAAAGTTATGGCGTTGCCAGATGGGTCCGTCGAATATGGGCAACCCTGTACTTTTTCTTAAGTGTTTGCAACACAGAATTCTCTTCTAATATTTAACTAATTTTGGTTCGAAACTTAGCTTATTCATTGCATTCAGTGACTTCTTTACACTCCCCTTAGTCTTTCTGAACATAATTGAAAACCAAGTAAGCTAAGTTTGTAATTAAAAAATTCTTAATAATTCAACAACTCAAAATAGTAGGAACAAAATTTCGAATTTCACAAATTTGGGCACAGTCGGGCAAAAACCTATTAAAGTATCGTAAAGAAAACACTTTAGTGAGCTTTATTACAATAAAAGTGAATGCAATACAAAAGAATCCAGCAAACTTTTTTACAGGAACAAATAAATTGTTTACACTCAAAAAATTTGTTCTACTTTTGTTCTTCTTCCCTTTCTAATATTAAGCATTGCTCGTAATATCTAGCTAAATGTCCTTTTAATTTGATCACTCTTAGCTACCACTTACCTTTCAATACATTTCCATTCAATTCCTTTGGATATTCTCCTGAGAGAAATTTACCAGTGCATTGACTACATTTAAAGTTTACTTGGCATATCTTTGCTAGGATGGCAAAAGTAGAGGACGGTAAGGAGCTAAGCCAGCGACAAGTTTGAAAGCGCGAGGTCATAGAATTTTCCAGCATGGCAAAGGTTTTCTGTCGTCCTGTCACACAAAGGTGGGAGGAGTGGCAGAACAAGTGCAAAAACTAAAGGCACAATAAATATATATATATATATATACAAATACATGTATGTATGTGTGTATGTATTATTTTGTGCTGGTGTTTGCATTGGTAAGCTTGAAGTTTGATATTTCCTTTTATTGAAAATGTACTTTGGTGCCAGTAAACTTTGGCAATCAAAGTCAACGGGCAGAACTGGCGACGCCAAGAACGAGACATTCAATGGAGGATTGCAAAAGGTGGTATAGGGTGGTGGTGGCGGTGGTGGTGGTGGTGGCCTGCCATGTCTAACGATATAATGGCAACGTCGTTGGGCAGACATTAGAAGCGATTCTGAACTGAACTGGCTGAACTGAACTGTCCGACTCTCTCTGCCTCCTCTGTCTGACTTTGGCATTGCACACACACAGAGGGCATAAATAGAGCTTGTGCTGCTCCTGCTCCTGCTTACCCCACCCCTACTACTACACCCAGGTTGGCTTCCTATTTTTAGTTTGCATTCCACAAACGAAGTCGCCTACCTGTTTTTCTCTCTGCTTCTGACTCTTCTCTGGCGGAATTTTCAGCAGTTTTGTAACTCGTTTTTCGTTTTATGATTTCTGCTGCGGGCACAAACTGTACTGTGTGATGGAGCCCAGGCCCATGACCATCAGCAAGTCCATGTGTCCATTGACCAGCCGAAAAAAAAAAAAAAAATTTAAAAAAAAAATGCATTGCATTGGCCCCATCCAAAAGGGTTCTCCTTTATCCCCCCCTGGTATGTCTCATGCAGATTTTGGACTCTCGCTAGCCTAGTACGTATGTGGCTTTGGCATCAGTTCTTTTTTTTTTTTTTTGCGAATGGAGATGCCCCAAATGTTTATCAGAAAATTGGGATTTGCTGAAAATCGGAATTCGTAACTATTTTGAATACACAGAGAAAATGGATTAAAATTATATAATAGTTTGTCCTTCATTTTTAAACATATAAATTTATAATTGAGTTAAATTGATAATTCATACCTGAGAAAACAATTTCTTAATTTCATCTTTAATTAATATATGTTAAGTAACACAAAATATTTGTTGTAAATAATAATGAATGGAAAATAAATGTTGCACTTGAACAGCAGCAAGTGTAAATCGATGACGTTTTATCGAATAGAGCCGCTTACAATAAAACATTTATTGAATTCACATCAGCTTGAACAGGTTGAATCTTTTATTGACTTGGGTATTACACTTAATCGTAAATTATCTTTAGGCACACATATTAAACCTTCGGAGAATAAAGCCATGGATTTGCTGGTCTAAGGAGTTTAATGATGCATACACGACTAAGTTCTTCTTAACATCTTATCATCGTTTCAGATTGTCGTCTTACTATATTTCTTTTTTTTTCTTTCTTTTTTTCTTCCTTTTTTTTTTCCTTTTTTCTCTTTTGTTGTCCATCTAAAAATTCATTCATGTTGATGTTGCATTTTTTATTTTGTTGTTTATCTTAATTTTTTTTTTTTTTTTTTTTTTCTTTTTGTTGTTTATTGTTGTTGTAATTTGTTGTTGTAATTTTTTCAACGGAATAATTCCTTCTCTCTCAGCTTTCCCGGCTTTTTGTAATCCGGTATAACTCTTGACTTTAATTTGGTCCTGATCCTGGCCAGGATTTCGGAGATACGACCTATTTAAGTCTCAGAGAAAAGAACATATCTCGCCTGTTTGCAGGATAATCCATTATTGGGTATGGTCTGGACAAAGCACATCTTTTAAATCCTATACAAGATAATGCGTATTTTGTGATTTTAGGTAAATTTTCAAAAATCTTAACCAAAATTGTATTTTATTTTCTGATTTTGTACGGACAAGGTTTTATCGAGAGTTTCTGCAGGAGTTCTTTCGACTGTTGGTAAAGGATATGCGGCTCATCTGGGTTCCGGGGATGCGAGTGTCCCTAAGTTAATTATATTTTCATACTTACCACAAAACGATTGTTAAACACCCAAAAACAAAATTGCAAATCAAAAAACCTTGTTAAATAATATAATATTTATTGAAATAATCTGTAATAATCTGTTTTAAAATTTACAAATAATGTATATTTTTTGTGTAAATAAAACTCGCTGAATAACTACCACTAACTTAACTAAATGGTACAATGGTTGGGGTCCCGACTATGGTTGTTGTCTTCGCTAATTTCTATGCGAATTGGCTGCAGTCTTCGCTCATTGGTTGTTGTCTTAGCTAAACTACATGCGAATTGGTTGTTGTCTTCGCTAATTGGTGGTCGTCCTCGATAATTTCTATGCGAATTGGTTGTTGTCTTCGCTAACTGGTTGTTGTCTTTACTAAATTATAAATCAGAATAATGGCGTTGTCTTCGATAATTGGTTGTTGTCTTAGCTAACTATATGCAAATTGGTTGTCTTCGCTAATCGGTGGTCGTCTTCTAAATTTCTATGCGAATTGTTGGCTGTGTCCGCTAATTAGTTGTTGTCTTGCTAAATTATATACGATCTGGTTGTTTCCTTTGCTAATTGGTTGTTGTCCATGCTAGAAAATTCATTCATGTTGCATCAATGGTTGTTGTAATTTTGTTGTTGTTGCAATTTTGTTTTGTTGTTGTAATTTTTTTTTAATTTTTGTTGTAATTGTTAAATTGTGTTTTTTTTGGTAATATGTAAGGATAATATTAAATTTGCTCATATCTGCCGCATAACATCGGGACTTAGTTTGCCTGAATCCTGGCGTGGATTCTGATCGATTGCCATTAAAGGATATGGGGGTCATCTAGGAATCAAGGAATCTAGGAAAAAAAAAAAAAAAAATTATTCAATGGTATAAGACTCCCTTAAGACGACTTTAAAAATCTGGTTTGCTTTACACAATTATTTCATGTGGTGCCATGTAACCGATCTGGCCAACGAACACCAATTTTGTTGGATTAAACGATACACTAAACACGATTTTTTCAAAACGGGGCAAATTGGCGCAAAAAGAGTTAAGTATTCATTAATCTACACACTTTTGTTAATAACTGTGCATTTAAACCTTTTGACAACGTATACTACAAACCAATAAATAAATGTTCCGCGGCTAAATTTTGTCATGACTAAATACAAGTTTTGGCAAGCCACATGTTTTATAATATTGTTCTTAACATAATTTTTCTATAACCTTCAACTTCACTCTTCCAAGATCTCTACCCCGACTCTATCTATCGTCTTAGAACCTCTCTTACCCCTTTGAGTGCAACCTTTAGTTCAAAATTGTCATCAATAACGAAATTTAATTTTTTCACAGCTTCGAGAATTTTTTCTTTCAACATTTTGAAGATTTTTGTTGAGGCGGTGTCATTCTTTTTAAGAAGCCAGTAAATTAGGCGATACTATCTTTTAGCTGTTAAGATTGTTAGGTTTTTTTAGTCGTTAATTTTAGACATAAAATAGAATTAATAAATTTGTAACTATTATTAAAATTTATCTTAAGTCTACAAATTATGAGGCCTGTTCTCAATTCCGAATTCGATCGATCGGAATTGTACAGAGTTGTGATTTCTAAGAAACGATTTTGGAACTCGGATTAAACTTTTTGCCATCAAGAGACTCAAATGAATATAAATGGAAACTATAAGGTATAAGCTGAATAACACAACTGATTTTAAGAAGCGAGAACATTTAACAATTGCGATTCCGCATGATTTGATCAAACTCGGAGACAGGCCTGTATATGGTCTTATTAATTGCGTGTGACTAGATCTAATTAAATATCTTCGACATAAAATTTATCCCAACTTAATTTCAAACATTAAAATTTATTATATATTCCATTTAGTTGTGTTTTACATATCTAATAAAAGTTTGTTTTTTTTAGGTGGGTTATTCTAATAATTTTAAAGTGCTCATGTGGGAGTTTGTTCTAACTAAGAGGAAGGGCTACAAATCGGCTTATGATTGAAGTCTTCTGTCCCACACTAATCGACTGGCCACTGGCCTGGCAAGACCACGGAGATATCGAAGGCTGAAAAGGACCCATCCGTCTGACCTCTGGATATTTGTACGGGCACCTCATGGATGCCCGATTTAATATGATATTATATCTAAATCAGCTTGGAAGCATACAATTTTGTATGCGCTGCAAAGTTAATAAACAATGCTTATAAAAAATTTAAAAAATGGTTATAGTTCATTTTAAAACCCTTAGGTTTAAGATTCAGCTGATTTCAGATTTTTTTAAAATTGATTAATTAAATTTGAATTGCATCGATTAATTTTAATTTTGTGAAGTTTGTACAGGGACCGAAAATAACAGTTTGGAACGCTGAAAAAAATTTACTAAACTATAAATATGGATCCCCTGATTAATTTCCGCTGGTCCGTCCGTCAATCTGTCTGTCCGACTTTTGTATGGCGAGTCCTTTTAAATCGGGCTGAAATTTTGCACATATTTTTTTTTTACTGCACAACTAATATTTTGGAACCGATTGCATATATTATATCCCATACCGAGAACAGTTCTAGATAAAAACTTTTTTGTTTTAACAGTTAAATGTTGTAATTTGTTTTATATGCTTCCACATAATTTTTGGAAAAATGTATCAAAATCGGAACTATATTTTATATATAAACATTTCGAAAATAAGTCTTTGTGGAAAACTTTTTGATTTCCAAATTAGCGTCTTTAATCGTTATAAAAATGTTTTTATTTCACAAAATTTTTAAAAATTTATCAAAATCTAGTATGACTATAGCAAATCTGCTATCCTTCGATCAAAAGACTACTTCTATAATTTAAAACTTTTGCTTTGATCGTACGTCCAATCTTGGTTTATATAATTTTATATGATTCACATAATTTTGCAAAAAATTATAAAAATCGGATTACTATAAAAATTACAAAAGAACGATCGGTCGGAAAATTTTTTATAATAAAATTATTTTTTATGGTATCAAAATTGTTACTATAAAATTAAAATTTAACTGTTAAATCAAAATATATTTTTTTTAAAATCAGTAGAATAAAGTTTTCATTTTTTAAACTTCGGCACAGTAAAAATTAGAAAATAATTTGTTTTTCTAAATTTTTATCCAAAAGTTGAATTGCATCGTTACGGTCCAAAATTTGTCTAGACTCCCTTTTCCCAGTTTTTTTTAACAGTGATCCCAATGTGGGCTCATCACTGTCCCCAGTCCTCACACACACACTCACACACTTGTCAACATTGCCTCGATCAATGTTTGGGATTTGTTTTCTGTGGCCATGACTTGCAATGCCTCGATTAAGTTTTTGTTGTTGTTGTGAAGGGGTTTGGGAGGCGTGTGTCAGTTTTGCTGGCAACTGTAAAGTCCTCACCCCCGCAGCCATCCATCCATCCATCCAGCCAGCCCGAACCAAAGTCAAACTCAATGAGCTGACGTTTTGTGCCTTTTGTTTAGCGGGTGTTGGGCTCCAGCTCCTGCTAGCTGCCTCATTCCTGGTGAGAAAATTGTGTTGTGGCCTTTTTGGTTGCGAAGGCGGACGACTGACTGTGACTCTGGCCCGGCGCACATGCAATGATGGTAAACAAAGCAGCAGCAGCAAAGCAGCAAGGAGCAGCAGCAGTTTTTGGTGGGTGCGTAGTCCTGGCATATTGTTATTTACCTGCAACGTCGCGTCGCATAAAATGCAATGAACTCGGCAGCAGTCGAGACTAGGACCGGGCTTACGGCTGTGCATTTCTCTCCCCCCCCCCATTTTCCGACTATTTGGTTTTATTTTTGCACTCCCCACAGACTGCCAGGCAAATGCATTTCCATTTAACATTTTAGAGGTTGATGTTTTTGGGGGTGGTTTGAATTCGACTGTGGTTGATACTCGTTTTACTTTGGAAATTGAATTGAAAGTGAGCAACAGTTTTCCCCAAAATTTCAAAAGAAAAACATTGCCACTAAATGGAAATAATTATGTTAAATAAAATGGAATATATTATAAAAAAAGAAGAAAAATGCAGAACACTTCAAGAGGCGTTCCTATTACAAAATCGAAGGCAATTTGTGTAATAAAATATAAATAAAAATAAAAAGAAATTAAATGTTAACCCTGGACCACCTTTTCGGTACCAAGGACAAACGAATAATGAGAATTAGGCAGTCAACTTTTGCTTCCAAAACATTTTAAATATAAAATAAAACTCAAAGGCTACTAAGTTTTTAGTTCAGCCAACTTAAACCAGAGTCCAACTGTGTGTGTGTGCCCGGATGTCCGGCCGTGGTTCTTCAACTTGAGTTGAGTTGAGTTTGAGTTTCTTCAAGTTTTTGGGCCCCGCCTTGTCGGCATATTCATCAAAAATTCACTTTAACTTCATTATCATGGTTATTGTTTTATTTATTCCACCTTCTGTTTCGCCTCAAGACACTTGATCGCTCAATTGATTTTTGTTGTTGTTGTTGTGGTTGTCTGTCCTCCTTTTTTTTTTTTTCTTCTTGCCTGAGCCTCTGCTTTATGGCCGCCTGGTCTGCTCGCTCTGCCCCTCCTGCTGCTTTTTTCGACGGTTGCGCTGTGTGCGCGCCTTCGCTTTTTCGCTGTTGTGCTTATTGTCGACACTTTATTGACTACTTTTCTGGATGAATTTGTTGGTTTCTTCGCCTCGGCTGTCGGTTCATTGTGCCATCCAATGCTCTCTGATATCACTCATACGCCCCGCTGTTGCCCCCCTTTTTTTTTATAATTTTTTTATATATTTTTTTCTCCTTTTCTTTTTGTTACTTATGTGTTTAATTTTTTTTTTTTTTACTGCGGCCCAGACACAAAGACATACCCAAAAGGCAGACGACGACGTTGTCGGCCAGGCCACTTGGCGACTTGGGGGCTTCCATATAAACACAAAAACAACATACTCAAGCTCTGATTTAGCTGACTTTAAATATGAGTTGAGGTGTTGTCCTCGCTTAAATTAGCCCTGGGTATATAAAAATATATACACATAATTTGCCTTTTGCTTTGTTTTCTCTTTTACAATCCCCGTTTCGTTTAAGAACAGACAGAGAGAGAGAGAGCGAGCGAGAAAGGGGCCAAAACCCGATCAATGTTTCATAAATCAGTTATATTTTTGGACTCCCATATGATCATCAAGTGTGAAATGTCATATAAACATTTAATTGCCAATCGCATATAAAACTCACCACAAATTGTCATTTAACTGATCATAATACGTGAATTGTAAAAAAAACAAAAAAACAAAACGCAAGGGGTAATCTGATCACTTAACAAGATTGATGGCAAACCACGATTATATGGCATGTCATATAAACTTTATAGACTTGAGCAACCGAAAGGGGAATAAAAGGATGTATATCAGGTGTTTGCTGGGGGGGGGAATGTTAATAAATTAACTTGGTGTAGGTGTAAAAAGCAATTATCTTTGAATTGAATGAAAATTATGCCAATTAAATGAATTTCTTAACAAAAATGTGGATTTAGAAGTTTTTTAAAACAAAATTTTGGACAATCAGTTTGCAAATCTAATTAAAGTTTTGGGCCCTAAGATGTGGACTAAACATTTTGAAGGTTAGTGATAGACTTATATTTATTCCACACACAACACTTTTAAATACCTAGAATATTAGGTTATAAGGTTATAACTAATAATGGTTTAAGAATAAAGAAAAATAAATGATTATTTAAATTTTTAAATGTAGGATTTTATTTCAAGGAAATTTTTTGTTAATTAGATTTACTCAAACAATACAATTTTTTTCTCTTCTGGTTTGTTTTTTTTTTGGTTTGATCACGAGCAAGGTGGAATTATACATGGTGTGGCAGTCATTCAAAAGCTTTCGTTTCATACCTTACATATTGTCAGTGTGCAATTTACACTTGACCTGAAAGGTTCTTTCACGCACGGTTGCAGTCTATTTCGTACCACTCACGCACACAACACTGATATTAAACGCATATGGGCATTTCCAAAAAAGATCTACCAGGAGTCCTCCTCTACTTTACAAGAGTAAGGAGCTCCCTACACTTCCTAAGTCTCAATATAAATTTTACCTACTTTGAACAAAAATTTTGCTCATTAATTCGCTCTTCAAATGGTCATAAACACATTTTTACACTCTAATGGTCTTTGCTTACGTTACACGGTTTGAACATGCTAATAAATTTATTTTATTTTTATTAGTTATTTTTGAAATTTTTGTATTATTATTATTTGAACATTTATTAGCATGTTCAAATCGTGTAACGTACGCAACAAAACGAATATAATATAAACTTTATATAATACCACATACATATACACACAAACACGCAGACGATGCTAACGACGCCGCAGCAGCAACGCTGGCGACCCTCTTGTTGCCTGTTGAATGGCTGAAAAGCATTTTTCTTAAAAAACTCCGTGTTTTTCCAACCCATCTGATTGTGCGTTTCCGAATAGATAGATATTTGGCCTAAGTTAATATGTTTTATGTCACAAGGCTGCAACAAATATCTCTCTCTTATAATTTCTAAGATAAATACTTTAGAGGGCCGCAAATATTTCCTTCAGTCTATAATTTTCTGGTATTTTCAAAGAGCTCAAATGGGCCACAAACTCATCTTTTGACTGTTTTACTTTTCCCTTGATAAAAAAAGGAGTGTGTGTATCGTGGAACACGCTACGAGCGAAGCTCTTTACAAAGAAAAATCAGAATCAAAATAAGAATTCTAGCATTAAAATATAAAATTATTTTATTATTATTTTATATAAAATAGTGTTGGAAAATACTGTACCTGTACCTGTCCCAGATGCCTGATTCCATATTCCTGATCCCAGATCCCACATCCTTGATCCCAGATGCCTGATCTCAGATTTCTGATCCCAGACCCCACATCACGGAGTCCAGATCCCTGATCCCTTATCCAAGATCCCTTATCCAAGATCCCAGATCACAGTTTATACCTCCCAGAAGGAAGCTTCTCCGACCCAATGAAATATTGTACATGTATATATTATTCGTGATCAGCCTGACGAGCTGAGTTGATTAAGTCATGTTCGTTAGTCCGTCTGACCGTTTTCGGTATCTGTGCTATCTTCTCCCTGAGTTGTAAAGAGTCTTTTTTCGAACCGGATATGATGATTAAATCTAATATTTGCCATTAGAACGATCGGTTGGAAAATGGATCTTAGTAAGAAAATCTTTTTTGTTTTCCCTGAAAGCGTTCCTAAACTCTGAAATTATTAATATATTATGCTTTCAAACTGTTCTACAGTTAAAGTCGGATGACTATATTACTATATACTATTAAACTAAAATATTCTTTGAAGAGTATAAAAGTGTCTTCCTCAACGACTTAAGTATAATTATTGTTGAGCGTATAGTATTGAGCGTAAAGTCAAAATATTTTATGATTATATTAGTATAACACTTTTTCAATATGAACTTTATGACTAATACCTCATTTATCATAAAATTGAAATGTGAAAGAAGCGCTCGTTAAGGATGAAATCTTTTCAAAAATATCCTGTCAAAGCTGTTTTACTGTTCGTATCGATACAACAAAACAAGCGGTACAAAAATATAGTTGGAGAATTTGGTTTATTTTAAAGGAAATTTTCGGAACTTGTGCATTCAATGAACTAGTTTTATAAATGAACTGGTTCAAAAAATTTACTGGTTTTATAAATGAACTGGTTCAAAAATGAACTTGTTTAATAAATTAACTGGTTTAAAAATTTACTGGTTTAATAAATGAACTGGTTCAAAAATGAACTTGTTTAATAAATGAACTGGTTCAATAAATCGAATTTTGCTCAAATAATTAACTAAAGGTTGTAAAGTTAATAGTAAAAAATTTAACTATAGGTTAATCACTAAGACTTAGTTCAATTACTGAGAACTAGTTCTTTAATTCATTTAAATGAATAGTTCATTTGAACTAGTTCCCGAAATTCGACAATCACGAAATTTAACAATTTTCTTTTTATTTTGTGAACTAGTTCAATAATTACATATAGTTCAGAAAATGAACTGTAGGTCAAAAGTGAATGGTACAAAAATTTAACTATTGGTTAATCACTGAGACCTAATTCAAACACTGTGACTTAGTTCATTGATTCATTTTTAATGATTTTAGTTCGATCTGAATCAAGATCCCGAAATTCAAAATCACGAAGTATTCAATAAATGAACTATAGTTCAAAAAATGAAGTGTAGGTCGTAAAGTAAATAGTACAAAAATTTAACTCATGTTCAAAACTGACCTAGTTCACTAGTTCATTTTAAGAAAATAGTTCATTTAAAAATTCAGCAAACTCAACACAACTTCTGGCAAAATCAATCGTTACTTCAGTACAGTCTTTCACTGGAATTCGGCCCAAAGGAACCTAAGGTTTAATAAAAACCAGTCTAGCCACCCTAGCCCGAACATTAAGCAAAATTTCTGCGTCCTATTTTTGTGTGAAACACCCCCACACCAAAAAAACCCCTAAGCGAAATCGTTGCCATTTACATTAGCTAAAATATATTTATCCTCTACTAGATCTCAATATTAATTTGGCATTTATAATTTTGTTTGCTATTTAAAAATGTACATTTCAACAATTTCAAGCGTCAACGCATCGCCAAAACAGCAATAAGCCCTGCCATTTTCCCCCATCCTCTCCCACCCCCTACCAACCCACCCCTCCCATCATTCAGCATTCGTTCCTCATGCATCTAAAGCAAATAAATTTGCGACTCAATTGTCTGCAAGTTGTTGCATGTGGTTGGCCGATTGTCTGCCCCATGCGGGCTAGTTTTATGTGCATTTAATTTACATTCAGACCCCGTCCCTCCAACCACCCTCCCTGGCGTCTGCTCGCTCAGGCAAAGAATTTTTCATTTTCTTAAAAATAAGTTTTTAATTGCAAAAATAAAAACAGCAAAAAAAAAAAAAAAAAACGGCGGCAGATTATTCGCCAAATAATTTGGCTCTCTCTCCTTCACTTTTGCGCTCTTTGTGCAAATAAATTATTGTTGAAATTAAACAGGTTGGGCTCGGGACTGAATGTTTATTTGTTTGGCAATTGCAAAAATATGCCGAGCGGCAAAACGGCAACTGGCATAAACTGATCATAATTTGTATTTGTGTATTTTTTGCTATTTTCAATTAGGCAGGCGGTGGAGGCATTGGCGGTGACACATGCTACACAAATATGCCACATGGCAGTTGCCAATGCACTTTATTGAAATTTATTAATAGCCAAAACCCACCCACACACACACACACGCAGACAGGCACAAAAATATTTATCTGAAGGAGCAGACGACTGAGATTGCTGCCCTCAGATTGTCAGCTTCTGCCTCAACTCAGGCCAACCAAGAGGAGTAGACATAATTTACAATTATTTCAAGGACACTTTACATAAGAAACAAGTTTAAGCAAAGAATTCAACATTGGAGATGAGAGCGTGACCAAGATTATTTCTATTATGAAAGAGGGGAAACAGGTAAATCAACAAATTCGAGTATTTTTTCTTGCCAGGTTTTTTTTTTTTTAGGATTTTGTGGTATACCCAAAAGCTTCTTTTTTAAATTTTTAAAATATCTTAAATTGTTGAATACAATTCTATTGACTAATTTCCCATTATACTGAGGTTTCAATTACTTTAAAATCGGAAAAACATGATTACTGTTAGAAAAATTACCCTAGCCTGATTTCAAATTAGTTTTAAACCTGATCCAATAGTTGTTATGACCTTATTCTGAAAAGTGAAATAAAAGTTGGAAATGAGAACAGGAACAAGGAAAATGCTTGGTTACAGATCATTTTAATTTCGTTTCAAAACGTTCCGTGTTCAGAACAGTACTGGTAATCAGGCCTGTTCCTGTTATTAATTTCGTTTAGATCAAGCGGAATCGAAAAGTGTAATGGTACCTGTTATGCGGTTTCAATAGTTTAACCTTAGAGCCAGTGGCAATATTTTACACTCGGATCAAAAATTTCGTACTTAAACTGCCAAAATTTAAGTACAAACGTCTCAAAAGCTGACTTAGGGCCTTTTTTCTTTCTTTTTTCAAATCCCGTGGCTTTTTAGAGAAAATTATATAAATGATATTTAAAAGCATCCTAAAAGTAAGCAACATAAATTTTTCAAAAAACAACGGGTTTTAAAAACATGAACATGAGAAAACGGCCTTAAGTTCGGAACTTCTAAAACTGAGACCAAAATAAGCATTTCAAATTCGTTTCGCTTTAAAATCTAAGTGGATATTCTGATCTAGATTTGAAAGAGAATTTTAAGTTCAAAACGAACTCGATATGAGATTTTTAAAATTAAAATACAATTGAACATTTAAGTGGTACTTCCTCTGGTAGGTGTTCACACATTTATGGAAGCAACTGATAACTACAATAAAAATCTGGCAGCATATCAAAATATTTCCAAAAATTTGGAATTCATCAATTTTAAGTACAATCCGATTGTTATGCAATCCCGTTTATTATAGATGGTAACTATATAGCCGATGCCGTTCGGGTTCTAAAAATTATGTGCAAATTTTACTTTCACAAAATTCTACAACCGTTTTCGACCGCATTTTGAGAGTTTATAATCTAGTTCATTTTTCATCATTTGATGCTAGGAACTGGTGTGAACCATTTCGATCTTCACATCAAAGTTCTTCTTAGTCCATATATTTTAAGAACAAAGCTTGGCGCTCCTTTTGAACCGACTGAAACTGGTACGAAAACAGTTTTGAACCGGTACACTATCAAACTTTGATAATAATGAAGCTACCAAACTAAATAATTTTCGGAGATATTTGTTTAAGCTGATTCGGAACCCGGTTTTTCGACCAGTTAAATATCTTACTCCATATAATCCATCTACCCATTAAATTTCAAATGTTAGCCAAACAATTTCTAAGATATTTCCCCAAATCTCCTCTTTAACTGGTTCCATTGACTCGGAATTTTTTGATCCCCTAAAACGTTTAAGTTCATTATTGAGCAAACATTAATGCTCCAACTGGCTCGGGAAACAATTCAGCAACTACTTAAATGTTTAATTTCATATTCTCAACCAAGACACAAAATTTCAGGTTCAGAACTTAAAAAGTTTTTGCGATAGCGTTCAGAAACACTTTTGCACCGATTTAATATGTTCAGAACTAGGCTTAAGCTTGAAAAAAATATCAAGCCTTATTACCAACCCACACCCAGAATTTCATATTAAATTCTTAAATAGTTTAAAAAACCCTTTTTTTCACTGGTTCGAGCTGGTTTTGATTCAGTTAAATATGTAATATTATTTTACCAAGCTATACACCAATTACAAATTCAACACTGAAATAATTTCTGTCATATGGCCTTGAACCACCTTTGAACCGGTACACGTCTAGTTCGGAACCATTAAAATATCTAGATTCATATTATTTAACTGTACATTTGATATTCCATTTTGTCTCCAAAAATTATTAATCGCTATCATTAAGAAAGACTATATATTATATATTCTCATCTATACCACAAATGGTTTTTCCCCACCGGTGATGGTTCTCCAAGATAATGCGAAAAGACTCTGAAAAAAAAAAAAAAAACTTTTGATCGGATTAAAACGATCCAAATAACAATTTTTGCAATTTGTTCGTGAACTTTTCGATAAAAAATATGGGACAACTCCAAGAGTTTTCTAAAGACGGTTTTGAAGAAAAAATCCGTTTTTAATTTTTGCCCCTGAAAGGGCCAAATCGATATTCGAACCGAATATTTTTTAATGTTTTCACCGCAAAGTTCGCAGGTTAACTAATCTCTGAACCACTTTTGAGTGGCAGCTAACACTTGATGCAAAAGGTTGTTTCCACGCTTCTCGTCAGCTTGATGAAAAAAATTGTAGTAAAATGTTGGTAGGAAGATTTATTTACTTAATCACGCTCTCACCTCCAGTGTCTCATCATTGATGCTGTCCAATGCGTAAATGAGCTAAAGATATGAATGTCAGAGCAATCTCAATTCGCAATCCTCTCTTCAGATTTGTTGCTGCTGTTGTTGTTGTTGTTGTCTCCTTGTGCATTAAGTGAAAAATTGCAATTTTGCCGCCCGCGTTAATTTACAGACAGTTGCCTCCTTCTTTGTTTACCCATTTCAGTCGTTGTTGTTGTTCTTGTTGTTGTCGTCTCCCTAGACTTAGTGTGGTCTGGGCCATGTGTCTTTGTCTTTTCAGTAGAGCGTGTGAGGGAGGAAGGATGGGTGACCAATGCGTGGAAACGTTCGGAACGTGTTGTGGCCCAGACCCAGGCACATCCATGTACTGTTGCTGTAACATGAGGCTTGCTTCGACGTACGCTGAAGGCAAAACCAGTGCGCGGTGTCGTTGTTGTTGTTGTTGTTGGGTGCGTTGTCATTGGCAAGGTTTGTCTTATAGGATAACCCTGACATTGGCATAACATTCCTTATATGCATACATAAGTTTATATAGAGAAAATTTGTAAGCT
>JAEIFT010000805.1:0-10223 GCA_018904225.1 Lordiphosa mommai
TTTTTTAAGTTCAAAAATATGGAGAAAGACCGTCCATAAGAAATATGATCCAAATACAAAATAAAACATACAAAATTTACATATACAAAAAAATGCATTCTAGTCGGCTAGTCGTTTATATAGCAATAATATATAATTTTAGTTGAACCAGAATTTGGTAGGATACCTAGGGAGGCTTATAATACGTGTACACACAGAATTTAAGATGAATAGTATCAAATACCACAAAGTTAGTGAAAATCGGCCAGATCGTTTATATGGCAGCTATATGAAATAGGGTCGCAACTCGAACTAAATTTTGAAGGACAACTTACAACCTTGAAATTCGCGTACAAACCGAAATTCAGTTCAATAGTTCAAAGCACAAATCATTTACACATGCATGTGTAGATACGTTATATGGCAGCTATATAAAATAATGCCCTACACTAAGCGAATCTTGGTAGAAGTCGCCCGGAGGGACCCAAAATATGAGTATAAACCAAATTTTGTGCAAATATTTCGAAAATTAAACTTTAATAAAAAAATCAACTTTTGGAACCATTGTGCAATGATTGGAAGCGTACAACTGCTTGCCAACTGATGTCAGCTTCTCTATAACTGCTTGGAAGCCTTATGTCAACCTAACTTCCTACGAGACTGGCTCCTAGTTCAAGCACTGTTCTAAGTGAAACTAAAGGTCTTCATCGTGAACTTGTTTTTATATCCGGTATATTTTATTAGGAAATAGCCCAACGCAACCCAAGGAAAGACAAGATTAATTTTATTTAAGAAAAATTTCTACATTAAGCCAGAACTTTAGAGAATTCATACCTCATGAATCCTCTTTTAGCTGTATTTCCATGCAGACGTATATCCGTTGCTCTTCATTATTGATTTCCTGAATCATTTGTGAGCGTTTTCTCCATCCATAAAATAATCGGATTACTCATTAATTTAGGTACATCAATTTTCTAGTGCATTTTATTCTCTTTTGAAAAGTTTCTATTTTAAAAAGGGCAATAATTTTCACGACTAATTAGGGCACAAAAAAAATACGATTCCATTTTAATAATTCACTTTTTTTAAATCTTATAAAAACAACTTTACAGGTGAAAATATAGATATTTGTAATATCCAGAACTCGTATGTATCAACTTAAGCCTAACAAAAACCCCTTGGCTTACCTAGAAATAAATTCTGTTTTTCACAGTTAACTTTTTTCTTTATCTTAAGTAAACTTAAGCTCCAATCGACCGACCTCACAGTTTGCCCCATAGATGTTGTAATACACCTTAATGTGTATGTGGCCCAATGTCTCTGCTTAAAGTCTTTTCGTATAACCCAACAGAAAGAGAGAGTCAAGTGTTTTGTTTATCAGTTGGAATTGCTTTCAAGTATTGCCATCTTATCGTCCGTCACGTGCACTTGTCGTTAAGTTACTACTTGTACTCAATGGAAACCATATAATAAAGTACTCACATGATTCATATATTAATGCGAATAGCTGAATCACTTTACTCCTAAATAAATGATAAAATGTAAACAGAATCATTAACTCTCGCTCTCTGTCTCTATTTTATCTAATATAAATGCTGACGCAGATGCGTTAGAGTTGCATTAGTCGTCCACTTGACTGATAACATTTCCAATTAAAATTGTCCACTTAATGAGCTTAAGCACCTTAATTTATGCTATTTAAATGAGCTCAGTGAAGTTTTTTCCACACATAAACGACCACAAAATAAATCGCATGCAACTTTAAGTAGTAACAAACATCATATGCCTGGCCAACAGCTAATGCCACATAATGAAGCTGATAATGGCCATCCATGCGGAGGGGGGGGGGGTGATGGGCGAGAAGGAATGGGAAAGGGAATTTCAGCTGCCAGCACACGTTCAACTTTTGCGCTGCAGCACATTAAATGGTGGAAGTTGCCAAAAAAAAGGGAAGGAGGATGGAATTGGGTTGGCAGTAGCTAATGTGCGTCACCATTTCGTCTGCTTTTGGCAACAGCGCACAGAGTGCAGTTGCAACAACAACAACAACGTCTAGTGCTACAAATCTGCGAGTATTATTTAGCTAGAGATGAGAGTGCGCTCAAATATTTAGTAAGGATGCGATAGGACTACATTTCCGTTTGCATAAAATATGATTTCTTTTTAAACTAACGTTTTATTTATTTACAAATGTATTATTGGTATACTTCTTTTTAATTGCGAGAACTTAAGCAGCATAGGATGGCACTCGATTTCTTTAGCGATTCTGCAAGACATTCGAACCAATGTTCTAGCTTATCCTCAAAAACTTATTTTTTTGCCATTTGGAACCCCGAATGAATCAGGAAAACTCGATTTCAGTGCGGAAGCATTGATTTTTCCATCTCTTTAAAAAGGAGCCGAAGGTCTGATCATTTATCCAGGCACCCATAATTTAAACGTTTGAGTCTTATACAGAGATTAATCCCGAAACGAATATAGGTTCCGGTACCGGTTGTAGTACGTACAAGAAATGAGAATTTCGGTTAAAGGTTCTATTTCGGTTTTCAGTATATTTCGATTTTCGATTCCGATACGGTAGCCAGATTTTTATTTCGGTTTACCGGTACGTACCAAAATAATTTTTTTTTAATATTAAAAAATTTAAATTATTTCAAGATATCAAAAAAAAGGATGGATTTAATAGAACTACAAAAGGGTTCTACGAATATCCCACATAAAATTTGTTTTTTTTTTTACCGATTTCTAGCATTTTTTATTTGGACAAACAATTACTAAAAGACTACGGTCCAAAATAGATCATAAAAGGCTGGTAAAATACCTAAAATCACGTATATTAGCTTAAAGACATAGTTGGTCATAACATCTTTATTTTCTTATATGTACCTTTTCCCCAAAACCAACCATTTTTTTTTTTGTTGAGCAGGTTTGAACAACACAAAGCATTTCTTACTAAAATTGATATTATAATATTTTACTTTATTTTTAAGCACGGATTTTTCTCAAGACTTGGATTTTTTTTGGTATCCCACGGTACCGGTATAAAGTAAAAATCCTCAAACCGATGATATAATAGAACCAGTAGAAACCTCTCACAACAGAATGTAGTTATAAAGAAGGAAAATTTAACATAATTCAATTGAAAACAGACGTCCTTATAATACTTATAACTGAAGGACCAAGAAAAACTTTTAATATCTGTTGGAATGTTAAATACACCGTATAAAGATTTACTGATCACAATTCAACCCTCTTAAATTAAGGATAAATTAATTATATTTGGAAATTATTTAACCAAAATAAATGAAAAGAATAAAATGAAGTTTTAAATAAATATCAGATGGTCCCTTAATCTGACATTTGTAAGTTTGTAACCTCAACTGAAGGGTTAAGAACATTTTTTAATTTTGGAAGCGTTTTACCCTGATGAAATTCCTGATTGAAGCTAATAACACTGAAATAAAAAAAAAGCTCAGAACCGAATCTGTACCGGTCAATGTTTCGGGTTTTTTTCGGTCTACTTTCGGTTCCAAAAATTAAAGGTCCCGGAAATACCGGTACTCAAAAAAAAATAATAAAGGTTCCGGTTACGTTTTTTGGTTCTGAGTTTTAATCGGTTCTTTTCGGTATACGGTTCCGTTTCGGGTTCCAGTTTGATACCCTGGTTTTAACAGATTTTTTTGGAAATTCTGATTATTTTGTAAGGCGAATATCTGAAATGTAAGACTTTCTTCTCAGTGTATATATTGTTATTTTAGCAGTTGAATATTTCCGAAACAGAAACAGTACAGTTAAAAGCGTTTCGGTATAGTTCCGGTTTTTTCGTCCTATTATAATTGTTAACGGTTTTCCGGTTCTCAAAAAAATAGGTTCCGTTTCGATACCGGTACGTGGCTTGAAACGGTTTATTTCTTCGGGTAACGGTTCCGGTTCCGGTAATATTCCCTGCCAAAAACTCAAAACCAAGATGAAAAGAGCATTTTTGATGATATTCCAGCCATTCAATCAGCCGTAACCGAAGTTCTAAAGAATATTCTTATAAATGACATAACAGAATCTACGCTTGCGCTGGTTCATAGTTCCCAACGTTGTATTGAGTTAAATGGAACCTATTTTGAATATATAACAACTTCCAAAGATAATATTATAAATATGTATTTTATTCTATATCCAAAAAGATCGGGTGGGACCACCGTGTGTTTATTTTTTATATGTAATCAAGACGGTGAATAAAATATTTTTTTAAGAATTTTTTTTTTTATAAGTAGAAAATTCTAAAGAGCTGATAAATTGTCATTGGTTATAATAAAATTTGTTCATAACAATTAAAAATTTTTTTTATTATAAAAATTACAAAATAATAATTAATATTTTTATAATAAAAATTTGTTTTAACTATTATAAAAAAATTGTATATAAAAATTACCATTTAACAGTTAAAACAAAATTTTTATTTAAAAATCATAGAATAACGATTAATTTTTTCCCATTTTTATTTAAAAATTAGAAAATAATTGTTATTCCAAAATTTTTATCAAAAAGTTATCATTTAAGGTCCCTGATTTAATCCCTGAGAAAGTAGAACGCACTCGAAATTTTCTCATTAAGAAATTATGAATTAATCTTGTCGCATCCCAAATTTTTTTTTAATATTTTTTAATTCAACTCAAACTCATCTTTTGTTTAGATACATTTAAAAATCAGAAAGATTTCTACTTTTCTGTTTGGAAAAATAGAGGAATTGCTAACTAAAATGTTTGAAACGCTGTTTCTATAAAAATGTACAACAAATCCTTTTTATATATAGAAATGTTAGAAAAATGTCAACCAAAATTTGACAAATGAAATTTCTGAATTTTAATCAAATTATGCACTCAAAATTTTCAAATATTATTTTTTTAAATTTTAGGAAAGTTTTGTGCTATTATTTATTAAAAATGTTAATTGAGGAATAGCTACGGCAAATTTTGGATAAGTAAATGAATAAATAAATCAATAAATTTAGAACCGAAATATAACCTTTAACCGAAACACTGATTTCTAAACGTACAGAAAATGCCACCGGAACCGAACATCCATTCGGGATTAATCCTTAGTTCAAAGTTAATAAAGTCCAAATTTTATTTAATCCCTCTGTTAAGTCCGATTCTCCTCCATAGAACTATCTGTCACTTAAACTAACAAATAACAGAGTAAAATTTTGTTTTAAAAGATGAGAAATCGGATCTTAAGGGCTATTCTCAGATGACAAAAATAATTTTCATCACTATGCTTCATATGAATAGAAACACTTTTGTAGAGCTTTGAAATCAGAATGCTTTTGAACAGATGTCTTATTTATATGAAGCATAGTGCCGAAACTAAAATTTATGTCATCTGAGATCAGGCCTTAACATATAGACAGCAAGTACAAAACTTAACGAAGTAGAAAAATATTTAGCAAAAATCTAATTAATTTATTAATAGTGAAGCAATTCAATAAAATGGTAATTGGTGTTGGACTTAAGATAACTGAGGCCAAGATGAGTTTGACAACATTTAAGTAAAGATTTTATGTTGATTTATCATTTCGCGTTGAAAGATACATACCTTGACAATTAAGTCATAGGCACTAGTTTGTTGAATGAGCTGTGAAATATTCTTAATAAGACCTTTAATTGTTTCACAATTAATTGGAAATTTAAGTTTTGTTGGGTAAGAGTATTAAATTAAAAATCAGTTTTTGCAGATATATACAAACTTTGTTGTAATTTAGTAAACGTATTTAAAAAATTGAATATTTTTGAGTGCTATTTAGAATTTAATAGAAAACATCATATTTTTTAAGCCAAGTCTCACATGATGTCAAATTTCTTTTAGCTATTGATAAATATCCAAAGTAGAGGCTGTCTTAAGATCTTGACCGGTTAATAAAAATCCCGAGAATTTCTGGTGATTTTTTCCTTAATATATTTCATACTCTCTTTGGAGTCCGATTCAGTGATTTATACTTGTCGCAAATTCTTCAATCATACAGAACTGATAAATATTTATTCACAATTTTTAAGAAAATAAATTGGTTTAAGTTTATAAATAAAACTTGGCACCTTTCGTAATATTCAAAATTCTTGTCTTATTCTAAATCGTTTCCCAGTTGACCAATTTCCACATCGCTAACATCAACCTCCTTCATGCTTCTGCCATGGGCCATGGCCCATAACTAAGTTGTTGCTGTTTGCGTGCTCTCTGTGGCTCTGTGGATTAGTCTAATGCCAATATGTGTAGCAACTAGTAGCAGCAGCAGCAGCAGCAGCAGCAGCAGCAACTACAAAATGTGCAACGGTGTAAGTGCTTTTTAGTGCGGTCTGCACCAGTCCGAACGTGCCAGACAATTCGATTCTGATGTGTTTAGAGGATGGAAAAGTGCTGCTTTGCTTTTGCTTTGGCATTTCGCTCGGCAGTTCTATTGAAAAGTTCGTTATCTTTACTGAACAAACTGTAAGCGGTGTGGCGTCCGTTTAATGTGCGGGGGTTTTTGTTGTTGTTGTTGATAAACATTCCAAATGCAGCAATTGTTGTGATCACATAGAACGAGTTAGCTATGAATCATTATTATTATTTGGATGCTTATCTGGAGGGTTTATCTTGTTAAAGGGCAGATTATTTATGAAATTGAATTACTTTTGGAATTTTTTTTTGTAAAGTATACACAGAGGGTAAAAAGAGGTATATTTATAATAAATTATTTTTTTGGTAAATTAACTAACATTCTGTTGTATACCTTTTAATGTTTTAAAATACAACTTGTGTCACAGGCCATAGACCACACGCCCTTGTTAAGTCTATTATTGTCACACTAAAATGATTGATGCTATCATAGATTCCATAACCATTGCACATTGCAACAGCCAACCCAAGATTGGCATTTATCTTGATAGACCTGTCAAAACAATAGCAACTCGTGCTTCTGCTCAATCAATTTGATATGATCACCAGTACTCAAGTGTTTGGTTATACCCTTTGCCAGTGGTATATCAAGCCCAGTGATGAAAATACAACAGGGGCTACTTTCGTTCCGATTTATCAGTTTTTAATTAAAGTAATGGGATATTTCTTAGAAATTCTAGATTATTGTACAGCTACAGAAATCTTATTTCCAGTTATAAAAACATAGCCGAATAGCAGGTATAAAAAGTGTTGGCCTAAGAAAGACAATCTAGGGCAGTTAAAAATCTAAGACAGAAATTTTTAGCTTTGAGTACAAATAATTTGATTCATTTATCACTATAAGATTGTGTATAAATCGATAAGCAAGAACTAGAGGCCAAATTTGAGCTATTTTCTTTATTATAGGAAAAGATGAAGTGGTAAAGATTGCTTCAAAATTTTGGAATTTAGGTCATCGAGGAATTGATTATATCCTAACGATTCTGTATAGAGCAGTTCCCCTGCTACATACGTGTATATTTATGTACATCAACAAATTTTGGTGTTTTACTGCAAAAAACTCCATGCACACTGGATCCGCTAGAGGCCAAAAATCAAAAATTTTAAAGTCAAAATATCGGGACCAAATTAATCATTTCCAATTTTTCAATATATCAAATTATTCCATTATCCATTCCAATTGTTTTTATTACAATCAGCGCATAAAGGGCGACAAATGAATCAATCTGAAATTTCTATGTAATGAGCGTCAAATCATGTGTAACATAAATTGGAGATTATAAGAAAAAGGCTAGAAATTAGATTAAAACCAATGTGAATATTGAAAATAGGGGGAGTCAACTTTTTATTTATTTCTAATTCAAATGAATTTATGTTTGTGTGATTTTTCAGTAAAATGATTTTTTTGATACCTTAAATGTTTTATTTTCCACATTGTGCTAAAGCTCCAGACCAGACGTTCCTATTGCTTAGGTCTAAGTTTTTATGTGATGTTTTACGTATTTTTGCTTATGACTCTTTAGCTAGTTGTTAGTTTTTGTTATTATTATGATCTTAATGTTAATCTTTCAATTTAAAATTTACTAAAATTGTGCATTTATTTTTTTCATAATTTTAATTTTTTAATTTTTAATTGTAGTAGTTAGTTTTGTAAGATTATATTGTAGGAAGAGTGTGCGCAGCAGGCTTTAATTTTCATATATTTTTCTTCATACCATATTTTAAAATATTTTTAGAGCCTCATTTTTTAAATTTTAGCCCTCTAGTGGTGGGTTGGTGGTGGTAGGGGAAGGGTCAATCATATTCATCTTCTTACCATAATTTTAAAATATTTTTTTAAGATTTGGACAAAATTTTAGCACTCTACCTCCATTAGAAGTATTTTTTGGCCGCTACTCCATACAAGCGGGACCAGTAGCAATGTTAAATGTTAACTTTGAAGTTATGTTCAAATTTGCATAGCAACCATCTGGGCTGATTTATTTCAATGTTAATAAATTCTCCCAGACTTCTATACATAATTATTTCCGCATGGTACTGGGACCACTAAATAGATTTATTATTTATATTATTCAGGTATGAAAACTGCTCGAGCATTAAGACTGGTTCGGTTCAGTGGTTCATGGGGGTTTTAAACCACCGGTTCGGTTAATAACAAATGTTTTGCAACACTTGTTCGGTTCACTCTCCGTTTTTGAGCATTATAATTTCTTATTCGAAAATCCTGAATTCCAGCTATTGTTTTCAAAATCTAATGGCCGATTTCTCATCTACTATATAGCTGCAAAGTGTCAGACTTAGAATTTACTTCGAATTTACTCTGATATTTGTAAGTTTATGTGACAAGATGAAAAATCGACCCTAAGTCGGGAAATCAGAAGAACTTCAAAATTTTAATAACTTTACAAAGCAGTATATACAGACTCTATCCATAAGTTTCAGGATTATCTTGACAATCAGGAATACAGCAGATATCGGAAATGACACGATCCAATATCTTTAATAATCGCTAAATAGGGCAGTTAAAAGGATTTTCTATGTTTATATAAGATTAAAGTAGAGAAACACTACCAACTGGAGAATATTCCTATTAATATACGGAAAACTTAACAGGAATCTCAGAAAAGACTCGTCAATTGCAGATAATGGGCAATATCAGATGTTTTGGAAAAACTATAACCTGCCTGCAACAAGTAAGTTGGTAAATATATACTTTCTCTACAGGTTGAGGGTCATCCGGAGGAACCTAACCTAGTTGATTTACAATTAAAATTGTCTTAATTCAAAACCTATTTTTCTTAAGGTCAACAAACTGGTTGTTAAATGAACCGCACCGAATCATTTGTTTTTTTTCTGCGGTTTTCGATTCGGTTCAACAGACTTGGGTGAGGTTTGCGGTTCAATTAACTAGCGTGAATTTGAGTTTCGGTAAGGTTTAGAACCGGTTTGTATCACTGATATTATTGTTTATTTTTCACTCTTTGGTGAGGATAGTTGTGAAGCTATCGAAATATGGTTCAAAATCTATATTTTATGTTAACTTTGAGTACTTTATGTTAAATTTCTTGGATGAACTCTGTTGGTTTGGGGCGAACCGTATTGATGTATACCCATTTAACATAGCAGACTCCATGTAAAAAAAAAAATTCCATTCTAATCAACATCCGTTCGGATGTTCTTATCAATACATATATTCATACAAAAGTATGAACATTTAAAGGTCAATTTCTCATACTTTAATAAGCACATAGCAAGCGTAAAAAAAACTAAAAAAGTTTAGATTTTTTAAATCACTCATACGCAATGTTGCCTTATATTTATTTAAATATGGTTTAATTTTAAATTCGATTAAATATTGCTGCAAAAAAAAAACATTACTCAGGTCTTTCTTAATTCCAATAATGAAAAAAACTCTCAATTATTGCTAAAAATTTTATCAGGTCGTATGAGTAATTTTTCCCAAAATTTAAATTAAAATTTTATGTATTAAAATTTTGGAATGCTGATATCAACTTTATTCTCATATTTCCCATTTTAGGGTCGATCTAACGTACATACTAGAACTGGGCACTATTAAAAACTTATCTAAAAAAAAGAAAAATTAAAGTTTCTAAGAAAAGTGTGGTTAATTTAAAATGTTAACAGGAGCCTTCTTGGAAAATGTATTAAATATGCAAAACTCATATTTTTGCAAATAAAATTTTAATAGAGTTTTCGATGATATATTAATTTTAATTAAAGTCTCACTTTTCCCACCAAATGTGTGAGGGTATAAAATCAGCGGTGCAGCTAACGATTTTCATTTTCTTGTTCCAAAA
>JAEIFT010000806.1:0-74272 GCA_018904225.1 Lordiphosa mommai
AAATGCTCTTTTTTTGTTCATTTGAGAAGCGGTTTATTTGGTCAGTTATAAATATTTAACATTACACAAAGAGTAAATTTGTTCAGTTGTTCACTTGTGCTTATTTGATGCTCAAATTGCTTTTTTTGTTCAGTTGAGAAGAAGCACTTTTGCTCAGTTGTTAACATATAACATTGAAAAGTGAGTATATTGGTTCAGTTGTTCACTTTGCTTATTTTAATGCTTAAATACTCTTTTCTGTTCAGTTGAGAAGAGGCTACTTTACTAAGTTGTTAACATTAAACATGGTAAAGTGAGTAAATTGGTTCAGTTGTTCACTTTTGGTAGTTTAATGCTTAATGTTAAGTGAGTAAATTGGTTCAGTTGTTCACTGTGCTTATTTCAATGCTCAAATGCTCTTTTTTGTTCAGTTGAGAAGAAGCACTTTTGCTCAGTTGTTAACATTAAACATTGTAAAGTGAGTAAATTGGTTCAGTTGTTCACTTTTTTTCAAATGCTCTTTTTATTCAGTTAAGAAGAGTCTTCTTTACTCAGTTGTTAACATTAAACATGTCAAATTGTGTAAATTGTTCAGTTGTTCACTTAGCGTAACTTTAATGCCCAAATGCTCTTTTTGTTCACTTGTTCAGTGCCTCCTTTTGCTCAATTTTTAACATTTAAACAAAATAAATCAATTTTAAGCTGCCGACCCCAAAGAGCATTCAAATAAAAACATGCTCACTTGTTCAGTTTACTCCTTTTGCTACACTTACTCATTAACCACCCCCCACACAACTGTCAACCAAGCTAGAGCATCTTTAACTTCTACTAGAACAGCCATCAACCATCTTGGAAGCATATTAAACATGTTTTCATCTGTGCGTTTTCTTTTAACAATTTTCTTGTTATTTTTTTTTTTTTTTTTTTTTTTGTTGGATCTTTGTATTGTGCTGTGCCTTGTGCACTCGGGGCAACTTTTGCCTGGTTGCTGGCGAAAAATTAAATTAAAGTTTATGCAAGCGTAACGACAGCAGCAACAGCAGCAGCAGCAAAAATCATTTGCCACAAAATCCACTAAAACCCAATTTTGTGCCAACAAATAAAATGAAACACGCACAAACACGGAACAACTCCTGACGAGTCCTGCATAACCATGTGTAGAAATAACAGGACCCACCCAACAGAGACAGCCAGACTAAGCCAAGCTCCACTAGATGCCTCAAGACGCTGCTGGCGAGATGCAGTTGCTGGAGTTTGGGGAAATCGGGTGAGAGTCGTCGGTCTATGCGGCTGTAATGCAGATAAGCAAAAAGTTTTCTTCTTGAGTTTTTTTGTTGGAAGTTGATGCCTGAAGTGTTGGCAGAGCCGAAAGGAATCACAACTGAGAAATCATGTCATTTGGCAGGCCAACGCCGCAACATTTTGCCGCTTTCAATGTTAGCCAAACTGTCAGTTGATGTTGTTGTCGAGGGAGAAACACACAGAGAGACTGCAACATGTTGTTCCATGCCAGGCGATGGAAATTTAAAGCAAGAAAATTGCCAGGCTAAAATTTTTTAAACAAAAAATTGTTTATCAGATTTTGAATCAGAGAATCAGGTTACCTGTATTCTATATCAATACAAAGTTCTTGTAATCAAAATTCTTTTAATTACAGAAGTAATTAGTTCCTTAAACCAGTTGGGAATTTTAAGCGAATAATTTTATAATTAAATTTATATTGCCTACTTCAGGGTGCTTGAATATCTATTAAGAGCGTATTTTCTAGAATTTTTCCATTTTATTTATTTAACAATTTTTTTGTGAGGATTTCATGGTCAGAAGAAGTGAGTTTATAGCCATCTGCAATATCAGTATAATCAACGTACTTTAGATATGTTTACAGAGAGAGGCACCAAATATAAATTGATAACAAGCCAGAAAACCTCTAAAATTCTAAGGGCCTTTTGCTCATCATGTTTTTGAAAACAAGGTGAATATTAAGAAAATTTATGTTGCCTACTTTGAGACCGCTTGAAAAAATATATGATGGATTATAAAATTTTAATAGATATTTTTCCCGACTTATAAACATGAACTGAAGTAATCATAATGTTGTTTGGATGATAAGTGTGAAAAGTTGATCATTATAGCAGACAAATATGGATGGCAGACAAATTATTACGCTATTTCTGGTAATCTGGCAATCAGTTTTCCCAACACTGTTTTCCCCATTCTGTTTTCCACCACTGTTGTCCAACTTTGCTTTTTCCATGACATTTTATGTTACTTTTTCAGCATACTGTTTTTTTTTTGTTTTCCAACCACATTTTTTTTGTTCACATTTTTTTCCCCAACCTACTTCCAACACTGTTGTCCAAATATGTTTTCCACGATAAATTTTTGAACACTGTTTTTTAACTTTTTGTTTTCAACCAACTGTTTTTTTCTGTCTGAATACTGTTTTCTAACACATTTTTGCAACACTATTTTCAACATTTTTTTCCGACACTGTGTATCAACATTGTTTTTCAACACTGTGTATCAACATTGATTTTCAACACTGTTTTTCAACATTGTTTTCCATCACTGTTTTCCAACATTGTTTTCCAAAACAATATTTTAACACAGTTTGTGAACTTTGTTTTTCAACACTGTTTATGAACTTCGTTTTCGAATACTGTTTTCCAACACTTGTTTATAACACGGCTTTTAACATTGGTTTCACACTGTATTCCAATACTGTTTTTCAACTCTGATATCAAAGCAATAGCTTGATCAACCGTGGCATTTTTCACGGTAAAAAACTCTATTCAATTAAAATGTTAGAATCAAAGCCTCGTGAGTGTCAACTATAATCATACTTTTTTTTTACTAATTGTCGGGCTGCACTTCTGTCGTTCCGAAAGAATAAAAAAAACAAAATGCAAAAATCAAATTCGATTAGTGCACAACTGCCGTGATATTTGTCCGATTTTATAAAGGTTGGAAGGAAGGTTCTGACTTTTAAATGCTTGAGGTTTGTGGGGATTCTAAATCGAACCTGATCTATTTATCGGCTCAGATTTTCTTCTTCTTTTCTTACTAACCCTGACCAAGAATACATAGAGTGTGAAATATTTTCCTCTGCCTGTTAGTTCCACTTCGTAATACCCACTAGACTGAACATTATGAAGTTTTCATCAGAGGAAAGTTATCTCGAAACATTGTTGGGATCTGTTTAAGCAAAGTCCATGTACACAGGCGTTCTACAAATTGCATTTCCATACGATTTGGGTCAGAAGCGATTTGTAGAACACATGGAATCTTTTTCGTCAAGAAGGCTATTTAGGGATTGAAAGTCTAATTTTGTTAAGCGCTTCAAAAAATGGAAAAAGTGTATTCACCTAATACGGTTTCTTTTAGATCCTTTCTTGTTTTCTAAAACGTATTAACGAAAGATCTAATGTAAAGTCCACACATCCAAATAACGTATACAATCCAGAAGACAGTACATCTTATCCGAAGTTTACCAAAATTGCGATTCAATATGTTTTGATTCAAGTTTTGACCAAAAACCTTGGATTCGAATCTTCTTAAAACCTTTCCCCAAACCTTGAGCTTAACAACAAGTTCGAAGAGACGAACTAAAGCTGTTAAAGGGCCGTTTCTCATCTTCATGGATTTTTTAAACTAGGTGAATGTTAGTTAAATTTATGTTGCCTACTTTTTAGGAGCCTTAAAATTTGATTAAAAATTCATAAATTTATCGATAGTTCTTCCTGCTTTAGTTGCTTTCTATTTTTTTCTTCCGACTGAAATCGAAACTGTATATCTTTGTATATACATGCCATGTGCCGTTCTGCCGCTGACAACAATTCCTACGTCTTTCTTTCTTTTTTATATGCCATTTGCCGATTTTACAACTTTACTGGCGCCTGGCTTATGCCTGGCCCCAAACCAACTGTGGCATTTGCTCTCGTTCTCGTTGGCGCCATATTGGCCAGGCAGAGGAAAATCCCACCAACTGTTCCGGGGGACATCGCGTGCTGGGGCCATTTTCGTTTTCATGGCATTCGTCGCCAAAATGGCGTTGCGTGCTGCCGCGAAATGTTTGTTAAAAATTGCTTCAGAAATGATTTCCATCGACGAGTCGAAGTTGACACACTAGCCAAATATTTGCACAAGTAATATTATTTCTATTTCAGCTTAATAACAACATCAGCCACATACCCCATTGAAGGGTTAAGGGTAGTAACCTGCATTAGGGGGTGGGTGGGGAAGGATGTATTAGTAAAAACACATAGAAATTTGTATGCGTCACAGTGCCAACGAATGCGAATCAAGTCATTTGGCTTGGAAAACAAAAAATCATAAAAAGATTTATGACTGCTTTCAAGGCAAAGTCAGCAAGACAAGACACAAATTGTTCGAGAAGAGGAGGAGGAAAAGGAATAAAAACGAAAGAAACTGCGTGCGAAAATTGGAGCAGAAATAGTTTATTACCACAAATCGTATTTGATGCGTATTAGAGAGAAAGGGCGCGATCTGTATTCTGACTTCCTTGCGGTGCTTGTCACTTTTCCCCCTTTTGAGTGCATCCTCAAGCAAGAACTTTGCTCCACTAAAATGGCAATATCTCCTAAACTATTTTCGAAAAATGGTTTGAAGGGAATGAATGTGGAATGCCCAAGCTATAATAATAATGCAAAACAAAAAAAATCCGAAAAAAAATATTTTCTGCTCCCTATGTATTCTCCTATTTTTAAAATGGTTTGAAGGGGATGAAAGTGGAATGCCCAAGCTATAATAATAATGCAAAACAAAAAATCGAAAAAATATTTTCAAAGGTAAAAGACTCTCTTAATTGGTATTGAGTGCTTCCTCACAAGAACTTTGCTCCACTAAAATGGCAATATCTCCTAAACTATTTCGAATTTTTGAAAATGGTTTGAAGGGGGATGAATGTGGAATGCGTACAAATAACAAGGCAAACAAAAAATCGAAAAAAATATTTTTCAAAAAGGTAAAAGACTCTCTCAATTGGTATTGAGTGCTTCCTCAAGCAAGAACTTTGCTCCACTAAAATGGCAATATCTCCTAAACTATTTGAATTTTTGAAAAGGGTTTGAAGGGGATGAATGTGGAATGCCCAAGCTATAATAATAATGCAAAACAAAAAATCGAAAAAAAAATATTTTTCATATGTAATTAATTGAGTCAGTTAATTGGTATTGAGTGCTTCTCCAAGCAAGAACTTTGCTCCACTAAAATGGCAATATCTCCTAAACTATTTCAATTTTTGAAAATGGTTTGAAGGGGATGAATGTGGAATGCCCAAGTAATAATAACAAGGCAAAACAAAAAATCGAAAAAAAAAATTTTTCAAAGGTAAAAGACCCTCTTAATTGGTATTGAGGGCTTCCTCAAGCAAGAACTTTGCTCCACTAAAATGGCAATATCTCCTAAACTATTTCGAATTTTTGAAAATGGTTTGAAGGGAATGAATGTGGAATGCCCAAGCTATAATAATAATGCAAAACAAAAAAATCGAAAAAAATATATTTTAAAGGTAAAAGACTCTCTTAATTGGTATTGGTGAGTGCTTCCTCAAGCAAGAACTTTGCTCCACAAAATGGCAAAATCTTCTAAACTATTTAGAATTTTTGAAAATGGTTTGAAGGGATGAATGTGGAAAGCCCAAGCTATAATAATAATGCAAAACAAAAAAATCGAAAAAAAAATATTTTTCATAGGTAATTAATTGACCGACTTAATTGGTATTGAGTGCTTCCTCAAGCAAGAACTTTGCTCCACTAAAATGGCAATATCTCCTAAACTATTTAGAATTTTTGAAAATGGTTTGAAGTGAATGAATGTGGAATGCCCAAGCTATAATAATAATGCAAAACAAAAAATTGAAAAAAAATATTTTTCAAAGGTAAAAGACCCTCTTAATTGGTATTGAGTGCTTCCTAAGCAAGAACTTAGCTCCACGAAAATGGCAATATCTCCTAAACTATTTCGAATTTTGAAAATGGTTTGAAGGGGATGAATGTGGAATGCCCAAGCTATAATTATAATGCAAAACAAAAATATCGAAAAAAATATTTTCAAAGGTAAAAGACCCTCTTAATTGGTATTGAGTGCTTCCTCAAGCAAGAACTTTGCTCCACTAAAATGGCAATATCTCCTAAACTATTTCGAATTTTTGAAAATGGTTTGAAGTGGATGAATGTGGAATCCTAAGCTATAATAATAATGCAAAAAAAAAATCGAAAAAAAATTTTTTTAAAGGTAAAGACTCTTTTAATTGGTATTGAGTGCTTCCTGAAGCATGAACTTGCTCCACTAAAATGGCAATATCTTCTAGACTATTTCGAATTTTTTGAAAATGGTTTGAAGGGGATGAATGTGGAATGCCCAAATAATAATTATGCAAACAAAAAAATTGGAATTGAGTGCTTCCTCGGGCAAGAACTTTGCTCACTAAAATGGCAATATTTTCAAACTAATTCGCTGCTTTTAGGACGCCTTAAAATTTGATTAAAATTCATAAAATTGTATCGATAGTTCTTCTCTAAGGTTTAGTTGTTTTCTATTTTTTTCTTCCGACTGAAATCGAAACTGTATATCTTTGTATATACATGCCATGTGCCGTCTGCCGCTGATAACAATTCCTATCTTTCTTTTTATAGCCATTGCCGATTTTACAACTTTACCGGCGCCCGGCTTATGCCTTGCCCCAAACTAACTGTGGTTTGCTCGTTCTCGTTGGCGCCATTGGCCAGGCAGAGGAAAATCCCACCAACTGTTCCGGGGGACATCGCTGCTGGGGCCATTTTCGTTTTCTTGGCATTCGTCGCCAAAATGGCGTTGCGTGCCACGCCCGAAATGTTTGTTAAAAATTGCTTCAGAAATGATTTCCATCGACGAG
Source organism: Lordiphosa mommai (assembly GCA_018904225.1). Taxonomy (NCBI): domain Eukaryota; kingdom Metazoa; phylum Arthropoda; class Insecta; order Diptera; family Drosophilidae; genus Lordiphosa; species Lordiphosa mommai. The sequence continues at coordinate 6,875 of JAEIFT010000806.1, forward strand.
TCGAAGTTGACACACTAGCCAAATATTTGCAATAAATAATATTATTTCTAGTTTCAGCTTAATAACAATATCAGCCACAACCCCATTGAAGGGTTAAGGGTAGTAACCTGCATTAGAGGGGTGGGTGGGAAGGATGCATTAGTAAAAACACATAGAAATTTGTATGCGTCACAGTGCCAACGAATGCGAATCAAGTCATTTGGCTTGAAAACAAAAAATCATAAAAAGATTTATGACTGCTTTCAAGGCAAAGTCAGCAAGACAAGACACAAATTGTTCGAGAAGAGGAGGAGGAAAAGGAATAAAAACGAAAGAAACTGCGTGCAGAAAATTGAGCAGAAATAGTTTATTACCACAAATCGTATTTGATGCGTATTAGAGAGAAAGGGCGATCTGTATTCGAACTATTGCGGTGCTTGTCACTTTTTTCCCTTTTTGAGTGCATCCTCAAGCAAGAACTTTGCTCCTAAAATGGCAATATCTCCTAAACTATTTCGAAAAATGGTTTGAAGGGAAGAACGTGGAATGCCCAAGCTATAATAATAATGCAAAACAAAAAATCCAAAAAAAATATTTTTCAAATGGTTTGAAGGGGATGAATGTGGAATGCCCAAGCTATAATAATAATGCAAAAAAAAAAATCGACAAAAAAAATATTTTTCAAAGGTAAAGACTCTTAATTGGTATTGAGTGCTTCTCAAGCTAGAACTTTGCTCCACTAAAATGGCAATATCTCCTAAACTATTTCGAATTTTTTGAAAATGGTTTAGAAGGATGAATGTGGAATGTCCAAGTAATAATAACAAGGCAAAACAAAAAATCGAAAAAAAAATATTTTTCAAAGGTAAAAGACCTCTCCTAATTGGTATTGAGGGCTTTCCTCAAGCAAGAACTTTGCTCCACTAAAATGGCAATATCTTCTAAACTATTTAGAATTTTTGAAAAGGGTTTGAAGGGGAAGAATGTGGAATGCCCAAGCTATAATAATAATGCAAAACAAAAAATCGAAAAAAAAAAAATATTTTTCATATGTAATTAATTGAGTGAGTTAATTGGTATTGAGTGCTTCCTCAAGCAAAGAACTTTTCCACCTAAAATGGTACAATATCTCCTAACTATTTCGAATTTTGAAAATGGAGTTTGCAGGGGATGAATGTGGAATGTCCAGCATAATAACAAGGCAAAACCAAATAGAAACAAAAAAAATATTTTTCAAAAGGTAAAAAGACTCTCCTAATTGGTAGTTGAGGGCTTTACCTCAAGTAAGAACTTTGACTCGACTAAAATGGCAATATCTCCTAAACTATTTCTGAATTTTGGAAATAACTGAAGAATGAATGTGGAATGTCCAAGCTAAATAATAATGCAAAACAAAAAAATCGAAAAATATATTTTTTAAAAGGTAAAAGGCCTCTCTTACCTTGGTATTGAGTGAGTGCTTCCTCAAGCTAAGAACTTTGCTCCACAAAAATGGGGAAATCTTCTAAACTATTAGAATTTTTGAAAATGGTTTGAAGGGGATGAATGTGGAAGCCCAAGCTCTAATAATGATGCAAAACAAAAAATCGAAAAAATATTTTTCATAGGTAATTAATTGAGTGAGTTAATTGGTATTGAGTGCTTCCCTCAAGCAAGAACTTGCTCCACAAAAATGGAAATATCTTCTAAACTATTTAGAATTTTTTTTGAAAAGAAATATGAATGAATGTGGAATGCTTAAGCCTTATACTAATAATGCAAAAACAAAAAAAAATTGAAAAAAAAATATTTTTCAAAGGTAAAAGACTCTCTAATTGGTATTGAGTGCATCCTCAAGCAAGAACCTAGCTTCAATGAAAATGGTAATATCTCTAAACTATTTCGAATTTTTGAAAAGTGGTTTGAGAAGGGATGAATGTGGAATGCCCAAGCTATAATTATCATGTAAAGCAAAAATATTGAAAAAATATTTTTTTTCAAAGGTAAAAGACTCTCTTAATTGGTATTGAGTGCTTCCTCAAGCAAGAACTTTGCTCCCACTAAAATGGCAATATCTCCTAAACTATTTCGAATTTTTGAAAATGGTTTGAAGTGGATGAATGTGGAATGCCCAAGCTATAATAATTGCAAAACAAAAAATCGAAAACAAATTTTTTTTTAAAGGTAAAAGACTCTTTACTTAATTGTGCACAGTGCTTCCTAATCAAGTTTGCTCCACTAAAATGGCAATATCTTCTAGACTATTTCGAATTTTTGAAAAATGGTTTGAAGGATGAATCTGGAATGCCCAAGCTATAATAATTATGCAAAACAAAAAAAATTGGAAGAGTGGTTTCTCAAGCAAGAACTTTGCTCCACTAAAATGGCAATATTTCCTAAACTAATTCGAATTTCTTGAAAATGGTTTGAAGGGGATGAATGTGAACTGCTTGCTATAATAATAATGCAAAACAAAAAATCAAAAAAAAAAATTTTTTCAAAGGTAAAAGACCCTCTTAATTGATATTGAGTGCTTCTCAAGCAAGAACTTTGCTCCACTAAAAGTGGCAATATCTCTAACACTATTTCAAATATTTGAAAATGGTTTGAAGGAGGATGAATATGGAATGCCCAAGCTATAATAATAATGCAAACCACAAAAAAACGAGAAGAGCAAGCTAACTTCGACTGTGCAAAAGTTCTAATACACTTAAAAAAGATAACAACTGATTACTTAGTAAAAAATATAGGATATAGATAGTCAAATATTTATACTTTTTAAATGTGTCATAAAATTTGATACCATAAAAAAACTTTTCTCTAGTAAAACTCATTTTCTGTCCGATCGGTTCAATGGCAGCTATATGCTATAGTCCTCCGATTTTGATAAATTTTTAAGAAATTATGTGAAAGAATATAAACTACAGAAATGCAAGATTAGAGACGCTACGATAGAAAAAAGTTTTCTCACTAGAAGTATTTTTGACCGACCGTTTTATATGGCGTAGCTATATGCTATAGTCATCCAATTTTGATAAATTTTTTTCCGAATTGTGTCAGCATATAAAACAAATATATAGTAATTGGAGACGCTGACGATGGAAAACAAAAAAGTTTTCTCACTAGAAGTAGATTTTTGACCGTCCGTTTTCTATGGCAGCTCTAGTTATAGTCAACCGATTTGATCAATTTTGCCGAATTGTGGGGAAACATATAAACAATATACTACGATTGGTGACGCTAACGATGGAAATCAAAAGTTTTTCACAAAGACTTATTGCTCGACCGATCAGTCTTGCTGTAGCTCTATGTATATAAGTATCCGACCGGCCGGTTCCGACATATTAGTTGCGTGCAGTAAAAAGAAGATTCTGTGCAAAGTTTCACTCGATAGCCCAAAAAAACTGGGGACTAGTTTGCGGTGAAACAGAGAGACAGACAGACAGATAGACGGACAGACGGACAGACGGACGGACGGACAAGCGGAAATGAACTCAGCGCTAGTCGTCCCATCAAAGAATATATGGTTTATGGGGTCGGAATATGAATATTTCTATGCGTCACAACTTCCCGGGCAAAATTCATATACACTTTCAGTTTATAAAAATTCCAAAGGTAAAGTTACCTCTATTGGTATTGAGTGCTTCCTGAAGCATGAACTACGCTCCACTAAAATGGCAATATCTCCTGAACTATTTCGAATTTTTGAAAATGGTTTGAAGGGAATAAAGGTGAATGCCCAAGCTATAATAATAATGCGAAACAAAATATCGAAAAAAATATTTTTCAAAGGTAAAAGACCCACAATAGTCGGTATTGAGTGCTTCCTTAAGCAAGAACTTTGCTCCACTAAAATGGCAATATCTCCTAAACTATTTCGAATTTTTGAAAATGGGTTGAAGGGGATGAAAGGGAATGTCCAAGTAATATTAAAGTATGGCAAAAAAGTGAAAAAAAAATATTTTTCGGTTGGTAATAAGACCCATTAATTGGTATTGAGTGCTTCCTCAAGCAAGAACTTTGATCCAACTTAAATGGCAATAGTCTCCTAAACTATTTCGAATTTTTGAAAATGGCTTGAAGGGGGATGAATGCTCGAGCTATAATAATATATATGCAAAACAAAAGTGAAAAACATATTTTTCAAAGGTAAAAGACTCTCTTAACTGGTATTGAGTGCTTCCTGAAGCAAGATTACTTCTCCACTAAAATGACAATATCTATAACTATTTCGGAATTTTTGAAAATGGCTTGAAGGGGAATGAATGTGGAATGCCCAAGAGCTATAATATGTAAAACAACAAAATCGGGAAAAAATTTTTTCAAAGGTAAAAGACCCTCTTAATTGATATTGAGTGCTTCCTCAACCAAGAGAACTTTGCTCCACTAAAATGGCAATATCTCCTAAACTATTTCGAATATTTGAAAATGGTTTGAAGGGGATGAATGTGGAATGCCCAAGCTATAATAATAATGCAAATAAAAAAATCGAAAAAAAAATTTTTCAAAGGTAAAAGACCCTCTTAATTGGTATTGAGTGTTTCCAAGCAAAAACTTTGCTCCACTAAAATGGCAATATCTCTAAACTATTTTCTGAATATTTGAAAATGGTTTGAAGGGGATGAATGTGGAATGCCCAAGCTTATAATAATAATGCAAAACAAATAAATCAAAAAAAAATATTTTTAAAGGTAAAAGACTCTTTATTGGTATTGAGTGCTCCTAAAGCAAGAACTTTGCTCCACTAAATTGGCAATATCTCCTTAACTATTTCTGAATTCTATTAACAGCTGCGAGACGAAAGCATAAACTCCAATCTTGATTCTTTCGTTAAAGAAATTTATCAAGTGACACGAAATACCACTAGCGGCTGCCTTACAATTTAACTTTCCGTATGCTAATTAAACAGACTGCACAAGCTCTCTCACACACCCCAGTAATAAAATTAAACGCACGTTGGACGCAAAATAAATAAACAAAAAAGTTCATAAACTAAATTCCCTAGCAGCTAGCGTACACAAAAACATTATAAGGGGCCAGGAGCGAACAAATCGAGCATAATTTACAGCCGGAAGTTGACGCGGATGAGAGAGTTTAAATGCGGCAACTGCTCAGTCCCTGGGCCCATAAATTATAGCGCAGCAGATAGTAACTTTTATTTTGATCTATTCTGTATCTGCACACACACAAAAAAAGAAGGCAAAATTTTATTGTTACACAAAGTTCAGTGCACCAATGGAAATAGGCGTGCCGACGCTGCTGCGTTGCTGCCGCCGCCGAAGTTGGGGAAAAGTTCAGCCTAATGCCCAGCCTTGTAAGGTGCAGCTTGCACAATTGCAAATGCATTAAAACAATGAAATTTGTTTTGTATTCTGGCAGTAACGCGTTACCTTTTGTTGCCTTTTAAATCTGTTTAAAAAGGGCATAAACTGAAGAGACAGAGAGGAAAGAGAAGTGCAAAAACTGAACAATAAAGTTAATTTAATTTGGCTTTTCATCTTCAAGTCGAAATTTCATAATTTTCCCAAAATGTTTAAGGATTAAGTCCAACTTCCTACAGGTGCTTTTTTTTTTTTTTGTAATTAAATCTATTTCCCCAGGACACATTCCAAGTTGATGTGTTTGTGAATAATGTTTAGATGACATCTAATTCTCTTTTGTACAACAACACATACGCCTATGCACACACACAGAGAGAAAGGACTTACAGGCCAGGCACTATAGAAATATTTTCCACTTTCTTGTAGGCAGAAAGTCCATTTTCAAAAGTGTCCAAGTCCACAAATTTTGTTTGCCATTAGTTTAAAATTCATAGTCCTCAATGTTGCATACCAGAAATGTTACAAAGACTGCAGCCCTGGTTATATAACAGCTGTTAAAGTTAACATTTGTTATCGATTGACAGCTGGATGTAAAATGCGTATTTCTGCTGCGATTTGAGAATTGTTAAATAGTAGTAAGAAAAACTTCAGCTTGGTCAAATATTTTTTTGGAATCTGATCATTGTGGTTTGTATTACGGTGTCTGTACCTTTGGTCTGTAGATATTCAACCATAGTTGTCATAGTTGTCATTGGTTTCGTGAGTCATCTCATGATATGACAATTTTAAAGAAAATTTAACTTCACGAAGGCCTGCAGAAAATTGTTAGCATTTGTTAGATCTGGAGGCTTTTTTTACTTTGCAGAGTCATCACTTCTGCGTCCGATGCACTTTATCTCAATGTGCATTTATTTGAACTTTTTGCGAAATTTAATTTTTGTTAACGCCCTCAATTTTATCAGCTGCGACTTGTTTGCCTTTTGGATAAAAGCGATAGCCGAAACTGACAAAGAGTATGAATTTTAATTGCTTCTGGAGAGGTTAAAGAAGCACCTTCAAAATCATCGAAAATATTTTTTAGGAAAATCCAGATGTTTTGAGTAAATTTGGAGGCAAAATGGCAGAAATTAACGAAGTCTGGAAACTTTATAAGATGCGACTGGCCTAAGGCAACCAATGTTCTCAACATAAAAAAAAAATCCATACTCAGTTGATCAGTCCGGTTTGTTATTTTGCTTAAGGTTATGTCGGGGAACAAGTCTCCAAGCTTTTTCTTTATGTGGCGAAAAATGTGCCTTATTGGCTTACAAGCAGCAAGCATGGTTGCTCGTAAAAAGAGGGCAAGCCGACCTTGAAGCAGTTCTTAGGATACGCCTTCGTCCGCAAAGGCGAAAACAATAAGGAAATACGAAGCCAGTTCGCGTATCCTCAGATTATGCATCGACATTAATATAGGAACATGATCTTACAAAAAAGCAATAATGCGCATAAAGAGGACTGCAGGAACAAAAACTGTGATATTAATCCGATATATATGGAAGTGGGGAAAGGATTAGCCATTGAAGACCATCAGGCATCCTTGTTTCGGTTGTAATGCAAGTTCGGTCTACAGAAGCTTCTGCACAACTATGAAACTCGGCTTGTTTGTTTGCAAGTTGATGTTTAGCCACACGCAGTGCGCTTAGGACGCAAAATATTGTTTGTATTAATATATAGAGACTTTCTGAAAATAAATAAAAATTAGTAATTTTTTGTTTTGCAGGCAATTAATTTTCATTAATATCGCTTTAGAAAAATATTTCTCTGATTTCGCGGCAATAATTTGGCTGTTTTATATGAAAAATCAATTTAAAATAAACAAAACATTGCGAAATTAATGTTTTCTGTCCGGGGTAAAATGTGCTAACAAGAAAAGAGGGCAATCTGACCCAGAATTACCTTTTTAATGACATTTGTTAATACATTACTAATACGTTTACTTGCCCAAATGCATGCTCAATTTTTTTAAAATCTTTTTTTAAACCATGGCCAAGTGCAGCCAATGCCCATTTTTCTCAAATAGTACACTATGAGCTGAATGACATAAAGCAAAAACCGGATCAAAATCTTTGCTTACTTTTTAAGTTATAATTAATGCCACAAAATTGAAATATTTCCTATAGTGCAATGTGTTAATGACTCGACGGCATTGCATAAACGCGGCGCTAATTTACATTGTTGTGGAGTTCACTCTCTGTGTGTGTGTGTGTGTGTGAAGTGGTCGCTGTCAACATCTAATGTTCTAAATGTGCGTGTGTGTGTAATAGTTCTGCCAGTTTGCCAGCTTATGTCATTCACCATAAAACTTTTACGCGCAATTATGAAGGGGAAAAAACGAGAGCGTAAGTTGAGTCGCTTTGCTCAACTTGATATACCCGTTTACTCAGGATATAAACATGTTCCATATTGTGGGAGATATGAGTTTCTCCAATTTGCGGGGGAGGCAACTCTACTAGCTATCTGATCAGAAATGATGTGTGGTTGACGATAGGTAACAATTATTAAAAATATATGTCTAGAGGGACCAAACAATCTACTTTCAAATTGTGGGTGATATGAGGTATTTTTTTCAAATTGCGGGGCGTGAACTTATCTTGTTATCGATCAGGAAACGACGCGTATGGCGGATCGATGAGCCTAGTGGGATTAAGATATATATATCTAGAAGGTTCTGACACGTCTATTTTCAAAATTGTGGGAGATATGATTTTTTTCAAATTATGGGGAGGCAACTTTTCTATCGTTCATGCGATCGAAAATGATGTACGGCTGATCAACAGGAACAATAGTGTAAAATATATGTCTAGAAGGTTCAAACAATCGATTTTTCATGAAATTGTGAGGAGATATGAGGTATTTTACAAATTGCGGGGGCAACTCTACGAACGTTGATCTGATCGAAAAATGATGTATGCGGATCGATAGGTCAATGATTAAGATATATGTCTAGAAGGTTTGAACAAATCTAATTTCCAAATTGTGGAAGATTTGGAGGTTTTTTCAAATAGAAGCGGCAGGGGGCGTGGCAAAAATTTGAAACAAATTGATCTGCGTGCATAAGTCTACACTGAAATATGGTAGACTCTAGCTCTTATAGTTCCTGAGATCTAGGGTGTTCATACAGACAGACGGCGGACGGACGGACGGACGGACGGACGGACGGGACGGACGGACAGACGGACATGTCTATATCGACTCGGCTTATTGATGCTGATCAAGAATATATATACTTTTATGGGGTCGGAAATGCTTCCTTCTGCCTGTTACATACATTTGTACGAACTTAGTATACCCTTTTTACTCTACGAGTAACGGGTATAAAAAGGAACGTAAACACTTTGTCACTTTATCGTTGACTCTCCTCCATGCTCTTTAGGCGCAGACTAGTTTTCTGTTTTTGTATACTTTGCCTTAAAAGTTGAGGAAAATTAAATTTAAATAAATAACCCTGCAGTTTGTTTTATATCAGGGATTAGGCCCAACGTATATCGGTTTCGGTACCGGTTCCCGGTACGTACCAAGAATGAGAATATCGGTTATATTTGGTTTTCAGTTTATTTTGGGTTTCGGTTCCGATTCGGTACTGAGATTTTTTATTTCGGTATATATATATACAGATAATTCCTATATATATATATATTTTTATTTCGAAATTTGATTAAAATCAGAAACTTCATTTCTATTATTATTTTATATTATCATTTTTCTATATTCAAGGAATGATTTTTTTGAAACTTAGAAATCTTTCATTTAATTAGAGGGATAATATTTACCAAAGAAAAATTTTTCCGCTTGTTAGAATTTTTGTTATATCTTATATATCTTAAAAACAGAATTTGATTCTGGATATTCTTTAAGGAATGAATTTCCTTAAATGTAAGACTTTTTCTGAGTGAAATATATATTTGAAATAATCATAAATCAATATAATAAGAATAAGAAACCGAAACAATACCGGTATTAGCGTTTCGGTATGGTTCCCGGTTTTTTCGGTTACGTTTATAGCAGTTAACGTTTTTTCGGTTCTCAAAAACTTTTAATATTGGTTCCTGTTTCGATACCTGGCTTAAAACGGCTTATTTCGGTTAACGGTTCCGGTATTTTACTTTCGAGATATAGTTCATTTTCGAATTAAAGTTAATTTTTTGAACTATAGTTCATTTAAATGAATAGTTCATTTAAACTAGTTCATGAAAATCGGCACAACTCTATTACATACATCAGATCAATTTTAATAAACTTTCTCTGCTAGGGTATACATATAGAGAGGAGCGCGTGAGCAATTTTTTGTTCAAGTAACGCACGATTCACGAAATAAAAAACTGTTGGCTCACGATTCACGCACACAAATTTTTAAGCGTTACGAATGATCACGCACGATCAACCACCCCCGAATTTTTGCGTGGAGAGATTCTCATTCTATCATGGATGTCATGGCCACACTGTGCTTATGTATGGATTTACGAAATGAACAGCGAATTAGTTTAATAAATAATATTATTTATCAAATACAGGGATTAATCCCGAAACAAATACCGGTTTCGGTACGTACCGAAATGATAAGGTTCCATTTCGGTTTTTTAGGTTATTGCGGTCCATATACGATACCCAAATTTTTATTTCGGTTTACCGGTACGTACCGGTACAAGTACCATTTCGCAATGGTATCCCTACACTCAGGAGAAATCTACCCAGTATTAAGGAATAATCTGTATTCTTTTGTCGCCGATTTCTTAAATACAACGTAGAACTATCTATCTATCTAACTATTAAATATGTTTTAAAATAATCGGCTCTAAAATCTGCCTTATCGCCCGATTTAAGCCCATACTATAAGACTTCGGTTCTATACAACTCATTATACGCTGGAAAATACTCAATGGGGTATATCAGTTCTAAAAACACTCTAAAACATTACACTTTTCTAAATATTAAGACCAAACTTTTTTATAATAGAAAATAAATATTTCAAAATTTAGGAAGACGTTTAGAAAAGAATTTTCTAAAATTGAAACTAATAGGGATTTCATAGACATAAATTTAATTATTTTTGGGTTTATATTTTTGCTTTTCAGAACATTTTTTAAATATATATTTTTTTTTTTTTTTTTATATTTTTATATTATTTTTTATTTTATTTTCTATATCTTGCACGACCAATGTTCTCGAGGTCTATCTTTAACACGCACGGATCACCGGATGCACATCACGAATAGCCAGGATTAACATAACCAAGTCGTGACACACCGTCTCAAGTCATGCGCGCACCTCTAGCATACACTCCCCACCAATTGAATAGAACACCCTATATGTCTGTTTTTTTATTGACCAAATCAAGCATGCTAGAGACTTATTTTTTTGGGAATTGATTTAACTGGTTTTATATCTATAAGAAAGACTAACGACAAAGTTTTAATATTAAAAAAATTATTTACCAAAAACCGAACAAATTCGGGGAACCAATTTTTCGTTCGGCCTGAAAATGCGGAAAATTCATCGCAAGCAACGGTTAACGAAGGTTTATAGTTTTGACACGATGGATTTGTAGAACCATATGGGAGAATCGGCATTTGATTTGAATATTCGATTTTAGTATATATGAAATTTTATCCCTCTAAAAAAATCTTGTTAAAGCTGAACAGAATTGTTCTTTAATTTTCAGCCACAACCGAGATATCTCTGCGGTGTTTTAGTCCCACATCTTATTTCCCCAAATGTATTTCATTGTATTTCCTCGCACTTTAAGAAAATGCTTTTCTTTTTGCTGTATGCAAATGTGAAAGTGGAAGCTATAATAAATTCAATTTTCTGCCTAAATAATCGCTGTAATTAAGAGATGCCCTCGTACAGATACAAGCCCATCTCTTTTTCTCTTGGGCCCCCACCAAGATGCCATTAGAGTTGGTGCCCTGCACCTGGCAAGAAAAAAAGGAGAGGAAAATGTGCGCATTTCCCTTCCATTAAATTTTTGGGCAAAACACACGCGTTAATGGGCTGTTTGGTTGAATGTTGGTTAGCTGATTGTGCCTGGCATTTCAATCATTGCCTTTGCACGCTTCCTGTGTGCGTTTTTAATGAGTGAAATGAAGTAGTCTACTTGAGAGCTGCGTAATTTGCTAGAGAGCTCGATCAATCGATGGCGCAAACTTCTCGAACAAAGTCATTTTCAGTTTGAATTTAAGTTAAAGTTTTCACTGGGGCAGTTTTTGTTTGTTTTTCGACGACTGCAACTAAAAAAGTGTCCGACTTACGGCAACTGACTCGGCAAGATTTCACACGGAGCTGACGTTCCACCTCTCTGGCACCCTGTTTCTGGCTGGCTGACTTAACTCTGGCATCAAGTTAGCCACCAACTTGACTTTCATCTCTCCGTCAGCAGTTATGAACTTTCGCATTTAATTATTTGAAAAAAATACGCATTGACGTTTTGAATTACCAAGAGTTGCCTTAGATTTTGTTGCTTTTTGCAAAGGAAATGGACAGGAAGTTAAACTGAAGAAGTGAAATTGGCCCCGAAAAGGCTTGAGTTAATGGAAAACAAAAAAGTTTTTCTCACTAAGAACTAGTTTTTTGACCGATCGTTCCTAATGCAGCTATATGCTATAGTCATCCGATTTTAATAAATTTTTCCAGAATTATGTGGAAGCATATAAAACTAATATATACCAAGATTGGTGACGCTACGATGGAAAACAAAAAAGTTTTTCTTACTAGAACTAGTTTTTTAACCGATCGTTCCTATGGCAGCTATATGCTATAGTCATCCGATTTTGATAAATTTTTTCCAGAATTATGTGGAAGCATATAAAACTAATATATACCAAGATTGGTGACGCTACAATGGAAAACAAAAAAGTTTTTCTCACTAGAACTAGTTTTTGAACCGATCGTTCCTATGGCAGCTATATGCTATAGTCATCCGATTTTGATAAATTTTCTAAAATTATGTGGAAGCATATAAAACTAATATATACCACGATTGGTGACGCTACAATGGAAAACAAAAAGTTTTTCTCACTAGAACTAGTTTTTGAACCGATCGTTCCTATGGCAGCTATATGCTATAGTCATCCGATTTTGATAATTTTTCCAGAATTATGTGGAAGCATATAAAACTAATATATACCACGATTGGTGACGCTACAATGGAAAACAAAAAGTTTTTCCCACTAGAACTAGTTTTTGGACCGATCGTTTCTATGGCAGCTATATGCTATAGTCATCCGATTTTGATAAATTTTTCCAGAGTTATGTGGAAGCTTATAAAACTAATATATACCACGATTGGTGACGCTACGATGGAAAACAAAAAAGTTTTTCTCACTAGAACTAGTTTTTGGACCGATCGTTCCTATGGCAGCTATATGCTATAGTCATCCGATTTTGATAAATTTTTCCAGAGTTATGTGGAAGCATATAAAACTAATATATACCAGGATTGGTGACGCTACGATGGAAAACAAAAAAGTTTTTCTCACTAGAACTAGTTTTTGGACCGATCGTTCCTATGGCAGCTATATGATATAGTCATCCGATCCAGACGATTCCGACGAATGTGCAGCCTATGTGTTTTTAAAGACTTTTCGCAAAGTTTGGTCAAGATAGCTTTAAAACTGAGGGAGACGGACGGACGGACAGACGAAAATGAACTCATCTCGTCATGCTGATCAAGAATATATATACTTTATGGAGTCGGAGATGCTTTCTTGCGTTACAAAAATTGTGACAATTTCAATATACCCTCTGCAAGGGTATAAAAAGTAAGTGTGAGTTAACTTGTTTGGATATTTCGCTGATGGTTAAGAGGTATAAAAAGTTACACAAACATACAAAAGTAACATCAACAAATCACACAGTTTTTCATACAGAAAGACTATGTTTTCGTTGCAGTTTAGTAAGCAGTAAGTATATTCAATTTCTTAAGGTTAAATCCTCAGCCCAAGTGGTTAACAAAGAATACAAAATTAAATTGATATTGAAGTTGAGTCAAGTGAAATAAAGCAGTTTAAAGTTGTCTATGCAAATCTGTAGAGTAAAAGGCATATGTATGCGCATGAAATTAACACCATCAACACACACACACATACAGAGACACAAGTGGAAATGCAAATTGCATTTGTTTGTGTTGTGTCATTTGTCGCTTGCTTGCTTTCCCTCCTCCCTCCCCTCCCCATCTACTGTTTGTTGCAAAATTCATAAACTTCTGCAATATAAATCACAGACACACACCAGACTCAGCTCTGGCATGTCAAATCTAAATCGATTTATAGTATGAAGCCAATTTGGCTCGAGTTGAACTAAATTTAAACCAAAGCCAGGCCTACTTAATCACCCATTTCATAGCCACAGTGGGTTGAATATAAGAATTTATGGAAATAATTCAACCAAACAAGCCTTTTAAACCAAGTTTCTGCGGCAGAAACTTCAAGAATTTCAGCTTTAAGCTTTATTGAAGTTTATTTTCTATAATTTTTCACTTTATGGTAAGACACAAATTTGTTTATTAGTTTATGCGTTTTGTCCCATTGTACTTACACACATTTACATTTTTTCAACTCACCCAGCAGGCCAGAAAATTCGAATTTCGGGTCTTGCTAGAGCTAAACACAAATATTATCATTCACATACAACCGATCGAAGAGTAAACAACTCTAAATATATAAAAAATATATATATATATACCAATATACAGGTAAGTGAGAAAAACCAAAAATAAGAAAACTTCAAGAAATCTCGGTAATCCATCCCCCCCCCTTTTTAGATTAAAAACCTATCAACATGAGTGAAGAAGCTTCTGGTTCAGCCTCAGGCTCGGAGGGTGGTTCACCAGCAGCTACAGAGGCACCACCACCACCACCACCACCAGCGGCAGCCGCACCACCACCGCCGCCACCACCACCGCCGCCGCCGCCACCAACTCCGGCGCCCACGGCTGCACCAACTTCAACAACCACTGGGAAATCTGGAGCTGGTATGATATCATCCAGTGCCTGGCTAACGGCAGCTGCCGTGGCCATTTATACCACACGCGCCTTGTGGGTGAAGCTAAGGAAGAGCAATGCCAAGAAGAAATTGCAGCTGGAGGAGGCCAAATTGCGTGCTCAGCGGGAGCAATTGCAAGAATTGGAGGAAGAAAGCGATGAAGACGACGAGGAGGAGGAGGATGAAGAAGAGGAGGAGGAGGAGCAGGCCGTGGTAGAGCTGATGGCAGCTCCTTCAGGTGCCCTGACTGAAAGCAGTAAACTGCATTAATCGGCCTTAACCGTGAGTCTTTAACCCAAACTAAACAATTTCCTAGTTCTTACTTTCAATTTGCTGCAGTTGCCAAGAAAACAAAGTTTTGAATTGCCACGCCAAAAAATCCAAAAAAAAAAAAAAAGTTCTTCTTACACTTGCACACTTACACTTACACTTAAACTTGCATAAACTACACCACACTACACTACACTACACTACACACTTCGATTCGGGCGTTGTTGTCGTAATGCTTGGGGATTTTAATGGGGGATCATCAAGCCAACTGCTGCAACGCTCTTCCAAAATGGAGCAAATCCTATTTGTTTTTCTGTTTAAATGTTCTTGTACAAAATTACGTTTGTGTAAATTTTAAAATCCAAATTTTATGTACTGCTGCGATGACAAGTAAAACAACGCAATAAAAAAAATTCAAGTAAAATTCAAAGAATGAAAATTTATGTGGGTGGAAAAATGGTTGATGGCTGCTTTAGAGCAGCGGTGGGCACCACGCAAAATGAAAGCCGGGCTAGGGCACAACGGGCTACTATTTGCCCAACGCTGCTTGAGAAGAAACGATTTCTGGTCTTGTGGAAATAATAGTCGATTGGCTTGAATGGATTGCCGAGATTTCTGCTGCTTCAATAGGCTTTGCTTCTTGCTTCAAATTTAAATTAGTTTAAAACCCTAAACAACTTTTATATGGGTGGAAAAAATGGTTAATGGCTGCCTAAATTGATTTATATGATTGCTTTAGAGCAGCGGTGGGCACCAACAGCAAAATGAAAGCCGGGCTAGGGCACAACGGGCTACTATTTGCCCAACGCTGCTCGAGATAAAAAGATTTCTGGTCTTGTGGAAATAATCGTCGATTGGCTTGAATGGATTGCCGAGATTTCTGCTGCTTCAATAGGCTTTGCTTCTTGCTTCAAATTTAAATTAGTTTAAAACCATAAAAAAAACTTTTATATGGGTGGAAAAATGGTTGATGGCTTCCTAAATTGATTTATATGATTGCTTTAAAGAAGCGTTGGGCGCCATAAGCTACTATTTGCCCAACGCTGCTTAAGAAGAAGCAGAATTAGAAAATAGCGATTTCTGGTCTTGTCAAAATAACCGTAAAAAACGCAATAAAAAAAAATTCAAGTAAAATTCAACGAATCAAATTTATGTGGGTGGAAAAATGCTTTAGAGCAGCGGTGGGCATCAAAATAATAATCAAGGCTGCAGCAACGTCAAAAAGCAAGGCGGGCTAAGGGCACAACGGGCTACCAGTTGACCAACGCTGCTTAAGAATCATCGATTGGCTTGGATGGATTGCCGAGATTTCTGCTGCTTCAATAGGCTTTGCTTCTTGCTTTCCAATTTTTGCCCACGAATTTTTACAAATTTAGGGCAACCATTTGAAGGCCAGATATTAAATAAAGTTCCGCTTCTTCAAAAGCAACGTTGGGCACATAGTGCCCCGTTGCGCCCTTTCAGCCTGACTCTTCCATTTGGCATGGTGTCCAAATAATGGATGGCATGGATGGATTGCCGAGATTTCTGCTGCTTCAATAGGCTTTGCTTCTTGCTTTCCAATTTTTTGCCCACGAATTTTTACAAATTTAGGGCAACCATTTGAAGGCCAGATATTAAATAAAGTTCCGCTTCTTCTAAAGCAACGTTGGGCACATGGTGCCCCGTTGCGCCCTTTCAGCCTGACTCTTCCATTTGGCATGGTGTCCAAATAATGGATGGCATGGATGGATTGCCGAGATTTCTGCTGCTTCAATAGGCTTTGCTTCCAATTTTAATTAGTTTTGAAACATCAAAATGACCGGATAAGATTATATGGAAAAGCTCTATTGTTTTTTATCTCTGAGCACATTCCAGACCCCTGCTCAAAAGAGGTTTGATTTGAGCAGCGAAAGGATTTGATCATATCCTGGCTTGGTCGCTGCCTACGTCGCCCGCGTTGATAGCAGCGACTTTGTGCAGTGGTTGGGTCTTATGTAAGTTAGAGGAGAGCGGCTGCAGTCAAAAACTTACAGTTCACAAAAACTCATACATGGGAATAATTGGTCACCAACTTCGCCACTCAATTGGTGTGGCATGTAAAAATCGGTAATAATCGCACGATACCTTGCTCTATTGACTGTAACTTAGCTATATTCAATATTTTTGAAAAAGAACGGTCCAATGATGCCGCCGGCCTACAAACCGGCCTAAACAGTGCAGTTCTTGAACTGGATCTGACTGCTCTTCAGACTATCTTCGTCCATTTCGACAAAAATGAGACAAATTTTCAATAAAATTTACCATTTCCGACCTTGGTGCGTTTTTTCCCAAATCGGAGAAGCTCTTAGCTAACTTTTCACGAGTATTTTTATGCCTTTGGCGATGAAATTGCTCAAATTCTGTACTTGTACCCACTTTCATCACAAATAAAAGCAACAGTTGAAAAACTTGGCCTACTAAAATACACCTAAAACTGCGGTCTAAATTGTAGCTTTGTTGTTCGGTTAAGACTGTGCGTAGATGACCAATCAGTCAGTCAGTGCAAGAGAACGACTGGTTTAACGATTTATAACAAGAGCAAGGCGATAAAGTGAGAGTTGCAAAGCGGCTCTGACCTACTTCATCAAACGCTGGACAGCGACTGATTAGCTTTGCTGATTTGGTTGCTCTCTTCTCTTAGGGCACGGTCGAATTTCGCACACTCGCCAATGACCTTAAGTATAACAGTTGGTATAACACTGACGCTTGATTGAAACGCTGATAGACCAACGCACATTGCTAATTGACAGCTGCATTCATTAGCTTACCACCTCAATACCCCCCCCCCCCCTTCCGACCAAACACAGATTGACAAACACGCAAACGGGAGGAACCCGACAAACGGGAGAAGGATTGGCTAGCGCAAACATTGTGTGCGCCTGGTTGCATGTGCTCCAGTTTCCGTGGCCGTTGGCGGCGATGAATTTCCTCGTTTAAAAGTTTTTTTTTTTCCACTTTTTTTTTTTTTTTTTTTTGCCTGGCACAGCGTGACATAATGACGTGACGCGCGTAGTTTACGTTTTGATTGATGGATCAGAAGCCGCGCGCCGCCGACCAGAATTGATGAGGTGTCACCCAGTTGCCAAATGTGTTACAAATCAATGCAACAAAATATTTATGTACACCAAAAAGCGAATGTTTGACAGACCTGGTTCTTCTGTTTGCAGATTTGCGAAAAAAAAAAAAAAAAATGTATTTGCCCTGTCATCATCATCATCGTCATCGAGATGTTGGTCTTTACACATTTGCCCAACTCATTTGTTGCATTTGGCCAGGTTTGCGTTTCTTTTTGGCAGCAACAAGATTTCTGAGTTTGGTAAACAAACAGATTAAAAAGCGATTATGTAAAAACCGTTGTTGTTGTTTACCACCATTGGAATTTATTTGAAAGATCATCTTGATGGTAACTTGATCACTTTGCGGTTATCCTTAAGATATTTGATTATCTTCCCTTCACTCGGTAGACTTTTGACGTGACGAGGAAAGCAAAGTGCAGACTATAGAGGATCACATTGATTGCAGTTAGCCAGGTGCTTAAAGCAAGCATTGTGGCATCCGAATGTACATAAATACCGGGAACAGGGCCGAGGGTACTATTTTCGCTGTCATAGTCGCTGCTGTTAAAGTCACTGTAGTCGCTGTAGTTGCTGTCGCTGTTATCGCTGCTGCTGCTGCTGTCACTTTCAATGCTGCCGCTATTGTTCGGTCTAATCCGAAGAACCCATCTGAGATAATCCATTGAATTCACAGACATTGCGAAAATTCGAAAAATACAAAATATTTACAATACAATAAAAAAAAGGGAAGAAACAATTCAATTTCAATGTTCACTTTAATGTGTTTCTTAGTGAAAAGTTAAACTGATGTGAAAATATGGAAACTAGAGTGGCACAATTTTGGAAAACAGAGTTGCCAGATCATTGAAATTATTTCAAATATATGTGGAAATTTATGTCCTGTAATTTAAGCCACCTAATTACATTTCGTCGTGTTATACAACCAGCTAAAGCGGCACAATTTGTAAATCTACGTTGCCAGATCATTGATCATATTTGTCAATTTAATTTTTTGGAGTTGCCAGATTATTGAAAATATTTAAAACATATTTGTCAATTTATATCCTTCCATTTTAATAAGCCAAATTAAGCTAATAAAATTTTAACCATTCTAGAACTGATTTTAATGCGTAAAATTTTTTTTTTTTTGAGTTGCCAGATTATTGAAAATACTTTAAACATGTATGTCAATTTGTATCTTTCCATTTTAATAAAATTTAATAATTCTAGAACTAATCTTAGTGAAAAAAATAATTGTTTTCGAGTTGCCAGATTATTAAAAAATATTTTTAACATATTTGTCAATTTATAGCTTTCATTTTAACCATTCTAGAACTGATTTAAATGCGTAAAAATATATTTTTCAGTTGTCAGATTATTGAAAATACTTTAAACATGTTTGTCATTTTGTATCTTTCCATTTTAATAAAATTAAATCATTCTAGAACTGATTTTAATGAAAAAATTTTGTTTTTGGAGTTGCCAGATTATTAAAAATATTTTAAACATATTTGTCAATGTGTATCTTTCCATTTTAATAAGCCAAATTAAACTAATAAAATTTTAACCATCTAAAACTGATTTTATACGTAAAAATAATTTTTTGGAGTTGCCAGATTATTGAAAATATTTTAAACATATTTCAATTTGTATCTTTCCATTTAAATAAAATTAAAAATTCTAGAACTGATTTTAATGCGAAAAAATATTTTTTGAGTTGCCAGATTATTAAAAATATTTTAAACATATTTGTCAATGTGTATCTTTCCATTTTAATAAGCCGAATTAAACTAATAAAATTTTAACCATCTAGAACGGATTTAAATGCGTAAAAATATTTTTTGGAGTTGCCAGATTATTGAAAATATTTTAAACATTTTTCAATTTGTATCTTTCCATTTTAAATAAAATTTAAATCATTCTAGAACTGATTTTAATGCGAAAAAAATAATTTTTTGAGTTGCCAGATTATTAAAAATATTTTAAACATATTTGTCAATGTGTATCTTTCCATTTTAATAAGCCGAATTAAACTAATAAAATTTTTAACCATCTAAAACGGATTAAAATGCGTAAAAATAATTTTTTGGAGTTGCCAGATTATTAAAAATATTTTAAACATATTTCAATTTGTATCTTTCCATTTAAATAAAATTTAATCATTCTAGAACTGATTTTAATGCGTAAAAATATTTTTTTGAGTTGCCAGATTATTGAAAATACTTTAAATATGTTTGTCAATTTGTATCTTTCCATTTTAATAAAATCAAATCATTCTAGAACTGATTTTAATGCGAAAAAGTATTGATTTTGGAGTTGCCAGATTATTGAAAATATTTTAAACATATTTGTCAATTTGAATCTTTCAAATTAAACGAATAAAATGTGAACCATTTAAGAACTGATTTTAATGCGTAAAAATATTTTTTTTGGAGTTGCCAGATTATTGAAAAAAATTAATTTAATGTGAAAACTTATTTCTTCATATTTATTTAAACCAAATTATTATTGGTTGCGCTTGAAACCCCCTACAAAGCTGAAATTTGGTACATTAAATTTACTAGATCGTTGAAAATACTTCAAAAAAAATAAAAGAAACAACACACGGGATTGATTTCGAAAAAAAAAAAATGTCGAACTTTCAGTTACTTTTTGTTCTTTCGCTATGACATTACAATTCCGAACTTGTTTTAATCTCTATGCAAGACTATGATTTGATTTAAAGGTAGGATCCGATCTTAAAAGGAGATTTTTGGATTAATATAAGAATTTTAGGACTGTTTTTATCCTTCGTACTTGTTTTAAGTACAATCCAGTTTAATTGAAGGTCGGGACCACTCAGTTTTATCTAACTAAATGACTAAGGTGGGCTAAATGATATGTTTATATCAATTTAATTTTCTTCTAACCAATTAAAACTTAAAAATCAATCAATTTTCAAGACGAAATGTGCTTGAAAACGATAAGACAGTGGGCTCAAATTCGAATTTGTGGGAGAGGTAGGTGAGTGTAGGGGGAACGTAATTCTTGCTCTAACCTCAGTATTTTTTTTATTTAAAAAAAAAACGATTAAAAAATCACCCGTATAATATATCTAGTTTTCTTTGTACCATGTTTCCCACGCTCCCACTCAAAAGTAATTTGTGAAGAAGAATTTAAATCGATTAATATGCAAGATTTTCAAAGGGTAAACACATACAGACAGAATTTGTGAGCAATAAGGGCCTGTAATACGATAAACTAGTATACATTTAAAATCGAATCCGTCAATTATGAATAAATTTGTTTTACAACTTGCCTGTTTCAAAGTTTTTCACGATAGATCAATGGTACATACCTGTAAAGAAATGTGTAAAAGAGAATCAGTTTATGTGTAAAATTTATAGAACGGTTTTTAGTACAGATCTAAGTAAGATGGATTGTACTAATCTTGGGATAAGCAATAACTTATTGAAATTTAATTATATATAAAAATAAAATTACGGTTCATTGTAGGATTCTAAGGAAACACAATAACTTAAAAGTGCTCAAAGACCATTCTAAGGAAAGAATGTAGTATAAAAAGAGGACCCAATTTGAATGAGGATCAATGACAAATTTCCAACCACCTTAGAAAATAAACCCTTCGCCTTATCACTGCATCATATTTCCGTTAATAAGGACGTATGTAAAGGTCCCTGAAGAGCATGTTCGTCGCTTATTCAATCAGTCATGGGACCTCATCTAAAGAAATGTTATAAAACTTCGACACTATTTCTTAGTAATATTTTTTAATGTGAGTTTGTTTCTGAAACATTATCGTTTTTATACGAGGAACAGAACTTCCTTTAAATAAGGCTCATTTTAGCTAAGCCTTACGGTCTTCACATCAATCGAAGACCTCAAATAGTGTTGATAACTTGTGATTAATCATGGTTTTGCTCCAATGGCTGGCACTCCAAATATTCAATTAACTGTCGTACGTAATATTTATTGTATTGTATATTGCATTAACAAGTAATTTCGTATTATTTAATTACCACTTTAAAATGGCACAATTATCACTGAGTTTTCATTTCCACTCGTATTTTTTTGTTGCTTAGTATTTCTCTTTGGCTAATTATGCCACCAGACGATGATTTCATAACACGCCACAGAAAATAAAAAGCATGCCTCAACGCTGAACGCTCTAAATAAAAAAAAAAAAAAAAACCAACTAACCACATAGTTTTTTTTTTTTTTATACCGATCGATTTCCTTGACGGCTTTTCCTCAAGTTTTTCATTTTGATACCATATTTTTGCTATGGCTTTGGTTTCCACATCATAAACGCGCTTTTGGCATAATTGCTATCAACACGATGGCGGAGGAGTAGTAGGTGGTTAAGGGGGGAGGGAGGGAGGTAGAGAGGTCGGTGAACAATCGATAATTATGATGTTACATTGTTGTTGTTGTTGTTGTCGTGATAATATGCCTTTCGAGACCAAGTGAGTGAGAGAAAGAAAGAGAAAGAGAGAGAGAGAGAGAGGTTAAACCCGCCAGCGGAGCCAAGATTGAGCTTTCATGTAATATTTGCTCACAATTATTGCGAGACCACGCAGTCAGCTTGTGTTGTTGTTGTTGTGGGTTTTACTAGTGCTGCGGTTGCATGTTGCATGTTGCAATAACAATTTCGCTTTTGCTTTCCAGTTAGGTTATTGGTTTACCTCTTAAATTGAAAGCATCTGGGGTATATACGGCTTAGAGCACTTTTAAGCTACGATTTTGATTTGATATTATGCAGCATAAAAAATGACTGACTGACTGATTGGTAATTTATACACAGCCTAAACGGTAAGAGCTATAAAAGAGCTGAATTTTGTCAAATAAGTTCGGTTTAGAGTAAACTAAAAGTCAGAACCAGCTGTAGCCCTGCTTGAAATAAGTATTAGGTTCTCACTTATGAAAATATCAAACTAAGTTGTATTTGAGATCGTTAATACTAGATTTTTTAAACTTTTTTTCAGAGTAGTACATATTGCATAGAAGATAAGTACTTCAACACTGCTTAACACCGCAAACACCGCATTTTAATACCGTAAACACCGCATTTAAACAACGTTTTAAAGCACTAAGCACTTTAATATCGCTAAACACCGCAACCAACGCTTTTTAATAACGTAAATTCCGCATTTCAACAATGTTTTAAAGCCAAATACACATACTAACTTAACAACGCCTAACACCGCCTATTCAATACCGTAAACACCGCATTTTAAGAACGTTTTGAAGCTCTAAGCTCTTTTAATTAAACACCGCAAACAACGCTTTTCAGTACCATAAACACCGCATTTCCAACAACGTTTTAAGGAAAGCCAATTTTACACTGCTTAACACCGCTTTTAATACCGTAAACACTTTTACACGTCTTAACTAAGCGTGCTTTTTAATACCGTAAACACCGCATTTACACCGCTTTTATACCATAAACAGCGCTTTTCAACCACGTTTTAAAGCACTTAGCACTTTAATATCGCTTAACACCGAAAACAACGCATTTATTAACGTAAACTCAGCATTTCAACAACGTTTTAAAGCCAAAAGCATTTTTACGCTGCTTAACATCACTTTTTAATACCGTATACACTGCATTTCAACAACGTTTTAAATCACCAAACACTTTTACACCAGCTTTTAAATACCATTAACACCGCATTACACCGCTTAATATCACTTTTTAATACCGTAAACACCGCATTACAACAACGTTTTAAAGCACTAAGCACTTTTATACCGCTTAACACCGCAAACACCGCTTTTTTAACGTATTTCAACAACGTTTAAAACTTTCAACAACGTTTTAATCTACACCGCTTAACATCACTTTTTAATACCGTATACACTGCATTTCAACAACGTTTTAAAGCACTAAGCACTTTTTACACCGCTTAACACCGAAACACCTTAAACCACCACAGCGCTTTTTAATACCAGAAACACCGCATTTCGATAACGTTTTAAAGTACTAAGCACATTATACCGCTTAACACCGCAAACACCGCTTTTTAATACCGTATTTCAACAACGTTTTTAACTACTAAGCACTTGTGCACCGCTTAACACCGCAAACAGCGCTGTTTAATACCATAAACACAGCATTTCAACAACGTTTTAAAGCACTAAGCACTTTATACCGCTTAACACCGCAAACACCGCTTTTAAATACCGTATTTCAACAACGTTTTTAACTACTAAGCACTTTTATACCGCCTAACACTATTTTTTAATACCATAAACACCGCATTTCAACAACGTTTTAAAGCCCTAAGCACTTTATACCGCTTAACACCGCAAACACCGCTTTTTAATACCGTATTTCAACAACGATTTTAACTACTAAGCACTTTTACACCGCTTAACACCGCAAACAGCGCATTTTAATACCATAAACACCGCATTTCAACAACGTTTTAAAGCCCTAAGCACTTTATACCGCTTAACACCGCAAACACCGCTTTTAAATACCGTATTTCAACAACGTTTTTAACTACTAAGCACTTTTACACCGCAAACAGCGCTTTTTAATACTAATAACACCGCATTTTAACAACGTTTTAAAGCACTAAGCCCTTTATACCGCTTAACGCCGCAAACACCGCTTTTTCATACCGTATTTCAACAACGTTTTTAACTACCAAGCACTTTTATACCGCAAACACCGCTTTGTAGTGCCATAAACACCACATTTCAACAAAGTTTTAAAGCACTAAGCCCTTTATACCGCTTAACGCCGCAAACACTGCTTTTTCATACCGTATTTCAACAACGTTTTTAACTACCAAGCTCTTTTATACCGCAAACGCCGATTTGTAGTGCCATAAACACCGCATTTCAACAACGTTATTAAAACCAAAACACCGCTTTTCAGTACCATAAACACCGCATTTTAGGAACGTTTTGAATACCTAACTTAGTTTAATGATTTTAATGCCCGCTACTCCGTTCAACAGGGTATTTCAGTAGTCTAGCTTTATGTTTTTTCCCCATATGATATGCTGATCTCCTTTGAATGCCAGATATTTTGCACGAGCAAGCGGATGTAGGAAGGGGGCAACGGGAAGCGTATTGCAGTGGCATCTGGTTGAACAGGCCCAAAAATCATTGGCAAAACAAATTGTCATTGGCATTTTCCGCAAGTGTCGGTGTCCCATTCTATGGCTTCATTTGGCTTCATAAATTTAGTGATATTTCTTTTAAATTGCCTTCAGATAAAAGTGGAAGTTGTTTGTCGTGAAGAGTTATTATTACCCGCTGTACAAGTTGTAAAAGTTTTTCATTTAAAGTTTTCCACGCAAAAAAAAAGAAAAGGATTAAAAAACTTTACTACTTCTTCTTCATTTCATTTCAATTTCAATTTAATTACTTCAAAATGTCAACTTCTGACACACACACATTTAATGACTCTGCCTTGAACTTGCTCATTTCCTCTGGCAATCAGTCAATGCATTATGTCGTTTATTCTATTTTCCAGTAGAATAATGTTGTTGTTGTACATGTCATTTAATCAGATAACAAAATTTGTATTATTAGCTAAAAGGCAACAGAAAAACAATGTGCAATCCTTTAGCTGTCCTCATATTCAAGTTTTGCTTCTCCTTCACTCAATTGTTTTGCTTGTTAATAATAATCGGATTGTCATTGATATAATCTTCAACTGAGTGTGTGTGTGAGTGTGTGTGTGAACTATAATGAATATAATAAGTATAAATGGCAGACATGAAGGACACTTGTTGCACTTAATGCTTTTTTTTTCTTTCTAAGTAAGAGGGAATTACTTTTTCTAAGAAATTTTATATAATGGCTGGTTATGTAGAAATATACGAGTCGGTGAAGCCTGAAACTGTAGGTAAAATAGGTGCTGCCCATTACGATCATTTAATATCGATTAAAATATATGACTAGAAGGTTCAAACAATCCATCTTTAAAATTGTGAGTTCAAACAATCTATCTTCAAAATTGTGGAAGATAGGAGGTTTTTTTCAAATCGCCGGGGTGGTAACTCGATCATTGTTTATCAGATCGAAAAACGGTGTATGAGGATCGATAAGTAATGATGATTAAAATATATGTCTAGAAGGTTCGAACAATCTATCTTCAAAATTGTGAAAGATGGGAGGTTTTTTTTAAATCTTCAATTGATCGAGAAACAGATAGGACGATAAGTTAGATGATTATATGTCTAGAAGGTCGAACATCTATCTTCAAAATTGTGGAAATATTTTAGGGTGGTAACTCGATCATTGTTTATCAGATCGAAAAACGGTGTATGAGGATCGATAAGTAATGATGATTAAAATATATGTCTAGAAGGTTTCGAACAATCTATCTTCAAAATTGTGGAAGATGTGAGGTTTTTTTTAAATCGCCGGGGTGGTAACTCGATCATCGTTTCTCTGATCGAGAAACGGAGTATTAGGGATCGATAAGATATGATGATTAAAATATATGTCTAGAGAGTTCGAACAATCTATCTTTGAAATTGTGGAAGATATGAAGTTTTTTTTTAAATCGCCGGGGTGGTAACTCGATCATCGTTAATCAGATCGAAAAACGGTGTATGAAGGATCGATAAGATATGATGATTAAAATATATGTCTAGAGCGTTCGAACAATCTATCTTCAAAATTTTGAAAGATAGGAGTAAATGTCCACATTTTAAAGTAGTCCTTAAATTTTAGAAAACAGAAATTAACAAATCAAGTTTTTTAAATTTTTTTCAAAGTTTTTAAGAGCTTCATTTCCATTTAGAAATTTCTTTCTGTACCAAAAGTAAGGTGACATATCAATGCTGCTTCACACTGACACCAGAAAAAAAAGAACCAGCATGACTTCCATATCCACCCTTTCAGGTTCTTTCATTGAAAGGACCTGGCAATGCTCAATGTCCTTTCAATGGCTTTAAAATGCAGCAATTAAACCGCAATTTCTATAAAATACGCCTCCAAATGTGAAAGAAAACAATTAAGGCAACAAGCAGCAGCAGAAGCAGCAAAAGCAGCAGCATCCAAACGGAGGCCATGACAACAATTACGAGATCCATTTAACTTTGGCAGGATGCGAAGAATGCGACACATGTCGCAAAAACGCAGCGGGGGGGCAGGCGGGCAGGCAGGCGAAGCGGTTTGACGGCGTCAACAAAACTGGCGACATGCCGACTGCACTCTTAAGAATGAGCGTGCCAAGCGGTAGAAGGGGGGACATTCGCATTCAGGTCCTGCACGTTAAAAAGTCACAAAAAAAAAGCAACACACACAGAGACAGAAACTTTGAACCTCGCTAAAAGTGCACAAATCTTGGCAAACGTTGCAAAATATGAAGCAGAACGACAAACGTCGAGTGAGTCCCTGGCCCAGACAATCAACACAGGATGTTTTTGCGCTCATTATGCGCCAGCTGCATATACAGGCAGAGAGAGAGAGAGAGAGAGAGAGAGGCATGCAGCATGTGTGTAGCATGCTGCTGTATGTTGTCTGTGTCCTTTGTTACTCCCTGGGCATAAACACACATCAAGTTAAAGGAACAAAATGAAAGCAGCGCCAACATATTGCCACTCTTTCTGCAGCATCCTAAGAAGGTATATAGGATAGGGTAGACAAGTGAAATGGGTATATAGGAATGATCTATCAACTTGAAAAAGTTATGTAAATCGGTCAAGAATTTTACATTGAATTGAATTGAACTACTTTAATCATTCGCCATTTATGAGGAGCAAGTTCTTGAGGCCTAATACCAGCTTTTACCTTTAAAAATTTTTTTTTATTTTTTTGTTTTGCATTTTATTATAGCTTGGGCATTCCAATTCATCCCCTTCAAACCATTTTCAAAAATTCGAAATAGTTTAGGAGATATTGCCATTTAGTGGAGCAAAGTTCTTTCTTGAGGAAGCACTCAATACCAGTTAAGAGGGTCTTTTACCTTTGAAAAATATTTTTTTCGATTTGTTTGTTTTGCATTATTATTATAGCTTGGGCATTCCACATTCATCGCCTTCAAACCATTTTCAAAAATTCGAAATAGTTTAGGAGATATTGCCATTTTAGTGGAGCAAAGTTCTTGCTTGAGGAAGCACTCAATACCAATTAAGAGGGTCTTTTACCTTTGAAAAAAAATTTTTTTTCGATTTTTTTGTTTTGCATTATTATTATAGCTTGGGCATTCCACATTCATCCCCTTCAAACCATTTTCAAAAATTCGAAATAGTTTAGGAGATATTGCCATTTTAGTGGAGCAAAGTTCTTGCTTGAGGAAGCACTCAATACCAGTTAAGAGGGTCTTTTACCTTTGAAAAATATTTTTTTTCGATTTTTTTGTTTTGCATTATTATTATAGCTTGGGCATTCCACATTCATCCCCTTCAAACCATTTTCAAAAATTCGAAATAGTTTAGGAGATATTGCCATTTTAGTGGAGCAAAGTTCTTGCTTCAGGAAGCACTCAATACCAGTTAAGAGGGTCTTTTACCTTTGAAAAAAATTTTTTTTTCGATTTTTTGTTTTGCATTATTATTATAGCTTGGGCATTCCACATTCATCCCCTTCAAACCATTTTCAAAAATTCGAAATAGTTTAGGAGATATTGCCATTTTAGTGGAGCAAAGTTCATGCTTGAGGAAGCACTCAATACCAGTTAAGAGGGTCTTTTACCTTTGAAAAAAATTTTTTTTCGATTTTTTTTGTTTTGCATTATTATTATAGCTTGGGCATTCCACATTCATCCCCTTCAAACCATTTTCAAAAATTCGAAATAGTTTAGGAGATATTGCCATTTTAGTGGAGCTAAGTTCATGCTTCAGGAAGCACTCAATACCAGTTAAGAGGGTCTTTTACCTTTGAAAAAAATTTTTTTTTTCGATTTTTTTGTTTTGCATTATTATTATAGCTTGGGCATTCCACATTCATCCCCTTCAAACCATTTTCAAAAATTCGAAATAGTTTAGCAGATATTGCCATTTTAGTGGAGCAAGTTCTGCTTCAGGAAGCACTCAATACCAATTAAGAGGGTCTTTTTACCTTTGAAAAATATTTTTTTTTCGATTTTTTGTTTTGCATTATTATTATAGCTTGGGCATTCCACATTCATCCCCTTCAAACCATTTTCAAAAAATTCGAAATAGTTTAGGAGATATTGCCATTTTAGTGGAGCAAAGTTCTTGCTTGAGGAAGCACTCAATACCAATTAAGAGGGTCTTTTACCTTTGAAAAAAATTTTTTTTCGATTTTTTTGTTTTGCATTATTATTATAGCTTGGGCATTCCACATTCATCCCCTTCAAACCATTTTCAAAAAATTCGAAATAGTTTAGGAGATATTGCCATTTTAGTGGAGCAAAGTTCTTGCTTGAGGAAGCACTCAATACCAGTTAAGAGGGTCTTTTACCTTTGAAAAATATTTTTTTTTTTCGATTTTTTTGTTTTGCATTATTATTATAGCTTGGGCATTCCACATTCATCCCCTTTAAACCATTTTCAAAAATTCGAAATAGTTTAGGAGATATTGCCATTTTAGTGGAGCTAAGTTCATGCTTCAGGAAGCACTCAATACCAGTTAAGAGGGTCTTTTACCTTTGAAAAAAATATTTTTTTTTCGATTTTTTTGTTTTGCATTATTATTATAGCTTGGGCATTCCCCATTCATCCCCTTCAAACCATTTTCAAAAAATTCGAAATAGTTTAGGAGATATTGCCATTTTAGTGGAGCAAAGTTCTTGTTTGAAGTTTTTGTTTGTTCATATAAAGAAGAATTGCTGCTAAATTTGTGAACAATTCCACCATTATTCTGTGAGTAATCAAGATTTCTGGCATTCTCCTTGAATTATTTTGATAAACATGGAAGCTTTTGTTTTTAAAAAGGAAAGTACAGATATTCAGTTCTATGGTCGATAACGCATCTTGTTAGCTTAGAATGTCTTTGGTTTAGGGTAAAAAAAAGGTATTGGCACGATGGGTACCGCTTTTGCTCACAGTAGGCACAATCAGGAACGCATTGATGCTTTTTAGTGTGCATAGGATATATCCTAGATTTGACACAGCACGCCAAAAATATCTCGATCATTAACTAAATGAGTGGAAACTGATATCAGCCGTCTAAAAAGACCAAAAATCGCAAACATTAGCTGACAGGGTTGTGCCTTCATTATTTTGGAATGCTCACGGAATAATATTCTCGTTTTCTTATAAAAGCATCATGGTATAGTTGGTTATTGGATGTTTTTAGCTAGGTTGAACCTTCAATGTATTTTTTCTATCGTCGGTTTTTATTACATCTTCCTGGAGCTGTTCATCTCTATGAGCTCTTAGATTAGAAAGAACAAACACTAGAGTTGAAAATGCTCTTATCTTTAGTAAAAGAAATTTTTAGGAAACTAAAGTCCAACTTTGAGTTTTTTTCAACATTTTTTTAAGGGTATACAAACTTTGAGTGACTTTTTCTGATTTTTTTTCCATATGTAAACAAATAAAAGTGATGTATGCATCATTGTCGCACTTTTTCTAGTCGTGTAGAACGAGAAGGAGGTTTTTATTTGCAGGTACATAAGTATGTGTGCGCGTGTGTGTGTGTGTGCGTAATTGAGTTTCAGTGCCAGCCCAAGCCTGACATTGACTTTTTTGTGTACAAAGGCGACGCCTTTAAAATAAAAGCAGAAGCTCTTGTTTGAAGTTGAAACAAAAAAAAGGGGTCCCCAGTTAATGCACTTAAGAATTATGTGAGGCAGAACAACACAAAGGATATGAATTTTTTGGGGGAGACCAATGCTAAAAATCTGCATAATTGTCACCATAGACACACTATATTTCTGGCAAAGAAGCGCCTAATTTTGGACTTGCTAATGTCGCCACCAGTCGCATCAGTTCGCATCAATTGGTAACAGCAACAGCAGTCTGGCCAACATGCATTCCTCCTCCCTCCTCCTCCTTCTCTTGTTTCAGGCAGGCACCAGGCCCTACCATCATGTAGCGGCATTCAGTCGTGCATACATGAAAGTCAATTAAGCGTATTAAGTGTGACTGTGTGGAGAGTGTGTGTGTGTGCATGCATCGCGCTTATCATGACATTTCTTGGCATTGCCATCAAACAACAAACGTTTTCCACACCCCCCAGCCCCACACCCCTACCAACCGCGAGAACTTCCCTTACAGCTTTTAAACCCCTTTTTGTTGGTAGAATTGTGGAGGATGATTTTCTGTCGTTTCAATTTCGATTTCGGGTGTGTAAAATGTTTGCGGCTGATTGCGGTTCTTAATTTGCTTTAAGTTACGAGGGCAGTTTACCATTTTTGTCGAAATTCACGAGGTTGTAAAATTGTGAATTTTTAAAATTCTGTGACTTTTCGAATGAAATATTTGTGTTTTTTATTTTTTGTCGAAATTCACAAGGTTGTCAAAATTCGAATTTAATTATTTGGAAGACTTTTTGAATAAAATATTTGCCCTTTTTTTAATTATTATCGAAATTCACGAGGTTGTCAAAATTAAAATGAAATATTTCACAAATTTTTGTCTTTTTTTTAATTTTTGTCGAAATTCACGAGGTTGTAAAATTGTGAATTTTTAAAATTCTGTGACTTTTCGAATGAAATATTTGTGTTTTTTATTTTTGTCGAAATTCACGAGGTTGTCAAAATTCGAATTTAATTATTTGGAGACTTTTTGAATAAAATATTTGCCCTTTTTTTCAATTATTATTGAAATTCACGAGGTTGTCAAAATTAAAATAAAATATTTCACAAGTTTTTGGCTTTTTCGAAATTCGAGGTTGTCAAAATTTGAATTTTAAAATTTTTGACACTTTTAATGAAATATTTCACCCTTTTTTTAATTTTAATCGAAGTTTCACGAGGTTGTCAAAATTAAAATGAAATAATTCACCAATTTATGTTTTTTCTTTTTTACCATTTTTGTCGAAATTCACGAGGTGGTCAAAATTTCAATTAAATAATTTAGTGACTTTTTAAATGAAATATTTCCTCTTTCTTTTTTTCATTTTTTTTTTTGTTTAAATTTACGAGGTTGCCAAAATTTTAATTTTAAAATTTGGTGACTTTTTTGAATGAAATATTTTCTCTTTCTTTTTTAAATTTTGTTCGAAATTCAACGAGGTTGTCATTATTTGAATTTTATAATTTGGTGACTTTTTTTTTTTTCCCCATTTTTTGTCGAAAGTCAAGAGGTTGTCAAAATTTTAAATTTTTTAATTTGGTGACTTTTGAATAATTTTTTTTTTTTTTTTTGTCGAACTTCACGAGGTTGTCAAATTTTGAATTTTAAAATTTGGTGACTTTTTTAATTAATATTTCTTTTCCTTTTTTTTTTTTCGAACTTCACGGGTTTCATTTTTTCTATTTTTGATTACGAGGTTATCAAAATTTCATTTTAATTTAGTGACTTTTTGAATGAAATATTTCGCCCTTTTCTTTTTTTTTTTTTTTTTAGTCGATATTCACGAGATTGTCAAAATTTTTATTTTATAATTTGGTTGACTTTTTTAAATGAAATATTTCTTATTTTTTTTTTTTCATTTTGTCGAAATTCATGTTGTTGTCATAAAATTTAATTTTAAAATTTTGGTAACTTTTTGAATGAAATATTTTCCCCCTGTTTTTTTTTTCCATTTTTGTCGAACTGCACGAGGTTGTCAAAATTTTTAATTTTATTATTTGGTGACTTTTAGAATAAATATAATTTTTTTTTTTTTAATTTTTGTCGAAATTTACGAGGTTGTCAAAATTTTAATTTTATAATTTGGTGACTTTTTGAATAAAATATTTTCTGTTTTTTTTTTATTTTTTTAATTTTTTGAAGAAATTCATTAAGGTGTGACAAAATTTTAGTTTTATCGAATTTTCGCCCTTATTTTATGCGAACTTCACGAGGTTGTCCAAATTTTAATTTTATAATTTGTTGACTTTTTGAATTAAAATATTTTTTTTTTTTTGTTTTTAATTTTTGTGAAATTCACGAGGTTGTACAAAATTTTAATTTTATAATTTAGTGACTTTTTAAACGAAATATTTTCGCCTTTTTTTTTACGAGATTTTCAAAATTTTTATTTTATAATTTGTTGACTTTTTTAAATGATATATTTTTTTCCTTTTATTTTCATTTTTGTCGAAATTGACGAGGTTGTCAAAATTTGTATTTAATAATTTGGTAACTTTTTTAATGAAATATTTCCTCATTTTTTTTTTTTTTTGGCGAAATTCACAAACTTGTTAAAAATTATAATTTGGAGACTTTTTGAGAAATATTTTCTTTTTTTTTTTTTTAATTTTGTCGAAATTCACGAGGTTGTCAAAAATTGTAATTTTATGTTTTTTGACTTTTTTGAATAAAATATTTCCTTTTCCTTTTTTCCAATATTTTTGTTGAAATTCACGAGGTTGTCAAAAAATTTTATATTTTCTTGACTTTTTGAATGAAATATTTCTTTTTCTTTTTTTTTTCTTCCAATTTTTGTTGAAATTCACGAGGTTGTCAAAATTTGTATTTTATAATTTGGTGATTTTTGAATGAAATATTTCCTCCTCTTTTTTTTTTTTGAAATACAAAGCTGTTAAAAATTATAATTTTGACTTTTTGAAAGAATATTTGCTCCTCCATTTTTTTTTTTTTTTTAATTTTTGTCGAAATTCACGAGGTTGTCAAAAAATTAATTTTATATTTTCTTGACCTTTTGAATGAAATATTTCCTTTCCATTTTTTTTATAAATTTTTTTTTTTTTTTTTTATTTTATTTTTATTTTTTTTTTTTTTTATAAATATTTGTCGAAATTACGAGGTTGTCAAAATTTTATTTTTTATTTTATTTTTTGTGACTTTTTGAATGAAATTTATTTTTTTTTTTTTTCATTTTTGACGAAATTCACGAGGTTGTCAAAATTTTAATTTTATAATTTGGTGACTTTTTGAGTGGAATATTTGCTCTTTCTATTTTTCCCCATTTTTTCGTTCACGAGGTTGTCCAAATTTGTATTTCCTAATTTGGTGACTTTTAAAATGAAATATTTTTCTTTTTTTTTCATTCTTGTGAAAATTCACGAGGTTGTTAAAATTGTAATTTTATAATTTTTCAACTTTTTGAATGAAATAATTGTTTTTTTTTTTTTTTTTTTTATTTTTTTTTTTATTTTTTTTATTTTTTTTTTTTTTTTTTTACCATTTTTGTCGAAATTCACGAGGTTGTCAAAATTTGAAAGTAGTCTTTAAACAGTTGGTAGTTGACAGAAGTGTTAATGGATTTTAAATTTCAACAGACACTGACTCATTAAATTGAGAGAGAGGGAGAGCTCGCTTTAACTTTCGATATGCTGAGATTTCTTTTAACCTTTGACCTAAGCAAATATTTAGAGATTCTTTATTAGATTGTTTCAAATGCATTTGCATATCTCAGTTGTGGTCTGGTTGGTGTTAACTCATTTTACATTTGTCCACCCTCCCGCCCCCCTCCAGCCTCTTGCAAGTCAGACAAGAAGAAATTACGCATACGCCACATTGTACTGCAAAGTGCATGGGGATAAGCCTGACACACACACACACACACACACACACACACACACACACAGATTCAGCTAGGATGCTTGTCCCGCCTTTTGGAGTGTTAATTGTCGTATGCAAATTTTTGCGCATGCACAAAATGTAACAAAACACGATTTTGAAAGATGCAAATTGGGTGCTGTTGTTTTGTGCCTGTTACTGGAGTCCTGCCTGGCCCAGCCGTGGAGAGTGTCAAAATAAGCTTTAAATTACAACACCATCCCCAGGATCTGCTCCTGCTCCTGCTGACTGCAGACGTGTGCGATGTAATTTGCAACTGACAAGAGTGAAAGTTATGCGAGGGCCGGCAAAAAGTGGCAGGACATGAGGCTGCCAGTTCTGCCAAGGACAGCCGCATGCGTGATTGTGACATTTGATTAGGTTGCCTTTGTCGAAATGTTAATTTGCCCATTGAAGGTGAGTCTCGTGGCCCGTGCCCGTTCCAGCTCCACCTCCAAATTGTGGCATATTGTTAGTGGCCAGCAGGAAAACAATGCCTGAAGTTGAACTGTCGCACAGATAATTATCGATTTGCTGGAATGGAAGGGGGGCCTTAATGCAAATGAAATGCCAATGTTAAATGCTTCGTGGCGTCATTTTCAAATTAAGACAAATGCCCGAGACCCAAAATTTACTTAAGGCCATCCATTCTCTCTGTCTCTCTTATTACAAAATTGACAGAAGACAAAACGCATAATAATTGCCATATAATAATCCATAATCCACACAAAGCAAACACGCGGCAAGTCAGACAAGAAGGGAAAGGCGGAGACAAAGGCAGCTTCCTTTCAAAACTTGGCCACTAATTAAGAAGACTAACTCCTCACACTCTGACTCTGTCTCTCTCTCTCTGTGTGTGTGTGTGCACATTTCTGGATTTGAGTTTATTCTTAGAACAATGATTTATAAACTGCCATAACTTGAAAGTTCATGTACATTTATGTAAAAAGGTTTCCTCAACTTGATCCTGAATCATCATGGTTAAAAGGATTAAATTCTTTAGAAATCAGGTTTACAAAACTCTTAAGCATTTGTAAATTTAAAAGCTTTTCTATAAACGTTTATTTGGGAATAGCTTCTAATTGGTCAAAAGGAAGAATAATTAAATTTTATTAAAGAACCCAAGCCAAAAAAGATTCTATTCTGGTAAACCAGTAAAGTCATTTACAAGTCGTATTTTGAATACACTCATTATGCATTTTTTTTTCGTTAGAAAATTTTCGGAACCTTTATTTTTGAATAAATGATCCTGTTTGGTTTTTAGGTTCGAGGTATAAAAATGTAAGAGGTTCGGTTCATGGTCTAGTTCGGGCAATCCGAAAAATACGAACCAAAAACCGGTTCCCATGATTTTGGATACGGAACGGTTTAAACAGCCTTGATAAATATTAGAATAAATCTTTTAAAGTAAAAGTACGAATATGTGGACATTTTTGTGGTATACTGCTTCGAAAGAATGATTTCAATAAAGCATAGGTACTTTCACAGTATGATTTTAGGCTGTAAATATTGTCATAAAAGTATTATTACTTTTTTGTCAAGGTTTGATTGAATTGAAATGGATTTCAGGTAACGCATTATTCACTGACATTAGAAATTAGATATATGATTTTGGGCGTTGTTGATTTTTTTTACCATGACCTTACTGTCAATTTCTCTTCCCACTTCAGTCCAAAATTTGTCTGAAAAGAATTAACTACGACACATTTTTGGAGGTATAGATAAATCCAGATAAAATGTCCAGGCGTAGTATTATCAAGATTAGAAAATAAGAAACCATAAGAAGAATTGGAAGACGAACTCTATTTCAGTGCCCTGTTATGGCCCTAACAACTGCTGAGCAGTACGGTCTGACGAGTCTCCATATACTTAGCAAAAATCCATTTCCATTTGCCATTTCTAGTTTGCTTTGCGCTTGAAGATGTTTCGTAAAATGTGCCTACACGTTGCCATAGGCATACCTACATTCCCTATTTGGAAGGAAAATGGCGGTAGTGTCCAGCCTTGGATTTTTTTGTATGTTTCGCAGTTGCTGTCAAAGTGAATGTCGGACTGCTTCTGACATCTCTTGAAAAGATATGTGAAAATCGTTTACTGATATCGAATTGAGAATATAGGACCAAACGATTTACTATAGAATTGGGTGTCGTAAAACAAAAATTTTTTACTTAAGGGTGTATTGAGTGTTCCTCATTAGCGTATAAAAGACCTTAAGCAGACCTTAATAATTACTAATTTAACTAGAAGAATTGTATTTTTAACTGAAATGTTTACAAGAGTAAGTCAATTTAATTTTCTTGAAACCAATTGAAACGTATAAAAAGTAAAAAAAAATAAAGAAATAATTTCTTTTGCCTAAGTGAACCAAGGTTCAAAACCAAAAACCTGAGTTTCAGGGGTTCCAGGGAACCGGTTCGCGGAACTAATTCCATAGTTTTTCTCATGGGTTCTGAACCACAGAACCGTAAACTTCATTCAAAATTTTGTAGGTTTTCAAACTTGATATTTAGTAATAATAAGTTTGCGTCAAAAAAATAATGTGTATATTAGCGTTACAACATTGAACTTGGAGAAAAAATCGGGACAAAATCAATTTCCTGTAGATTTATATTCAGCAAATAGGTTTTGCATATTTAAGAAATTTAATAGATTGTCTGAACTTTCCTAAAATATCTTGAAATTTGCCTACACTACTTTAAGCTTTGGCTCAGCTTGGCTTTTAAAAAGCAATAAGCTTAGAATTTAAGGCCCAAGCTATATTTTATATTTTTCGTATATTTTTTTTTTTGTATTTTTTTTTTTGCTGCAGCTGCCAAAACACTTCCGTTTATTGTCTCTAGTAACTCCAGCTCGTTCCCTGATTGTGCCGCTATCACCAGCTAAGTGTCAAGTGGTTGAGTGGCATGCACGAGTAGAGTTACGGTTCTGGTGCTTCTTTAGTTCCTTTTTTTTTTTTTTTTTTTTTTGTTCCTGTTGCATAGACCGGGGGGATACCAGACAGAAGCTGGCCGACAGTTCTATGTGCCAGACAGTGTGGCAGTGCCAAACCGCACACATTCACATAACGTTGTGCACATTTCCAGCTCAATTGCGCGACCAATGAATAATTTAGTTGAAAATTTCGGCGCACTTTTTGGGAGTGCAACTCCAGGCCGATTTACACGGCCTCGGAGTGTGATGTGAGTGTGTGTGTGCACAAAGCCATAAAATGAAAAAAAGACTAAGCAACTGTTATAGCCAGTTCGCCTCACTAAGCACACACTCTTAACTTATTTTTTTTTAAAGTCTGCTTAGAATTTGATTTAATGTTGAATATTATAAAAATTATTTTAAGAATGAAAGAATGTGGAATGAAAATTGATTTAACTTAAATCATGATGAATTAAAAAGAGTTAAGGGAAATATATTGAAGCAACCTTTTGAGAAGATATTATTACCAAAACTTTCGAGAACTTTTTCTAATTATTCAAATAATTTTAAACAATTTTTAGAAAACTTAGTTGAATATATTTCGCAATGGTTAAAATATAAATCAAATTGCTTTTCCCAATTACTTATCAGCTAGGTGTCAATTTTGGTTCAATTTTTGGGCTTTAGTGTAGGCCTCTGTTCTGGCTGAACCACAGATGTCAGCTCAATTTGCTATCCACTGACAGATTGAACTAAAAGCAATGACATTGTCGCATTGCTCAACTCTTTTTCCATATACATCGCTCTCTCTCTCTCCCCCCTCTCTGTGGTCGATAGAAAAGTGCAAAACTCATTTATCAAATGGCCAAAGCCTTTCCCTGGGTCTTGGACGTGCAGCAGACGTCAGGATACAAAAAAAAAAAAAAAAAAAGCCCACAATTTCTGGGGCAACACTTTCGATAGAAGCCGGTCATAAAAACCAAGAAGCAGAAGAAGAAAAATTCTCTAACCATTGAAGAGGCCGTTGGAACGCACTCATAAATCATAAAATTCCCTGCCCCATCGTCATCTTTATAATCTTAGCAGCGTTCAATGAATGTAGGAGGAGGGAGGCGAGGTGTGGGGGCGCACAGAAAGGTATCCGGGGCTATGATGTTGCAATTTGTAGCTGGTAAAGTGTGAAATTGCGTTGGCAACGCGAATTGTTTTCGTTTTCCTATTTTTGTTTTTTTTTTCTTTTCTTTTTCTTGCCCTGTTGGAGGGGTCAATGGGTGGAACAGTGAATGAATTCAATTACGAAATGAATGCATCAACAACTCAATGAATGAGTGAAGTGAATAATGGCTAAAACGGCTTAGAGTGAGAGCCTGAATGCTTAAGGAATATACTCAAGGATTTGTCAGTTAAAGAATGCATCAATATGAAGGAATGAATATTCAAAAATAGTTAAGTTTAAGGGTTAATTGATTTTATTAAGAATGAATTTCTATAGCTATATACCCGGTTCCGCTTGGGTCCTTTAAAATGGTGTTGATATTTTCTTTTACAAAATTACGAAAATTTTGATTTCGTTTAAGAAAATGTTCATAATTAAATTTAAACCAGTTGGGAATCGTAGCTCAAATAATAAGCCTCTAAATTATTTTTGAACCAGTTCAGCGGGTTCAGAACCGGTTTGGAACCACACAAATGTCTATCTCTCTATAACTAACCTACACTCAAAAAAAAAAGAAAAGAATTCTGTACTTAAACGGGGGAAATTCAAGTACAAACGATCTCAAAAGCTGACTTAGTTCGGAATTTTCAAATCTGAGAACAAAATTCTCATTTCAAGTTCGTTTCGGGATTATAAATTCACTTTAACTTGAAATAACTTCTTTCCCTATATTTCAATTTGATGGTTTTTTACTCTTACTCGTTTGGTATTTAATTTATAATTGATTTATACATGATGCAATAAAATAAGACTAAAATAACGTTAAAATTTTAAGAACAAAACGATCTTAATTTCATCACGGTCATACCAAAATTTAGGTTGGCATTTTTTTCTGAGTGTACACATCAAATATCAAGTTCATAGCTTTAATATTTTGTGAGATATGGCTCTGAACCACTCTTGAACCGGTACTGTGGGTTCGGAACTAGTTCTTGAGCCAGTGAATTTTCTGTCTCCAAAAAACTAACCCACGCACCAATTTTCAAGTTCATAGCTTTAATAATTTCTAAAATATTTGAATGTGAACCACTATTGAACCGGTTCAGTGGTTTCGGAACCGGTATTATTTCATTAAAATATCGGTCTCCGTTTAACTCACCCCAAATCTCAAGTTCATATCTTAAATAATTTTTGAGCATGGCTCTGAACCACTATTGAACTGGTTCAGCAGGTTCGGAACTGGTTCTTGAACCAGTGAATTTTCTGTCTCCAAAATAACTAGCCTAAAAAGAAAATGGTAAGTTTATAGATTTAATAATTTCTGAGATATGGCTCTGGAACCACTATTGAACCGGTTCTGCGGGTTCGGAACTAGCTCTTGAACCAGTAAATTTTCTGTCTCAAAAAAAAAAGCCTACATAGAAGTTTATAGACTTAATAATTTCTAAAATATATGAATCTGAACCAATATTGAACCGGTTCAGTGGTTTCGGAACCGGTCTTAAATCACTAAAATATCGGTGTCTGTATAACTGACACACACACCAAATCACAAGGTCACAGCTTCAATAATTTCTAAGATATGAATCTGAATCTCTATTGAACCGGTTCAGCGGGTTCAGAACTGGTTCTTGAACCAGTGAAGTATCGGTCTCCGTATAACTCACCCCAAATCTCAAGTTTATGGCTTAAATAATTTTTGAGATCTGAATCTGAACCGCTATTGAACCGGTTCTGCGAGTTCGGAACTGGTTTCTTGAACTAGTAAATTTTCTGTCTCCAAAAAAATAGCCTACATAGAAAATTGAAAGTTTATAGCTTTAATAATTTCTGGGATATGGCTTTGAACCACTATTGAACCGGTTCAGCGGGCTTGGAACCGGTCTTGAAACAGTGAAATATTAAGCTCTGTATAACTCTTTACAAATTTCTAGTTCATAGCGTCAATAATTTCTGAGCTATGGCTCTGAACCACAATTGAACCAGTTCTGTGGGTTCGGAACTGGTTCTTGAACTAGTGAATTTTCTGTCTCCAAATAACTAACCTACATAGAAAATTGTAAGTTCAAAGCTTCAATAATTTCTGAGATATGGCTTTGAACCATTATTGAACCGGTTCAGCGGGCTTGGAACTGATCTTAAAACAGTAAAATATCGTTAATACGGAGACTCACACCAAATCTCAAGTTCATAGATTAAATAATTTCTGAGATATGGCTCCGAACCACAATTGAACCGGTTCGGAACTGGTTCTTGAACCAGTACATTTTCTGTCTACAAACAACCTACGTAGAAAATTGTAAGTTTAAGGCTTTAATAATTTCTGAGACATGGCTTTGAACCACTATTGAACCGGTTCAGTGGGTTTGGAACCGATCTTGAATCAGTAAAATATAAATATGTATTTATAAGGAGACTCACACCAAATCCCAAGTTCATAGCTTAAATAAATTCGGAGCCATGGCTCAGAACCACTGTTAAACCGGTTAGGTGGGTTCGGAACCGGTTCTTGAACCAGTAAATTTTCTGTCTCCTAAAAACTAGCCTACACAAAAAATGGTAAGTTAATAGCTTTAATAATTTCTGAGATATGTCTTTGAACCTCTTTTGAACCGGTTCAGCGGGTTTGGAACCGGTCTAGAATCAGTGAAATATGGGTCTCTGTATAACTCACCCCAAATCTGAAGTTTATAGCGTCAAAAATTTCTGAGCTATGGCTCTGAACCACAATTGAACCAGTTCTGTGGGTGCGGAACTGGTTCTTGAACTAGTAAATTTTCTGTCTTTAAAGGCCTAAATAGAAAATTGTAAGTTTATAGCTTTAATAATTTCTGAGCTATGACTCTAAACCACTATTGAACCGGTTCAGCGGGTTTGGAATGGTTCTTGAATCAGTAAAATATCGGTCTCCGTATAACTTAACTGAACATTTCAAGAAGATCGGCTTAATGGTTTTAGGAACAAGGCTCTGAATCAATTTTGAACCCCCTTCGAGTCGAAGGTCCTGGTAACTAGTGCTCGTTAAACTATTATTAAGTTTAGTATTGTATACTAGATTTAATTTTGTTAAAAAAAAAAAAAATTTTTAAAAAATTTTTTTTAAAAAAAATTTAAAAAAAAATTTTTAAAAAATTTAAAAAAATTTTTTTTAATTAAAAAAAATTTAAAAAAAAATTAAAAAAAAAAATTAAAAAAAAATTTTTTTTAAAAAATTTTAAAAAAATTTTTAAAAAAATTAAAAAAAATTAAAAAAAAATTAAAAAAAATTAAAAAAAAAAATTTTTTTTAAAAATTTAAAAAAAATAAAAATTTGAACCGGTTTAAGCCGCATTCGAACCGGTTCATAGTCTTCCGAAATAGCCTATGAGTCTTTTCGGAACGACATGAAAAATAAAGATTGGTTCACAGTAAAAGAAAAGTCGGAATTCTGGGTGCGAACCGGTTCGGTGGTTTAAAATTCATATGTAATCGTTTGATCTTTTGTCCATTTCAATATTTATTATTCGCCACAAAATTAACACCCAAATAAATCAATTAACCTTACTCCAAAGAAGAAAAGAAAGAAAAAAATTTGTATAAAAATCGCAACTAAATCCCAGATCCATTTCAACTGTATTCTCACCACCTGCACCAAGTGTTGTCCTGTGGCCAGACGCGTCGACGACTAATTGATATAAATGACTGTCTCCTACGAAACGTAAAGAATACAACAACAAACTGGGCAAAACTGACTTTACGGTTTTTATTTTGATTAAAATTTATGCGTCGCCTCCAGCTGGTTTTTTTAACTCCCTTTCACCTTTAAGTGTTTTTTGGCCAAGCAACATTTACCCGCCTAATGCAAGGCAAGACATTTATTCTCACCTGGCAGACAGGTGGGTAACCCAGCCAGGCAGCCAGAAAGTCTCCTGCATTTCGCTTCTAACTATGAAAACCACTGACATGCAACAGAATTTATAATCGCATACAGTTTCGTCCTGGATACAGGGGAAAAATGATACAACACCCGCCCACAAATTTTGCGAGTGTCACACAGAGTGGGCGTGTCGATTGCATCACACCAATCCTACCTGAAACAGGTGAAACAGGAGCTGCTGCAGCAAAAGTGCGTGTCTCGATTTCTACATAATTAAACTACCTCCCGCCCCCACGACCCTGGCTAAGGCCACTTCCGGCTTGGGCTGGCTGGCAAAATGGTTGGCTTTTTGGGTTCAGTAAAGCGCGTGGGGGATGGGGCAGGAGCTGAACAACTTTGGCGCTAAACTTTTAATGCACGTACCCGGGCAAAGACTGACTTTCCAGTTGCAAGGTACAGGCGACAAAGAAACTTAAGTTAAAATCAGTTAAGGCTTAGGCTTTAAAAAAAAAAAGGATTTTGAAGAAGATTTTTTCAAAATTTTGAAAAAGAATTTTAGGTTTTGAGTATTTGGGTAGTGCCTTCTGACACTTTTGTGTGGTGCACTGATATACTTAGTAGTTTGTTTTTGATGCTGTGTTGTTGTTGTTGTAACTTCGTCTGCCTCGTTTGCACGAAAATTTGTTGGAATTATTTCGAGCAGTTCTAAATTTCGCAATAACGAGGCACATTTGACGGGCATACAAATTGCATTTGGCTTCCCTTTCCTTTAAGCCTCAGCTGGGCCTGAGCTTAGTCAAGTGTGTGTGTGTGTGTGAGTGTGTAAGTTGTTCTTACTGCAGGGCAGACAAGTTTTCTTTGGCCATAATTAAATAGCTTAAGCATGCCACATGCAGGCCAACAACAAAATTTAAGTTGCAAAGATTTCCAAAGCAAAGTGGCAAAATATTTGTGTAAAGTTTTCGAATTTTATTTTTTTTTTTTTTGGTTTTTCTCTGGACACATTCTCAACTTCTGGGGCGCAGCTTTGGCATTGGCTTTCCTTTTTTTTTTCTACGCTGTGGCAATCTTTTTGATTTAGCTGCGGAGCCATTAACACGGATTGATTGCCCCAAAGGACAAAAGACGGCAAGTGGCTTAAAGGACAAGCGCCAAGCGTTGCTCTGGGCGAGAGAAGTGGGCGAGCACAAGGGGATGGGCAGATAGAAGATGAAGATGATGGGGCAGGGGGCGGAATTGATACACTAAGAAAAAAGACAGTAACAGAAGTAATAGAAGTAACGGAAGTAACAGAAATAAGAATAAACAGAAGTAACAATGTAAAAGTAAGAAAATGGGAGAATGTAAAAGAATGTCAGAATGAAAAATGTAAGAATGTAAGAATGTAAGGAATGTAAAAATGTAAAAATGTAAAAATAAAAATGTGAAATGGAATAATAAATTTAAAAATGTAAGAATGTAAAAAAAATGTAAAGAATGTAAAAATGTAAAAATGAAAAAAATGTAAAAAAAAAATGTAAAAATGTAAAAATGTAAGAATGTAAAAAAATGTAAGAATGTAAAAATGTAAGAATGTAAGAATGTAAGAATGTAAAGAATGTAAAGAATGTGAGAATGTAAGAATGAAAGAATGTAAGAATGTGAGAATGTAAGAATGAACGTATGTGAGAATGTAAGAAAGACAGAATGAAAGAATGTAAGAATGTAAGAATGACAGAATGTAAGAATGAACGAATGTAAGAAAGAATGAAAGAATGAATGAAAGAATGAAAGAATGAAAGAATGAAAGAATGAAAGAATGAAAGAATGAAAGAATGAAAGAATGAAAGAATGAAAGAATGAAAGAATGAAAGAATGAAAGAATGAAAGAATGAAAGAATGAAAGAATGAAAGAATGAAAGAATGAAAGAATGTAGAATGTAAGAATGAAAGAATGTAAGAATGTAAATAAAGAATGTAAGAATGTAAGAATGTAAGAATGTAAGAATGAAAGAATGTAAGAATGAAAGAATGAAAGAATGAAGATAAAGAATGAAGAAGAAGAATGTAAGAATGTAGAATTAAGAAAAAAAAGATAAAGAATGAGAATGTGAGAATGAAAGAATGAAAGAATGTAAGAATGAAAGAATGTAGAGAATGAAAGAATGAAGAATGAAAGAATGTAGAATGAAAAAAGAATAAAGAATGAATTAAGAATGAAAGAATGAAAGAAGAATGTAAGAATGTAAGAATGTGAGAATGTAAGAATGAGAATGAAAGAATGTGAGAATGTAAGAAAGAAAGAATGAAAGAATGTAAGAATGAGAGAATGAAAGAATGTAAGAATGTGAGAATGTAAGAAAGAAAAAATGAAAGAATGTAAGAATGAAAGAATGAACGAATGTAAGAATGAAAGAATTAAAGAATGTGAGAGTGAGTGAATGTGAGAATGTA
The DNA here is from genome assembly GCA_018904225.1 of Lordiphosa mommai. Taxonomy (NCBI): domain Eukaryota; kingdom Metazoa; phylum Arthropoda; class Insecta; order Diptera; family Drosophilidae; genus Lordiphosa; species Lordiphosa mommai. The sequence goes on from JAEIFT010000806.1 coordinate 51,424, forward strand.
AGAATGAAAGAATGTAAGAATGTAAGAATGTAAGAATGTAAGAATGAAGAATGAAAGAATGTAAGAATGAAAGAATGAAAGAATGTAGAGAATGTGAGAATGTAAGAATGGAATGTAAGAATGAAAAATAGGAATGAAAGAATGAAAGAATGTGAGAATTGAAGAATGTAAGAAAGAAAGAATGTAAGAATGAAAGAATGTGAAGAATGTGAGAATGTAAGAATGAAAGAATGAAAGAATGTGAGAATGAAAGAATGTAAGAATGAAAGAATGTAAGAATGAAAGAATGTAAGAATGAAAGAATGAAAGAATGAGAGAATGTAAGAATGTGAGAATGTAAGAATGTAAGAATGTAAGAATGAAAGAATGTAAGAATGAAAGAATGTAAGAATGTGAGAATGTAAAGAATGTAAGAATGTGAGAATGTAAGAATGTGAGAATGAATGAAAGAATGTGAGAATGTAAGAATGAACGAATGTGAGAATTAAGAAAGAAAGAATGAAAGAATGTAAGAATGACGGAATGTAAGAATGAACGAATGTAAGAATGAAAGAATTAAGGAATGTGAGAGTGAGTGAATGTGAGAATGTAAGAATAAAAGAATGTGAGAATGAAAAATTTAAGAATGAAAGAACGAATGAATAAAAGAATGAAGCAATGGAAGAATGTAAGAATGTAAGACCGCATTTACACGATGAAGCAATCTTCATGAAGTTTCTCAAAAAGCTTTTATTTGTGGGAAAGAGGTGTGGTGGGGTGGCTTGCCCCTCTACGCCTCCTTTCTACAAGCAAGAGCTTTTTCAAAAACATCATGAAGTTTGCTTCATCGTGTAAATCCCGACTAAGAATGAAAGAATGCAAGAATGTAAGAGTGTGAGAATGAAAGAATGTAAGAAAATAAGAATGTAAAAATTTAAAAATGTAAGAATGGGAGAATGTACGAATGTATATAAACGAACTAACCTAGACTTCTCGTTTGCTCAGTCCCTCTTCTCTGCCAGCAATTTTGGTAGCAAAGAGAGCGTTTTGAATGGTACAAATTCGACATGAATGGTAGCTGTATGATGTGGCCTACTAATTTGTACTGAAATTCTAAGCAACAGCTGTTCGCAATCTCAGTTCGACGCAATTCTCTCTCTCAAACCATCGAATGTTAGCGGCTCTTTCAGTCTGTCATATTAAATTAAAACAACTTCCCTTCTATATTTCCCTAGTTTTTGGAATGTACGAATGTAAGAAAGTAAGAAAGAAACGTTGATTTTTTCATTATTTTTGAAAAATTACAATTCAATGATGCCGCCGGCCTACAAACCGCACCAAACAGTGCATTAACAGGCGGCCTCCTGCTGCTTTTTAGACCAAATTCGACAATTCTGTTTGCTGAAGACAATATTTCCTGGCTAAAAACAATATTTCTATGGGAAACACATTTCCTACAAAGCAAGAATTTTGATAATAAAATTCCATAATTTTCAAGCGCTGTTCGTTTGTTGGTCTATTCATGGAGAAATGGCAAACCTTACTGAGGATTTAGAGAAAAAACAAATAGCCTAAAAAATCCTATTTTATATTACTTCTTTGACTTATTCTAGGTCAAGAAAGGCCTTACCCTGAAATGCTTAATTCAAATACAAAAATTCTTTCAAATTTTTCCCTAAGTGTAGTCAATTGTGTGCGTGCAAAGAAATTGAAAAGTGGCTACGCCCCTTGGCGTTTGGCAATTGATTTGAGTTTGATTCGGTTCGTTGCAGATTAATCTCAATAATTCCACTAAATCGATAATCGCATTATCTTTATCATTATTTGAATGCACAAACACACACACACACACACACACTGAAAACATATCGATTAAACATTGAGCCTTTTGCAGGACCCTTTCGCTTCGCTCATAAGAAACGCTTTGTTATGCATTTCCTTCCTGTTACGTGGCCTGTGACTTGAGGCGCATTTGCCAAATGGAAGACGAAGTGCAAGTGGCAGCAAATTGTGGACCTCCGTTTGGCAAAACGTAAATTGAAAACTTTGTCGTTCCCTGGAAAGTATGCAACCGCCTTGTTTGGCAGTTGTGCGTGCCGTGTCAACATAATTCAGCAAGTTGATTGAATCGACCCGCCTCCGCCTCCCCCTCCCCCTTCTCGGCCCATAACATAAAACGGGTTCCGCTTTTGTCTCGTTCAAAACTTTGGCTAAAGCTAGTTTTAAAATCAAATGCCTCATTTGTAGGGCTTACCGGGACGCCACCGCAAAGATTAATTTGTTATTGCCAGCAGCAGCAGCGGCATGTCCTGAGGCCAGGAAGTCCTTTCGTCGGCATTTCGGAATTTTTAGCGCAGCACTAAAGGTGCAAAGGAATTTAATTAAATGTTGGCAGCAAAAGTTTTACCAGCCAAGCATTCAGCTTGGCTTGGCTTGGCTTGCTTGCCGTTTGGATTTGTTAGGCTGGTTTTTTCGGTGATTCAAGTACCCCTGGACTTTGTACCCACTTCGGACTCTAAGCCCGAGTTACAAGTGCCAAGCACAGCTGCTCAATAAACTTGACAAATTTGCATAGGAAGTCCTCGTCGTCCTACGGGCAATTACGGCTGTGGCTGCTAACAAGACACCAAAGCCGCTTTAACCGAACCAAAAAAAAACACCAAAATCCCCAACCAAGAAAGAAATGAAATGAAAAGCCACTGCCCCACTTGAGGCAAAAGGAAAAGGCATATGCAAGTTGCGGGCGAAAGTACAGTGGGGTCAAAATGTATATCCAAAGGCAGATTGAATGCATTGCTTGAGACTTAAACGATTTATTTTTGATAAATTTATCATGAATTTTATTTAGTAAAATAAAGGCTGACTAAATTAGGCAATAATTTGAAAATCGATAAATATATCGATAATCGCTTGAGTGAGTCGATCAGTTATTGATCTTATCGTCATTATATGGAAAAGATATCATAAACATCCAAAATTAATGCAGACTAAATTGTGCGATATTTTAAAACCTTGAAATATCGCTAAGCATTTCGATTATTTGATCCTAAAAAAAATTCATAATTAATCGATATTCTGTAAGATTGTATATGCAACCCTGATATAATAAGTTATATGTATCCCTGGAATATATCGATGCACCTGTGAACCGTGATATCGCTGCTCCTGAGAACCCTTTTATCGATGTTGAAAATGAGATGGTTATTGGTATAGACTTGGTTCTCCCTCTCTGATTTTAGGAGAAAGCAAATTTGAATAAATTAAAAATTAAACATAATCCGACTGGATTTACAATTTTAAATCATTAAAATAGAAAATATCAAATTTACGGTCGATTTCTTAACTTCTAGATAGCACTAACTGTCACATAAGCTACACATACACAAACTGACACATAGCAGCTCTGTAGATAATGAAAAATTGGCCCTTAAACAAGCTAACAAACTGAGCTATTGTTTGAATCGGTAAAAACAGATTAAATCTTAAATTGATCGTTTAAAGAAAACGATAAATCAATCGGTTATCGATATTCTTGTCCTCAAATGTATCGAATATCATATACATTTATAGAAAACGCTGACTGAATTGAACAAGTGTATGATACGATCAGATATCGATGCACTTTTCATTTTATCGATAACATAAATGTTCATAAATTGCTTGGCTATCGACATTTTCCAGTCTTTAAATGTACAACACTTAATAAATATCTAATTTAAAACCTGACTTAATTGTGAAACGGAATGAAATAATCAGATATCTAGAAACAAGCTACTGAATCTATGGTTTAAAGGCATAAATCGATATTCTTATGTGCATAATGGCATAGAAAAAGGCATACATATCAATATTAATTACTAAATTATTTAAGTGGTTAAAACGAGACATTAAATTGACATATCGATTAACATACAAATATATTGACAAAATTGTATAAATCGATCAATTATCGACAACATCAAGTGCTTACATATAAGAAATGTGATATTTCTTTGACTAAGTTAAGTAATTAAATATAATCATTCAAAGCGATCTGATATCGAGACTGAATCATCAACTATTGATAATCTCAAGTCATTAACTATGTAATATATCGATATCAAAAGCTGACTACATTTATCGATTAATTAAAACGTTCCTTTATGATCAATATACAAATTTATCGATCAGAAATAACCATGAATCGATCATTTATCGAAATTTTACAGTCATTCAGTTTAGAAAATAGCATAGATATCAAAAACAAGGGTGACTTAATTTAGGGTTGATTTAAAATGAGGAAGTATCGATCAATATACAAGTTTATCGATCACAAAAAAACCATGAATCGATCTGTTAGCGAAATTCTTTATTCATTAAGTATAGAAAATAGCACAGATAGCAAAAATAAAAACTGACTAAATTTAGGGAAGTCTTAAGACGCGGAAGTATCGATCAATATACAAATTTATCAATCACATAAGACCATAAATCGATCACTTATCGATATTCTTTAGTCTTAAAATTTACAAAATGGCTTTCAAATCTATGAGAAGAGCTAAATAAATTGAGCGATTGCTTAAAATGATCAAGTATCGATCACTTAAGACTAAAAATCGATCAGTTATATAACAGTTATCAATGTATATTATATTTATCGATCACAAAAGGTCATAATTCGATCAGTTATCTATATTCCCAAGTCATTAAATATAGAAAATACCATACATATCAATAACAAAAGCTAACTAAATTTAGGGATTGTTTGAAACGAGAAAGTATCGATCAATATTACAAATTTATCGATCACATACGACCAAAAATTAGCAAAATACCGTAGATATATAAAATGCATACTACAATTAAATATCGATAATCTTGCTACTTTATCCTCAAGAAAATATCATAAAACTCAAGGTTTTACCCTGGAAAATTTCCCGAAACTTTAAATGTAGCTGATGATTACCAAGAAAGGTTTATCATACTGTTGACCGATATTTATCAAATTAAAATATATATATATCGAGTAACCACTCAAAGAGAATAGGCAATGAAAATGAGTATAATGGGCGGTACTATGATGGGCTGCATCAAAATAAAACTAAGATCGAAGAGAATTAAGATTTCATTATTTTGGCTAACTTAAGACGTATAAAATCTTTAATAATTTGAGTTGAAAGATAGGATGAAGGTAGGTCCCATATATTGCTGTTCGGGTTTCGGTTCCAATTAGGTACTTGGATTTTTATACTTCTAAAATTAAATCAGATAAAATATTAGTTCAGCCCGATATATAAATTTATATAAATAAGAAAGCTTTTCAATAGAGTTTCTATTTAAATAAAGTATTCTGCTGAAATAAATTTTTATCTCGTCTGAATACAGACCTTAAATTTTTGAAGAAAAACTCTAAAAAAAAAAAGTTTCGATTTGGTTTCGGGCTGGCCAGCAAATCATCATCATCAGCAGGAGGCACATCAATTTCATTTCACCATTTTTAAGCATAGCTCAAAATTTTGGTCAAATCCACTCCCCTTGGTCGTGCCCTGCCGCCCACTCTGTCAATTGACCATCAAGCATCGGCATCAGCATCGGCATCAGCATCAGCAACGGCATTCTCATCTGCATCCACAGTTGCAGACATCAAACCGAAATGCTTTAAAGAGTTCATAATCCAAAATGTACACAAAACCAGACAACGACGATAACAGCCGGAGGGGGCAGAAGGAGACCAACAGGCCAGACCCAGACCGTACCCGACCAGAGCAGGGCAGGAGCTAGTAAAACAAACTGATCAATGGGCTATAATACTACCGACCGGGCTTAAAGGAGGAGACAGAGGGCGGCAGGGCAGAGTCACAGACAGAGGACCAAAAGGCAGACAGACATCACATGGCCAGCTGGCATGAAAAATTATTTACTGCAAGAAAAATCGCATCCCAGTGGATAACAAATGGTGATGGGTGCGTGAGCATTAAGTCAAATAAATACCATGTATTTATATATATCACGCAACCATCACCGTAGAACCCTAGGGTAGAGTGGGCGAGAGCGGGTTACGCTGACCAGTTGCATGATGATGAAGTTGCTCTTGGTCTATGCAGGCGACACCGACACAATAATGCCGCCATTAATCTTCTGGCACGACTGATTTGTTTGACTTACGGCTCACGGCGACAGGCGGCGGCGGCAATGGAAGCGCAGGCGATGAGCTGAGCTAGCCTCAGCCCCAGCTTAAAGCAGCAATTTGCCAACGCATATTACAAAATAATTTGTGTTAATCATACGGCAAATGTTTGTTGTATAAGTCGACTCCCTGTTGTCTCTTTTTTTTTTTTTTTTGTATGGGTGAAAACTTTAATTGTACGACAATCAAAGCCAGAGTTACAGTCCAGTCGACAGTTCCAGCCTGTTTGACACTTGTCGCCATCGCAGAGCAACATTCATAATTTTGGGTTTCGGTAATAAATGACAGGCCTTCCCTCGTGTTGAAATGAGAGAGTCATTACACACTCGGACACACAATCTTGGAAAATTTATAGTTTATGTGGGTACAACATTGTTGCTGCAACATTATTGAGGGAAAATCAAGGCTACATGTTGCCCAACTCAAGCAGAGTTGATTCGTCTGATACGGTTGAAACGGTTTAACTATTTTGAAACCGGGTTTAAACCGAGAAAATATCTAACTCCATTTACTTAACTCTAATTATTTTTGAGATATGGCTCTAAACTACTTTTTAAGCGCTTTCAATCCGGTTATATGACTTGGTGTGTAGCCTATGACGATTTCTTGATCGACTTGACTCTTTGACAATAGCGCTAGCTCTATATGCCTATAAGGAACTTACAAATATACAAACATACATTCATTTTTATATCAATATATATATAGCTGTCTAGATAAACCCTAGAATTATCCTTGGGGTACATTTGTACCCCATGCTTGAATATGCTCTATAAGGAACTTTCAAATATACATACATACATTCATTCACTTTCATATCAATGTATTTAAAGCTGTCTAGATAAATCGTAGAATTATCCTTGGGGTACATTTGTACACCAAGAAATTTTTAAACCAATATAAAATAATATTCCAAATTGTAATGAATCCGAATAAATGTTTTTCTGCTTTGTCAAACCTTTGTTCTTTGTCTTTACTTTAACGAAATAGAGAAATCTGCAGTCGTCAGCAAAAATGCTACTGAAGATTAGACTGTGTTAAGTCTATGAAACAGTGCGGTATAGTCAAACTGATATTTTTGGTTTTGGATACCTGACCACGAGCTATATTAACGTGCTAAGTATATATTAAGATATAAATATGCTTAGTTTAACACTAGAACCTTGCCTGGGGTACATTTGTACCTTCAGTAATTTTCAAGATTAAAGAATATTATAAATTTTTTTTATAATTTTTTTATATTACGTTTAAGAAAGAACTCTATAAATATACAGGGTTGCCACATTCGACGGACCTATGTTTTTTTTTTTTTTTTTTTTAAATCAAAGGAAAAAATAAAAATTTGTCGGTTGGCAATCTTAATCATTTAATTTGTTCCAAGTAGATTTGTTTAAATCATTTTATATTTGATATATGATATAAATGGCTACTTTACGTTTTTTTCGTATTTTGTGCCTTTTACATTTTTCATCGTTTTCGCTAACATTTTCGGCCGGAATAGCGGCTATTTCTTCACGAATGTTGTGTTCTTCTCCTCTACTACTCCCGGTTTGGTTTCTTAACCCTAACCCTTTATATAAACCCCTAATAATAATTAATCAGGGCGAAATAAATAACGCGGAGGGCGGTCGCAACCCAAACAATTTCGATCATCAAATAGATTGTTCAGAAAATATGTGCGGTGGAGCGCCGTCTTGTTGAAACCAGAACTGCCCCATACGCTTTCGACGAATAATTGGCATCACAAAATTGGTCATCATGTCGCGATAACGCTCCTGGTTGATGGTAACAGCATGGCCATTTTCATTTTGGCAGAAAAACGGCCCAATGACCGTTTTCGCACTAACGCCGCACCAAACTGTGACTTTTTCGTCATGAAGAGGCACTTCTTGAATCTCCTGAGGATTTTCAGTGGCGCAAATACGGCAATTTTGCTTATTTACGGTCCCATTCAATGTGAAAATGGGCTTCATCGGACATGATAATTTTGTTTTTGAGTTTTCACAATTGACTTGTTCTGTTGAATGTAAATTTCAACTATTTCAGAGCGCTCGCGGGGCGTGTATTGTTCCATGGTAAAAATCTGCTTGGACTGACGCTTCAAACGCGGTATGTCATTAAGCGATCTGACATCTCTGTCAAAAGTTATGGCGTTGCCAGATGGGACCGTCGAATATGGGCAACCCTGTATATCAAGGAATAATAAGAAACGATTTTGATCAGACTTTCGGTGAACACTCTCGCACACTTCTCCACTGACCACATATTTAGGGAAAGAAATTTCTTATACGTGGGTTGCTATTTAAGTTTCTGGCCTAGATCACTTCTAGCCATTTTAGGACCAATTGGCCTTTTCCCAATATACATATATTAAATATTATTAACTTAATTTATAGCTGTCTAGACTAACCCTAGAATTATCCTTGGGTACACCAAGATATTTTACACGTAAGATTGAATAAAATTCCAAATTTAAATGAGTCCAAACCAATATTGATCATATATTTTATATTTACGTTTAAGAAATAACTTTTATTAATATATATCTATCAGTGATAAAATTACGGAAATGTTTTTTTAAATCTGGTACAAAACAGTTAGTGCAGTATTCAAGCAATAAAGTCAAATTGAAAACCATTGCTTTGGCTACCAATTAAAATATAGTTGATGTCTGCAAATCGACTTCTTCACGAAAAGAGGACGTACTCATATCTATATTGAGTACAATTTTTTGGCTACTAATCGTAAAACCCCACAAGTGAGGGCTGTAAATGAAGCAATACCAAATTCCAAAAAAAAAATACAAAAACAGACTTGCAATCATGCTCCATTTTTGAAAAGGGTTTACAAACAAATTCTTGTATTTTCCGGTGTTTTACTTCAAGGCCTGTAAAACAGATGAAATAAACATTTATTTTGACACAGTACTTCATAAAAATAAGGAAGCTATTCAAAAGCATTCAGCTTTCACAACTGTTAGAAAGTGTTTCTATTTATATGAAGTATTGTGCCGAACAAATTTTTTTTCACATCTGAGTACTGGCCTTTAAGCTGAATCCGAAAAATACACATGAAATATACAAAATGTTCAAAATGCATAAAATCCAACAAAGTTTATTTAAAAAAATTATAAACCCATTAAAAATGCTTACGAATTTGATTGATTCTCATAAATAAGTATTCATGGGGTAATAATGTACCCCAAAAAACGTTCACGTTGATTTTCATCCACTTTAATTGTTATTGATTCTCTTACAAATGAACACTGGGGTAATAATGTACCCCAAAAAAGTCCACGTTTTAATTAATTCTCATACTTATTTACTGGGGTAAGAATGTACCTAGAGAGAGTCAATGATAATAATTTTTCGTAAAAATGTTCTGGAGTAAGAATGTACCCCAAAGTAGGTTCACGTGATTTTCGATAGATTCTCATACAAATTTATTGGGGTAAGAATGTACCCCAAGGAAGGTTTTCTTCAGTTTTGACCAGGGACTGTTCAAGGTCTGGTCACAAATGAACTTTAGTTGATATAATGAATAGTTATGAAACTGAATAGCTTAAAACTAGATAGACTAAAACTAGATAGACTATAGACATGAAATATACATAATGTTCAGATATCACTCAAATTGCATAAAATCCAACAATATTTATTTAAAAGAAATTATAAACCCATCAAAAATGTTACGAATTTGATTGATTCTCATAAAAAGTATTCATGGGGTAATAATGTACCCCAAAAAGAGTTCACGTTCGTTTTAATTGATTCTCATGCAAATGTAACAGGGTTAAAATGTACAAAAAAGAAGGTCCACGTTCGTTTCCATTTATACTCATTAAAATGTACTGGGGTAAGAATGTACCCCAAAGTAAGCTCACGCGAGTTTTGATTGATTCTCATACTAATTTAATGGGGTAATAATGTCCCCTAAAGAAGGTTTTCTGCAGTTTTGACCAGAGACTGTTCAAGGACTGGTTACAAATGAACTATAGTTCAAATAATGAAAGTACTGAAAATGACCTCTTAAAACTGATACATAGTTCAAAAAATGAAAAAGATAATGCTTAAGAAATGACTTAAAAATTTGCTTGAACATGTTCTTAAATCAAATGAGATTTAAATATTTGATTCAATGCTTAAAAAATGCTTGATATTTATTCTTTTTACTTACTGAACTTACATAATTCTTGGTTTATGCTCTTAATATTTGAAGCTGCTTTTTGTTTCAAGCCAGTTTAAAATACTCCTGCTCCTCCTACTCCTTTATCTGTGCAACTTTCTCACCTGGTGTGTAAATTTTAGCTGATAAAGTGTTACTGCCTCTTGCTGTCTAGTGTAATCGACACATATGTTATAACAAATGTCTGCCACTTGTTCCACAATCATTATGTCATGTGTGGTGCGTTGTGTGCCACCGGCTTTCCTTTCCCCAGTAGCCGCTTTAGACCAACGCTTTAGACACTCTCAATCAGTCGCACTTAGCCACCAAAATGGAGTTGTACAAGTTTTTTTTTTTTTTTTTCATTTTTGGTCGACAGACAAAATTGAAAAGTGTGCACATTGAAGTTTAAATTTTAATATCAACCATCTTCAAACAATGCTCCGCTTTTAGACAGTTTACTGTCGACGCTTTTCCTGGTTATTGTGCAACATGATTCGCCTTGATTAAAGACACGCCCACACTCATTTATTGCCCACTGTCTGCGAACAATGGAATGGATAGCCGCCAATTGGAAAGGCAATTTTAACATATTTCTCTTTTTCTTTTTTTTTTTTTGTTTATTAATGTTTTTGGGAGAGCATCTCATCATCGAGTCGTGCATAAGTTTTGATGGACAGCTGCCAGGAAACACATTTCCCCCCAGCTAGTTTTAAGTCTCTTTATCAAATGAAAATCATACAAAATTTGACAGAAAATTGCACGACCAAAAAGCCGCCCACTTTTTACCCGGGGGAAGTAGGAAGAAAATTAGTCAGAGGAGCGCGCGATAATTATGAGCAATTTATTTAATGATGATTTACGTAGTAAACAAACACACACACACACACACACATGTTCATTTGCTTTTTTATAGTGGCCATCAATTAAGGTGGAAAATTTCTCAAGTTTACTTGCACTTTTCATCGCATTTTAATATTAATTTTTGTTTTGGCCAGACACACCTGAAATTGGCCAAAATGCCAAACTGCTAAAATGACCATAAAGAGACATAAACCAAACTTTTTAACGATCCTACAAAGGGGCCAATTGCCCCAGACATACCTAAAGAGTCAAAGAGACACATAAAACAACAAATCGTTTGCATGTTGTTGTCACACACATCAGGCAAAAAGGCGGGACCAAAGGCTGGGCCGAGGCGTGGCAGAGGCAGGCCAGAGGGTCAACATGGGTTGGTGGCTTTCGGTTAGGTAATATTTAGTCAAGATTAGCTATTTACCTGCGATATTTCGGAAAATGAGCATACAAAGTTTCAATGTCGAACTAAAGCTTCAAAGATTTTAAGTAAAAAAGGGACAAATAATTAAGTTAATGCAGTGAGTGTAGGCACTTGGATGGGGTTTTGGAAAATCCTTCCCCAAGGCTTAAAATTTCTGAAAAAATTACTTTTAGGAGATGGTGACTTCCAGAGATGTCCCTGATATTAGGAAGCCATAGGTCGCTAATTCATATCCGACTCGAAGGACCATGAAAATGTGATAGGGTAGAGATCCGGCTCGAAGGACCATGAAAATGTTGGAGTTTGTTCTTTGTAAAAAATTCTAAAAGTTTACTTTGAATTGTCTCTATATATTCAGTGGGACCATTCAGCAGATAATTGCTGATTGCCGATTGCTGGATCAGCCCATCTCTGCTACAAGCATTTTTATTAGAATTTTTAGTGTGACCAACTATTTATATAACTAAATATTGAATTATTTAAATATTGAAGTACTTCTAATAAAATTTCGAGTGTGACCTGGATATTTATAATACCAAAATATTAAACAAAATTAAGTGTGACCCTATTTTTTGATAAAAGTACTAAGAATCTCGTTTGGCCTAGCGTTAATGACTCAGTCTGTCATCTAACAGTCAGTTAGTCAAAACCAAATTTGCAAAAATTTTGACTTAATTTATTTTTATTTGTAAGATTTTTATTGAATTTCCCATTCTTTCTTATTTTTTCTTGCAAACTAAAAGCATTTTTATAAAAATTTTAAGTGTGACCGACTATTTATATAACTAAATATTGAATTATTTAAATATTGAAGTATTTCTAATAAAATTTCCAGTGTGGCCGGATACTTATAATACCAAAATATTAAACAAAAATTAAGTGTGACCCTATTTTTTGATAAAAGTACTAAGAATCTCGTTTTGCCTGGGCGTTGATGACTCAGTCTGTCAGTCTATCAGTCAGTTAGTCAAAAACCAGGCTGGAAATTTGCAAAAATTTTGACTTAATTTATTTTTATTGAATTTCCCATTCTTTCTTATTTTTTTCTTGCAAACTAAAAGCATTTTTATTAAAATTTTCAGTGTGACCGACTATTTATATAACTAAATATTGAATCATTTAAATATTGAAGTGTATTTCTAATTCCAAAATTTAAATTTTTAAGTGTGACCGCCTATTTATCACACATGGCCCTTTTTTTGATTTGAAAAGTACTAAGAATCTCGTTTGGCCTAAGCGTTAATGACTCAGTCTGTCAGTCTGTTCAGAAATTTTTAATTAATTATTTATATGAAATTTTTATGAATTTCCCTTATTTTTGGTAAGATTTTTTATTGAATTTCTCTTTTCTTTTATTTTTTTTCTTGCAAACTAAAAAGCATTTTTATTAAAATTTTCAGTGTGACCGACTATTTATATAACTAAATATTCAATCATTTAAATATTGAAGTATTTCTATTCAAATTTCCGGTGTGACCGGCTATTTATTATACCAAAATATTATTATTTTTAAGTGTGACCCTATTTTTTGATAAAAGTACTAAGAATCTCGTTTGGCCTAAGCGTTAATGACTCAGTTTGTGTCTATCAGTCATTCAGTCAAAAACCAGGCTGAAATTTTGCAGAAATTTGGACTTAATTTATTTATATCATTTAGTAAGATTTTTATTGAATTTCTCTTACTTTTCCTTATTTTTTTTCTTGCAAACTAAAGCTAGAGAAGTAGCGTGGGGTAGATGCATTGTCTGGAAACTTAAAAGACTTGACATGAAAAACTTTTAGCTGCACAGCTGAGCGTAGATTTTTGGCATTTAAATGCTCTACCTATGGGATTTTCATTTGTTGTTCATATTTAAGTAGCTCGCGATTTGAATTTTCCCCTCTTAGTCTGCGGGTTTTTTTTTTTGGTTTGGATGTGGAGGAGAGAAATGTGGTAGTAAATTTACACATTGAAATCTTAAGCGCTCCCCAGGGTCGAAGAAGAAGGAAAAACTTTTCACGTGAAATTTGTAGGAACTTGCAATACCTTGACTTGGCGGCACTTGGAACAATGCGGCGTTTATATATACAATATATGTACTTACACAGCATATGTTATGAGGGTGGTGATGGTGGGTGGGACATTCGCCATTTGACCGGAAGTTCGACAAAAGTTCAAATTACACACACACACACACACACGCACAGAGCGGAGGAGGCTGCTGTTATTCATTCGTTTTTGCAAATAAATGAACCGTATACTAAAACAAACAAATTCAATTGAATCACTCTCCTGGGCATTACAATTGAATGTCTGCCCTCTCTCTCTCTCTCTATGTGGCTCTTTGTGTGCGTGCGTAGTTTTTCCCGAAAGAAAATCTAATGAAAATGTTCAATTTGTTGCAAACAAACAAGGCGAGGACCAAAAAAAAAAAAAAATACCAAAATCTCTCTTAAAAACACACACAAAAGTTCACAGCTTTTTTGTTGTTGTTGTTGTTGCGACTGCTGCACTCGGCTGATTGGAAGTTTTCTGGCCATTTTGTTAGTTCAAGGGCAAACAACTTAACAACTTAAAACCTGACCAAAAAAAATAAGGTTCACAGATTCTCTGTGGCATAAATTGCACAAAAATATTAGCCACATGATTTGAGTTTTTACGAATTTGACAAACATTCGAGAAAACGAGAAGGCAAAGCTAACTTCGACTGTAATTTTGCCGGTAGAATATACAAAGGATTTATCAGATATTTATTAATTCAAAATCATTGAGAATCAAGCTTATAGCTTAACCATAAAAAGAAAGATAAGCTTCGACTATAATTTGGTAAAAAATTTTCTCAACCGATTTAACCGGTAAAATATATATAGAATATAGATATCGTATATTTATATTTATATTTATGCTATAGTCATCCGATTTTGATAAATTTTTTCAGAATTGTGTGGAAGCATATAAAATTAATATATACACGTTGTATACGATGGAAAACAAAAAGTTTTTTCTCATTAGAACTAGTTTTGGACCGATCGTTTATATGGCAGCTATATGCTATAGTCAACCGATTTTGATAAATCTTTCCGGATTGAGTGGAAGCATATTAAACTAATGTATACCAAGAATTACGATAGAAAACAAAAAAAGTTTTCCCCACTAGAACTAGTTTTTAGACCGACTGTTTATATGGCAGCTATATGCTATAGTCATCCGATTTTGATAAACTTTTTCAGAATTGTGGAAGCATATAAAACTAATATATACCGAGATTGGTATGCTACGATGGAAAACAAAAAAAGTTTTTTTCCACTAGAACTAGTTTTTGGACCAACGTTTATATGGCAGCTATATGCTATAGTCATCCGATTTTGATAAATTTTTCAGAATTGTGTGGAAGCATATAAAACTAATATATACCGAGATTGGTGACGCTACAATGGAAAACAAAAAAGTTTTTCTCACTAGAACTAGTTTTTGGACCGATCCTTCCTATGGCAGCTATATGCTATAGTCAACCGACTTTAGTAAATTTTTCCAGAATTATGTGGAAGCATATAAAACTAATATATACCGAGATGACTACAATGGAAAACAAAAAGTTTTTCTTATTAGAACTAGTTTTTAGACCGACCGTTTATAATTTAAATTTTTTTACAGAATTGTGGGAAGCATATAAAAATGATAGTGATACCCAGATTGGTGACGCTAAGATGGAAACAAAAAAATTTTTTCACCCAGAACTAGTTCTTAGACCGACTGTGGTAGAAGGCATTCGATTTGAGGAATTTTTTTAGAATTGTGAGAAGCATATAAAACTAGTATATATACCACGATTGTGAACAATGGAAAACAAAAAAAAGTTTTTCCCACTAGAACTAGTTTTTGGGAACGATCCATCCTAGGAGCAGCAAACAGACAACCGACTTTAATATATTTTTCCAGAATTGTGTGAAAGCATATAAAGCTAATATATTCGAGGAGATTGGTGATGCCGTTGATGAAAACAAAAAGTTTTTCTCACTAGAACTAGTTTTTTAAACCGATCGTTTATATGATAGCTATATGCTATTGTCATCCGATTTGGATAAATTTTTTCCAGGATTGAGTGAAAGCAGCATAAAAAACTAAAATGTACCAAGGTTGAGGACGCTACGATGGAAAACAAAAAAGTTTTTCCCCACTAGAACCAGTTTTTAGACTTGACCGTTTATATGGTAAAGATATGATATAGTCATCCAGATCCAGCTTATTCCGACAAATGTCAGCGTGGTTGTATTTAAAGACTTTTGCAAAGTTTAGTCAAGATAGCTTCAAAACTGAGGGAGGAGATATCATACAAATTAATGAACGAAAGAAGAGAGAGAAACGGAAATGAACTACGTCATGCTGATCAAGAATATATATATACTTTAGTGGTCGGAAATTGTCCTTAAAGTTACAAATATCGTTAAAATATTAGCCATTTCTTAGGAACAAAAAATTTAATCACGTACACTCTTATATTTAAATTGACCGTTTTTTTTTGGGGTCTAGATCGATTAATTTGACCAGGCCGCACATAAATTTATCCATATAGGCATGGTCCCAATCTCACTTAAGACCAGAGATTGTAGTTTAGACCAAATTTGTTTCACAAAACAAACCAGCTTACGTAGAGTGCGAACTGAAGAAAATATCGCAGCTGTAGTTGCATCAATTACTTATATTTGCGAAAAAGACCCATCGAAGCCTCATTATTTTTAAATTGTGCTGAACCCAAAACGAACTCAAAAAATTTTGTAAGGATACGCTTTGAGTTAGAAATTCTTAAGTTTTTTGGTGGGTAAACTAATGTCTTAAGTTATATCTCGAGTTACAAATTAAGGATTAATAAAAGGTTATAAAATTCTAATAACCCAGTCAAAGAACAGTTTTCAATCGAGTTCAGTAGTTTTAAAGTAAGAAGCTAAAAATATTTGGAAAATGATTTTTTCTCAAAATCAAAAAAAATTGATCTTAAAATCTGTAAATGGTTGAAAATAAAAATCAAAAATGTTTACTATTATTCTTTACAAATTGCCCTACACGAAGAAAATAAGGCGTTGATGACAAAAACTGCAGAATAAATAGTTGAAGTTGTAAGCAATTGTGTGAAACAAATAAGGGGGTCAAATTCTGACTATTTTCAGTCTAAATTAAATTGCATACCCTTTAGATTAATACCTTGCTTGATGACATCTAAAGTTTCTATCTCGAGATATGTCATAAAAGTAAGGGTACCTACCAAAAAACTAAAAAAATTTAACTCAAAAGGTATCCATACAAAAATTTTTGAATTTAATTTTTGAGCTCAGCATTCCAATTTACATCATAAAAAATAACATCTTCAATGGGTCTTCTATTTTTTTTATTTTTGTAAACCAGTGTTATCGATTCGTCGCCGTTCGCAGCAATTGGGCCTCCTGATACTCAACAACGTGGAAAATTTTGCGGAAGGATTTATGTGTGAAGCCTTTCAAACATACAGCTGGTGCAAGAATTGAAGCTGAACGACCTACCGCAAACGTAGAATTTTTGGAGAATGGGGCACTGGAAAGTTGGCCGAAGATCCACGTTTTTTTACCGGAAAATCGGGTACGAAACAAGCAGAATTGTCGATTTTGGAGTGAATATCAGCTAGAAGCATTGCAAGAGCTACCAACGCAACCAAAAAAAGTCACAGTTTGGTGCGGTCTATGGGCTGGTGGCATCATTGGACCGTACTTCTTCAAAGATGATGCGAATCGTAACGTAACTGTGAATGGAGAGCGCTACCGTGAGATGATATCCAACTTTTTTTTGCCCAAAAATGCAAGAGCTTGACTTGCATAACATGTGGTCTCAACAAGACGATGCCACATGCCACACAGCACGCGCAACACTGGATTTATTGAGAGGCGAGTTCGGTGAACACTTTATTTCACTTTCGACCTGCCCAAGATCGTGCGATATAACGCCTTTAGACTATTTTTGTGGCTATGTTAAAGCTCATGTCTATACAGACAAGCCCGCCTCATTGACGCATTGGAAGACAACATTGTACATTTATTTTGTGAGATAACGGCCGAAATGTTGGAAAGAGTATGCAAAAAGGACAATATTTGCATGAAATAATCGATTCAAATAAAGATTTCATGCATTTTTTCGATTTTTTTGTGTTTTTTTTTTTTTTAAACTTTCCTTTAGCTCTAAAAATCACCCTTTAATTTGATAATGGAGGATTGTATTTTATGGATTTAAGTTCTTGGAATATTTTATAATTTAACATTCATAAGTTTACTACATATCTAAACCTAGCACTCGCTTTCCTTCCATCGATTCTTTTTTAATACCTTTTGACAATTGCCGGTGTAATCAATTGAAATTCAATGGCAACTTTGTCCAGGCATTAAAAACCAAATCGTTGCACACTGAAATTCCTACAAATATCCTTTTTTCTCCCCCCACCCTCGGACGAGAGTAGTTGTGCAGCAATTTTCCATGCAGTTGCAGTTGAAAATTTCCATTTTTCCACCCCGTTAACGACTGGGGATGGTCGTGGGGGCACTGGGACTGGTAATGAAACGTCTATAAAACTCAAACGAATGCACACACAAATCGCAAATCATTTATCATAAAAGCGCACAAAGTGCAATGGCATTCCTCTCCATTTCTGTAACTTCTTTTTCCATTTACCATTTCCTCCCTAGGGAGGAACTAGTGAGCGCTTCTTCTTTTTACGCACACAATTCCAGCCCATTGCTAATCAGTGGCTTTTGTTATCTACCCAACTTACCTGTAGAGAGACGTCTATGTGGTTGCGGCTGGTTTGGGGCTGGGAGCGGGTAGAAGTGTGTGTGTGTGTGTGTGTGTGGAGCTGCAAGTAAGAGACAGGAATTAAAAGTGGGCCGTGTTTCCAGTTGGCTTCAAATTGCCGTCAAACGGCAGCCGAAATGAATTACCAACTCAAAATGCATAACATAATAACACGACGAGTGGGAATTAATTATTTCCCTATTAGATGTCCAGGCTGAGTGAATAAAAATGAAAGCAAAGTGAGCGAGAAAATTACGAGGCAATTGGCACAGAAAAAAAAAAACACGTTGACAGATTGTCAGTCATATATTTGCAAATGGCAAAGAGGCGGCAAATTTATTGGTTTTAAATGAGCAACAAGAAAAATTCCATAACAGCGAAAAAAATGGAGTAAATAAAATTTTGTTTTGAAGGTGGGGGGTTCAGTCATCGATCGGAAAGGAAGAGAAAGCGGGGAGTCTACACTTTGATAAATAGGCTTTTCATTTGCTCATCATTTTATATGAAGCAAAATAAAGAAAGATTTAGATCACCAAAATTTTTAAATGTAAACTTATCAAGCTCAGACATGATAATCTAGTAGGCCTTCATGTTGCCTTGATTTCAATGCCAAATGACAAGCTATTCACATTGAAAACATGACAATATAAGGGCCTACTAGATTATCATGTCTCATGCTTCGATTAATGTGAACTCAGCCTAACATACTCAGTACCGGTCAAAGTTTGTATATAACTAACCTAAAACATTTAAGTGTTGTCACGCAAATATGGGCTAAATGATTTATGTACACCCGGTGAATGCATTTTTAAGAGACGCTACCATAAAAACAAAAAATTTTTCTCACTAGAACTAGTTTTTAGACCGATCGTTCCTATGGCAGCTATATGCTATAGTCATCCGATTTTGATAAATTTTTCCAGAATTGTGTGGAAGCATATAAAACTAATATATACCACGATTGGTGATGCTACGATGGAAAACAAAAAAGTTTTTCTCACTAGAACTAGTTTTTAGACCGATCGTTCCTATGGCAGCTATATGCTATAGTCATCCGATTTTGATAAATTTTTTCAGAATTGTGTGAAAGCATATAAAACTTATATATACCACGATTGGTGATGCTACGATGGAAAATAAAAAAGTTTTTCTCACTAGAACTAGTTTCTAGACCAATCGTTCCTATGGCAGCTATATGCTATAGTCATCCGATTTTGATAAATTTTTCCAGAATTGTGTGGAAGCATATAAAATTTATATATACCACGATTGGTGACGCTACGATGGAAAAAAAAAAGTTTTTCTCACTAGAACTAGTTTTTCGACCGACCGTTTATATGGCAGCTATATGCTATAGTCATCCGATTTTGATAAATTTTTTCCAGAATTGTGTGAAAGCATATAAAACTTATATATACCACGATTGGTGACGCTACGATGGAAAACAAAAAAGTTTTTCTCACTAGAACTAGTTTTTAGACCGATCGTTCCTATGGCAGCTATATGCTATAGTCATCCGATTTTGATAAATTTTTTCCAGAATTGTGTGAAAGCATATAAAACTAATATATACCACGATTGGTGACGCTACGATGGAAAACAAAAAAGTTTTTCTCACTAGAACTAGTTTTTGGACCGATCGTTCCTATGGCAGCTATATGCTATAGTCATCCGATTTTGATAAATTTTTTCAGAATTACGTGAAAGCATATAAAACTAATATATACCACAATTGGTGACGCTGCGATGAAAAGAAAAAAGTTTTTCTCACTAGAACTAGTTTTTGGACCGATCGTTCCTATGGCAGCTATATGCTATAGTCATCCGATCCGGCCGATTCCGACAAATGTGCAGCCTATGTGTATTTAAAGTCTTTTTGCAAAGTTTGGTCAAGATAGCTTGAAAACTGAGGGAGGAGATAGCCTAGAAACAGACGGACAGACGGACGGACGGACGGACAGACAGACGGAAATGAACTCAGCTCGTCATGCTGATCAAGAATATATATACTTTATGTGGTCGGAAATGCTTCCTTCTATGCGTTACAAACATCGTGACAATTTTAATATACCCTCTGCAAGGGTATAAAAAAATGTATTGTTTTTAATACATACAGGGTTGCCCATATTCGACGGACCCATCTGGCAACGCCATAACTTTTGACAGAGATGTCAGATCGCTTAATGACATACCGCGTTTGAAGCGTCAGTCCAAGCAGATTTTTACCATGGAACAATACACGCCACGCGAGCGCTCTGAAATAGTTGAAATTTACATTCAACAGAACAAGTCAATTGTGAAAACTCAACAAAACAAAATTATCATGTCCGATGAAGCCCATTTCACATTGAATGGGACCGTAAATAAGCAAAATTGCCGTATTTACGCCACTGAAAATCCTCAGGAGATTCAAGAAGTGCCTCTTCATGACGAAAAAGTCACAGTTTGGTGCGGCGTTAGTGCGAAAACGGTCATTGGGCCGTTTTTCTTCCAAAATGAAAATGGCCATGCTGTTACCATCAACCAGGAGCGTTATCGCGACATGATGACCAATTTTGTGATGCCAATTATTCGTCGAAAGCGTATGAGGCAGTTCTGGTTTCAACAAGACGGCGCTCCACCGCACACAAGTCGCATAACAATCGATTTTCTGAAGAAATTGTTTCCGGGCCGTTTGATGTCGAAAAGTGGTGATTTGGCCTGGCCACCGCGTCCCCCCGATTTGACGCCGCCTGACTTCTTCTTGTGGGGATATTTGAAGTCAAGGTTTACGTTAACAAGCCAAGGACCGTAGAAGAGCTCAAGGACAACATTCGTGAAGAAATAGCCGCTATTCCGGCCGAAATGTTGGCGAAAACGATGGAAAATGCTGCAAAAGGGCACAATACGCCATCAACGCCAGAGGCAGCCATTTGAAGATATCATATTCAAAAATTGATGTAAACAAATCTACTTGGAACAAATTAAATGATTAAGATTGCCAACCGCCAAATTTTTATTTTTTTCTTTGATTTTTTTTAAAAAAAAAAAACATGAGTCCGTCGAATATGGGCAACCCTGTACATTGAAATTTCTTTTGATTAAAAAACATTTTTTCTAAGCTTGCTAATAGATAATTTCATCAAAATATCAATAGAAATAACTTAATAATCATGTGGGACAAAAATGTCCCGTGCGACATGTCCCGTGCGAAAGTGCTTAAAATTGAATTTTCAAACAAATTAAAGGTTTTTTTTTTGGGGTAAATTAACAACCATTTTAAAGTGACAACAAAGCACAACATTCTAAAATTTAACACTTGAAAATATTGCCTCAGGTTTCGCTCCACTTTTGTTTTTGTCCGTGCGAATGCCTAGATTTTTGGCAATTATCTTGAAAACTATAAATTGCTCAAAATCAACCTTAGCACCAATTATAGGGCTTATTAAGAGCCGTAAGTTAAGCCCTCTGATAAAATCAAAAGCCGTTTTATTTGGAATTTTTGTTTACTTTAAATAAGTAAGACGGTCCCGTTCGACATAATGGAAATGCCCATACCTACAAAATTATGGTAGCCATAATTATTAATTATTAAGAGCCTTAAGTTAAGTCCTCTGACAAAATCAAAAGCCGTTTTATTTTGAATTTTTGTTTACTTTACATAAGTTAGACGGTCCCGTTCGACATAGGGAAATGCCCATACCTACAAAATTATGGTAGTTCAACCTAAATTGCGGTGGAGGCAAGGGCGTGGCAAAATATTACAAAATATGCCTGGTATAAAAATAATTGTAATTTTTAAAGTCAAAATATTTCCAATCGTAAACTATAAAAATTTTTTAAATGGCAAAATAAGTGGTCAAAAATGTCGCCTTTCACAAATGAATTGCCTTCCCGTTATCCGTTGTCGCTATAAATAAACAAATCACTCGAAATTCAATACATTATGTCCGGAAGTTGTCACTAAATTTTTTTTAGCGAAACTAAAGCGTTGCCTTCAGTTTAGGCTATAACGAAACATGTAAAACGGTGGTCAAGCCTTTTGGCTATGGCAGAAGGAAGCCTGTTTTTTTCGTTGAGTTTTAGTGTTTCATGTGGGGGTTTGCCTCCTGTTAATTACCCCCAACGCGTTGGCTTTGCTTTTTTTTTATTTATTTATGAGTTAAACGGTTAAGAGATTTACATAAGATGGTGATATAAACTGGAGGATGCAATGATGCATATGCAAATGATGGAGGTGTTCTTCAGGTGTTACATTAAAATGATTGATAATTAAATGTGCACATTGACTGGAGTCATTTGTTTTGCTTTATTTGTATAGAAATTTTGGCATAAAATTTTCCAGTCCGGAAATAGTTTGCACAGCTGGAGGAAAACTGGGGAATGGCTGCATCAAAGGCAACAAAATTCAAGTGGCAACATGCAGTCAGAGTCAGCCCAACGGCAATGCGACGCTTGTCGAACAGCAAAACTGCAACAAGAACAACTCTGG